>JAJSOF020000009.1:170606764-170911764 GCA_025594305.2 Periplaneta americana
AATTGCAATTAAATGTCCATTTTTATATTCCAACTTTATAGCCCTTCTCATAGGAATAATATTAATATTATGAACCTGTCACAGACTATGCAGTTTTTCCAACCTTACAAACAATGATAATTTCGATGTAATAAGGGCGAGCCCGCCAACGTCTGCCAGGCTTAAGTTGCAGATATGTGTCTTAAATATTCGGAGGAGTAAAAACCACAAAATTCGACCATTGGCGAGCTCTTCCTTCTCTTACGGAACGCTTCAATTTTTCTCAGTTCTACCGATTGTTCACCATATGGAAACGCAGAATTACTGCACTGATACTCCATATGTACTTCGTTACATCATAGTAATAGCTCAATTGGTTAAGAGCACTCAGCGCGCCTAGCTGAGGGTCCTGGCTTCGATTTCCAGTGCCGAAACGAATTTTTCTCCATTAGTACTTACGTGATGACTCCACAAAGTCATGCAATACACAATATTCAATAGAGGACGGCGAGATCCTCAAATGAGATATTTTGTTCTAGTTAGTGTCCACTACGAACAAGCCTTTAGCATTAATATGATGACGCAGAATATCTGCATGGGAATGTCATATGTACTTCGGTACATTAAAATAAAAATAACATATACTTTAGCATTAAGGTACTCGTACCTTTATATTTTGTACCGGGACATCACTTTATTTTTACTTGCATTTTTATTGTACCTGCGTTTCTGAATGTATTTGACTCCCACCCCTCTCACTAATGTCCTTGCTAACGTCAGCTACACAAACTTACGGCCGCTGTGTTGCTAGCAGTGAAGTAAACAGTACAGAGTACAGTGTGTTTCAGAAATATGTTGCTTTTTCTATAGAAGAAAGAGCTTATATTATTGAAGTTTATTTTCACATAGGTGTGCTCAGTCCATACAGATAAATTCAGTTATGCTACACAAGTGAAGATTAGAGTTACCGAAACTACGGTACCCTGTAATATGGCACGGTACTTAACAGCATTATTTAAACAAGAGTTTTGTTTTACTGTTTGTAGGTATGAAGGACGATGATGGAAACTGGAATTACAATATAACCGAATGTGAACAAGTTTTTTTTTTCACGCCTTCCTGATTATATCATTACGGAATATTTTCGTAGAAATGTCATTAACCTGATAGGTAAATTTAGAGCAACAGGGTGTACAGAAAGGAAGAAAAGTGTATGATGGCCAACAAAGGTGACAGAAGATGCTAGAGAAAAGATGCAGCAAAGTCGTAATAAGTCGGTCAAGAAGTTAGCTGTAGAAATTGGGGTTTCTTACGAAAGTGCTCACAAAATTCTCAGGAATAAATTAGGTTAGTAATATGCTGAATAAAGTAGACATTACATAATGAATATAACCGCCTGAAGAGTTGAATTTGTGGAAAAAAAAATTGTTACTACTCTACTGTTTTTGATAAAATACCGTAAAAGTAATGATCAAACTGAAAATCGTATACTGTATTTCCGTGTAACATAAATGGATACACTACTTTTCTCTCCTCCTATAGCTAGTAAAATGATTTGTTTACATATTGCACTGTCCCGCGCCGTGGCGTCGCGGTCTAAGGTATCCTGCCCAGGACTCGGGTTACGGAATGCGCGCTGGTTCGAATCCTCATGGGGGAAGAAATTTTCTCATGAAATTTCGGCCAGTGTATGGGACCGGTGCCCACCCAGCATCGTGATGCACTTGGGGAGCTACGATAGGTAGCGAAATCCGGTTACGCAAACCAGCTATAACGGCTGGGGGGATCATCGTGCTAACCACACGATACCTCCATTCTGGTTGGATGATCGTCCACCTCTGCTTCGGCATGTGGCCGTGAGGCCAGCAGCCGGCTGGTAGGTCTTGGCCCTTCATGGGCTGTAGCGCCACGGATTATTATTTATTATTACATATTGCACTAGTAACACCAAACTCCTGTAATGGAAGGGGGTAACAGTGTTTCCGAGTATAGCCAGGTTAATGTTAAAAATGTTGATAAAAATAAAGTGATGTCCCTGTATATCGGTACATACACCGATGAGGTGAATGAAACTGCTTTTCTTCCGAGGTGGACGAAATAGTGTTGGCTGGCTCCCCAGGGTGTGCTGGAAGCAGAGGACGGGCTGTCGTTATCGGTGAGATTGTCGCAGTGCTGTGCTTGCAGACTATTCTTGCCCTCTGCGATAATTTGGTATGGACCGGGAGGTTGTGGAACTTCCACGACTACACTCTGAGGTATCTGGCTCACCTGGTGAACACAACAGTCATATTGCAGTTCGTCAACCTGGCTCTTCTGCTGAAGCAACGCTTTAAGAAGCTCAACCAGCTCCTACAGGCCTTCTCACCAACTACCCAGTAAGTTTGCAGCATCGATAAACAATTGTATTTGTTGTACATAATGAGTACCTACACAAAATAAATATACAGTAGCGTGCAAATTAATCCGAACACGACACATTTTTACATTTTCTGTAATTGTTGGCCTCACAGCTGCTTATACCGCTTTAATTGACATCTGTAGTACGGGTAATTCCATTGTTGAAGATCTGTCATTATTTTTTTATAATATGTGACATTTTGCCTGTCGTTTTGTACTTATAAGCATTTCAGTTGTGTAAAGGAATCCGAAGGTTCATTGCCGCCCTCACATAAGCCCGCCATCGGTCCCTATCCTGTGCAAGATTAAGCCAGTCTCTATCATCATTCCCTCAAATCCATTTTAATATTATCCTCCCATCTACGTCTTGGCCTCCCTAAAGGTCTTTTTCCTCCGGTCTCCCAACTAACACTCTATATGCATTTCTGATTTCGCCCATACGTGCTACATGCCCTGCCCATCTCCATGCCCTGCCCATCTCAAACGTCTGGATTTCAAGTTCAATTATGTCAGGTGAAGAATACAATGCGTGCAGTTCTGTGTTGTGTAACTTTCTCCATTCTCCTGTAACTTCATCCCGCTGCCCCAAATATTTTCCTAAGCACCTTATTCTCAAACACCCTTAATCTATGTTCCTCTCTCAGTCCAAGTTTCACAAATGAAGAACCGGTAATATAACTGTTTTATAAATTCTAACTATTTCAGTTGTGTTGCAGACTTAATACTGCAATCCTGTGTACATTCTGTCGTCTTCACAAATGGAAAACTTCTAAAATATAACATTAGCAGAGCATTCTTCTATGACACAGAGGCAAATTGCTGCAGAATGTCACATTGGTTTGGCTACTGTTAATTTGATCATAAAACGATACAGGGAGACTGGATCCATCACACCCCAGAAAAAAAGGAAACTGTGGCCGGAAAAGGAAGATTTCACCTGCAGATGGTCGTTTAATTGTCAGGAAAAGTAAATTAAATTCTAGACTAACTGCTGTCCACTTAACCCGCGAGTTAATGGCTACCACTGGGGCGAATATTCACGTCACAACAGTGCGGCGTAGGCTTTTGGAAGCTGGACGAAGGGCTCGTAAGCCTATTAAGAAGCAACTGCTAACCCCTGTTATGTGCAAAAAACGCTTAATGTGGGCAAAATTACATCAACACTGGACAGTGAATGACTGGAAGAATGTACTTTTTTCCGATGAGTCTCATTTCGAGGTCCACGGCCACCGTGTTTCTTACGTACGGAAAGGATCCGAAAAAGTAACAGCAGCTCATCTCCAACAAGCACCCAAATACCCCCCTAAAGTGATGTTTTGGGGTTGTTTTACACATGAAGGGCCTGGAGCATTAATACCTATCAAGGGAATGATGAATTCTGACAAATATATTCACTTATTGAAAACCAGAATCGTACCCCAGCTGCAAAAATCACTTCCGGATGGCAGAGGTGTGTTCTAACCAGACCTGGCACCATGCCATACGTCTCGAAAAACTGCAGAATTCTTCAACAAGAAGAATATTCAGGTACTCCCCTGGCCAGGCAACTCACCCGACATCAACCCCATTGAGAACTTGTGGTCAATTTGCAAAAGAAGAATGCAAAAAATGGATTGTTCTACAAAGGAGAAGATGATTTCTGCCCTCATTGGTGTATGGTTTCGCGATGAAGAAATGAAGAATATTTGTGGGAAATTAGTGGAATCCATGCCAAATCGTCTCAGAGCTGTTATTAGGAACAAGGGAGGCCGCATAGATTATTCAGGTATGTCTTAGATCTTTTTTTTTATCCCGTTTGAGTGTTTGTGCATAAGTAATTACGTTGTTCGGATTAATTTGCACGCTACTGTACTTTTATTACGCGCACATAAGTACCGGCCGCCCCTGGTAATGACCTAAAGTAACTTTTGTATTATTCTTAGATTAATGACAGTTATTGAAGGATTATTATACTTATTTCATTTATTTGCTAATTTATCGGACCAATATGCCTCTTAAAATTCCTATGTCTGGATTTTTTTAATCAATACGGAGTTATATTGCATTGGCCCGTAATTCTGGCTTCGATTTAATCCATTGGCTGTATAAAATTTAGGTTCATGTAAGTGACATATCATATCTCTCTCCTGATAGATTAAACCTGAAGATCTACTTTACACGTTTGACGATTTTTATGATAATATTTCAATAATGTGTATTTATGTAGGCCTAGGCTATTTGTTCAATTCGAAAAAACATTAAAATCGGAATAGCTAAATCAAATTTGTTTGATAATCAATTGACTTCTAATTATCCGCTTTCGAAGCAATAGCAGTGAAGAAAGTGTAAATGTTGTTGCTCCTCCCCATCCGATTATATCATACTGGATGACACACTTGTAAGATGTACAGGGACATCATTTTATTTTTACTAACATTTTTAATATTAACCTGGCTATACCTTTGGATTAATGATTGAGACCCGGAAACACAGTTTGCTACCTCCTTCCACGACTGGAGTTCGATAGTACTGGCATAAAATACAAACAAATCAGTTTACTAGGTATAGGAGGGAAGAAAAGTAGTTCATCTATTTACGTAAAGTAGGAAATATCGCGATTTTGAATTTGATAATTTTCATTAGGTTTTGTTTAATCAAAATACAGTACAGTGTTAACAATAAGTCTTTTTACTCACGAACTGAGTTATCCATGCGAACGTATTCGTTATGCAGTGTATATTATACTGTCTACAGCACATTAGCGTACAATATAGAGAATAAATTGAAAAATAATCATAATATGGATATTTAAACACATTTTTGAAAATGGTGGCCGTTCATTTCGATACAGGCTTCAGATCTTTTGTGCCTATTATCGCACTATAGACTATTGCATCTAATTCCAGTTACCAATTTCGTCCTTCATACTTAGTAACTCATGTTGAAATAATTCTGTACCTATTCTATAAAAGAGTACCTTACGTAGGCCTATTGTAAATTCAGTCTTCATTTCTGCCCGACCCGCACAGATAAAATTACTCAGACATGCTATCTACTGTCCGTCCAAGTGGTTATGTCGCAGCGCAGCATCGTAGAAAGGGGGGAATCACGTGATAGTTAATTACTTAACGAGGTCCTTTTATTTAAGTTATATTAAACAGTTGCATAATATTACGTAGACGTCTAATTAATTCCTAACAGAAATTAATGTTTTCGGAAAAGAGCTAAGAAAGGCCAGCCACTAGTTTTTACAATGGAGCGAGCAGAAGTAGGTGGGGGAAATCAGGATGCGACGTAGGCAAACGGACGACAGTACCTGTGCGAAAATATGATTCAATATTGGAAGTTTTCGTCACTAGAAAACGCGAACATATTCTGAAACGTACTATACTCACTAACTCAGTCCTGCGGCCTTGGTTCTGTGTGGAGTAGAAGTGGTGGGAGTGAAGTACATTCAAAAACTCAGGCACAATAAAAGTTGAAGTAAAAATAAAATGATGTCCCTGTATTATACTTGTATTCCCATTTTTCTCATTTCGTTACTGTTTCCCTTGCCCGCCCCTTGTTCTTCTTATATTGCCCTTGTTCTCCTTGATTTCCCCTTGTTTTCCTTCTATTTCCCTTGATCACCTACATTCTCCTTGTTCTCCTTGTCTTGCTTTTGTTTCCCTTGCCCGCCCCTTGTTCTCCTTGCATTCTCCTTGGAAATTGCCGCCCTACACAACTGCCTAGGTTGCCTAGGCCTGAATCCGGCACTGTACTTGCATATACGTAGGTCGTGTGTGATGAATACCAAATAAACCATCCACATTGTTATGTGCTATATCTGTAAGTAAAAGTTTTGGGCTCATTTTTAAGTGCTGAGTCAATTCTATTAAGTTAATCAGCTGCTTGTCTATGCGGATGGCGTGAATATGTCAAGAGAAAATCCACAAACGATTAGGGAAAACACGGGAATTTTACATGAAGCAAGTAAAGAGATAGGTTTGGAAGTAAATCCCTAAAAGACAAAATACCGGTATATGATTATGTCTCGTGACGAGAATTTTGTACTAAATGGAAATATAAAATTTGGAAATTTATCTTTTGAAGAGGTGGAAAAATTCAAATATCTTGGAGCAACAGTAACAAATATAAATTATACTCGGGAGGAAATTAAACGCAGAATAAATATGGGAAATTCGGTGGAGAAGCTTTTATCATCCAGTCTGCTGTCAAAAAATCCAAAAGTTAGAATTTATAAAACAGTTATATTACAGGTTGTTCTTTATTATTGTGAAACTTGGACTCTCACTTTGAGAAAGGAACATAGGTTAAGGGTGTTTAGGAATAAGGTGCTTAGGAAAATATTTGGGGCTAAGAGGGATGAAGTTACAGGAGAATGGAGAAAGTTACACAACACAGAACTGCACGCATTGTATTCTTCACCTGACATAATTAGGAACATTAAATCCAGACGTTTGAGATGGGCAGGGCATGTAGGACGTATGGGCGATTCCAGAAATGTATGTAGAGTGTTAGTTGGGAGGTCGGAGGGAAAAATACCTTTGGGGAGGCTGAGACATAGATGGGAAGATAATATTAAAATGGATTTGAGGGAGGTGGGGTATGATGATAGAGACTGGATTAATCTTCCTCAGGATAGGGACCAATGGCGGGCTTATGTGAGGGCGGCAATGAACCTCCGGGTTTCTTAAAAGCCATTTATAAGTAAGTAAGTTAATTCTGAATTTATTTAACAGGTAATTTAGGCGTAGATGAGTCATTTTGACTGGTTATCTATGAAAAAAAAATAAAAAAAACTGAGTTTGCTTGATGTGAAGAAGATTCAGTTTCATTTATGTGGAGGCAGATTTATTCCTCATAATTTTGTGTCTCTTTTTTTTTAGTAGGTTATTTTACGACGCTTTATCAAGATCTTAGGCTATTTAGGGTCTGAATGAGATGAAGGTGATAATGCCAGTGAAATGAGTCCGGGGTCCGGCACCGAAAGTTACCCAGCATTTGCTCATATTGAGTTGAGGGAAAACCCCAGAAAAAACCTCAACCAGGTACAGTTCTCCAACCAGGAGATCAACCGTGAAAGGAATGTGCTTACTATTGCGTCATCTATTGGATCGAAATAGATAGATAATATTATCGTTATAACGTCAGTTTAAAAACCATTTGCTCTCCTGTTATTTCCTGTATGGAGAGATTAAAAGACCAGGAGATTAACAGTGACTAATTTTGTAACTAGGGTAGTATAAACATGTGTGTATCAATGTTATTGTTTGTGCTGTGACAGCTAGCCAATAGAGATACGAGTACCCACGTGTGTGACCTTATGACATCAACATTCATTCACAGCATTACTCCCCTTCGTCTCATCCGGCAGAGACTTTGTCGTGGTAGGAGCACAGTAACTTACCCCAACCGTGAATCAAACCCGGGCCAGACGTGCTAACCGTTACTCCACACGTGTGGACTGTTGTCTCTCCCCTGTCGTTCTCATGTAACTGTGAACAACTTATGCAGAGACTTTGCCTACAATAGTGATATTTTTCCAATGAATAATTTTTGATTGCAGTGAGGCGTGGACTACGAAGTCTAGCTTGGACAGTGAATGTAACTTCCAAAAGATCGGCAATACATACGCCGTGGACGACATGATTTTGAAGCCTTCGCTGACATCAGTCGACGCGATATTCGGACCGTCCACTGTGAAGTCAATTCCTTCAACAACTAGTGCCGGATTACTGTCGGTAACAGTCCATCCGTTGAAAATGGAGGACACTTCAACAAAACAGGATCACCTGATCTTCACTCTGCGAAAAGCGCACTCCATGCTGTGTGAAGTGGCTTCCGTAGTGAACGACATGTATGGCATCCAGGTACAGCATGAAGTCGGGAATACAGGGGCCTCAGTTAAGGGGTTAGGTACAGCTTACAGCAGAAAAATGTTTGGAAATATTCAACATTTTTTTTCCTCCATTACTGTATCTTGTTCAATAATGAAAATTGGTATGTGTAAAACACTGTCCTTCTGCTATATGAAAAAACTATTTTTTTGATTTAAAAAAAATTACAAATGGTGGCAGTTCACTGCGCAGTGATGAAGCGTTTCCCTCATAACTCATAAACTTGTTAACTTTTTCATGTTCTCTGTCTTTTATTTTATTGCTGAAATTCATATTTGCAATACCATGTTCTTTCAACTACATTCCTTAATAAATAATACTTTTTTTATTTTGTGTTAGAAGAAAATACTGATATTTGACCATTTTGTAAAATGAATTTATTTTTTTATCAGAGAATCTATCAAAGGGAGGAGTGATCTTGCATCGTATTGTAAATATGACACGTATAAATACACACAAAAAATTTCATCACAGAATGTTGGATAGTTTTTGAGTTATGTGGGAAACGCTTCATCACTGCACAGTGAACTGAATTTTGAAAAACAAAAAAAGGGCAGTGTTTTAAACGTACCAATTTTCATTATTGTACAAGATACAGTAATAGAGAACAAAATGTTTAATATTTCCACAATTTTACTGCTGTAAGCTGTACCTCACCCCTTAAAAGAACAGTAGTAGACTAATACATTACTATGTAATTAAAGATAAGATTCATGTTTCACGAGGTTTAGTCTCGAATGAAGTTTAATTTGAAAGTAAGGTCACTAATGTGAATTTTACTTAAAATCATATAGACCTACTTATTCCACTTGAAATTTATTTATTTATTTATTTATTTATTTATTTATTTATTTATTTATTTATTTATTTATTTATTTATTTATTTATTTGTTTTTTTGTTTGTTTCTTTCTTTATTTTTCTTTCTTTCTTTCTTTCTTTATTTGTTTATTTATTTTCTTATTTGTATGTCTGTCTGTCTATTTTTTTATCTATTCATGTATATGTGTATGTTTTTTGTGTGTGCGTGTCCGTACGGGTATGTATGTGCGTACTAGTATGTATGTATGTATGTATGTAGACTATGTATGTATGTGTAATTCAGTGGCTGCCGTAATTGTTTTCAGTTTTTTTCCATAAGTACTCAAGAAGCTGTTTGTTGTTTAAAACTGTGAAAACTTAATTGAGTGTCGCCCTTCACAAAAAAAAAAAAAATCAGTACTTGTGGTAGGCTATAATACGTAGTTATGTAAATCTTCCACGAGTTCTTTAATACACTGAAATGAATTACATTTATTTATAAATTCATTGGGTAACAAAGAGTGAAATTGTCAACAGTAATCTCACTAGAGATTTTTATCAACAGTAATCTCACTAGAGGTTTTGATTTATCTAGAGAAAATCAAAACTCGAGTGGGATTTAATTGACTATTACACGATTAGAAGAAAGTATATAAAGATTAGAAGTAACGAAGTACTCAAATACAATAAAATATTGACTTACGAAAATACAACCGTCTTCAAATGTATTATTGTACCATCTCAACATTACAAATATTACGCTAGATGGCAGTAGTGTGTTATGATTAACTGTTTTCTTGTTATCAGTTGTGCCAACTATGGAATCTTCATTGAACTCTGTGGACGGTTACTAGTCAAGAAGGCTTTGTTGATTCAGTTTCATTTTTATTAAAACAGTTGCATTCCACTTCAATTATCCGGATCCCAGTAATCAACGTCACTTGACAGATGATTTTCAATAAATCTTAATATTAAACAATCTCTGATACGTGACTATCCATAATATCATATAGCAGAAGCTATAACATAACCTAAATAATATGAACGAGAGTTAGAAAAGTTTTAATTAGGGATGATGAAATAAACAAGAAACGTTTTAATTAAGGACGATGAAATAAAGATAAACATGAATAATTTTAAAAGGAACAATTATTGAAAGTATAATTTTTTAATTTGAATGTTTTAGTGGTTTGTGGTTCAGTTGATGTTATATTGGACGTAAAAGAAATGGAACTCGTTGATGTAGGCCTACTGTACATGGTTTATTCCTTGTACAGGATTTCAGGATTTCCGAATGGTGCTCTTCATTTATTTGTAAATAGGGTTTCAGGGAAGATGCATAGCTATGACCAGTGATCTTTATTAATTCTTGTTCTTGAATGCCAATGGAAATCATATTTGAAACTGCTGTGCATCGACTGGAGTGGTTTGTAATTTTCTGTTTTTTGACGTCCAGACCAGTGCAGTTTGAAATGTTGGCAAACAAAGAAACAAATGCTAGGGAAGAGATAAAATTAAACAAATGCTAGGGACTCGGTAAAATTGTGCGATAAACGGCCATGATTGGTTGAAAGACGTCCTTTCGTACCGTTTTATTGGTCAAAAATATTATTATGTAGTAAAAGTGTAATAGTCATTTTAAATTTGCATTGATCTATTACCTCAGTGCCACGGCGGTGATAGTTCGAAGTATTAGAAATGATTTTAACGTAATATTTCGTGTCATTGTTGCAACATTGGATGTATAATTGTATTTTTGACGTCCTTTGGAATATATCCATTGGTTTTAAGTAAAATTATCTTTGTATTCGAGTTTACAGGAATGTGTATTCTTCGAATGGGGTAAGTGCCGGTTCTGTAGTGGGGGGGGGTTGCAAACAAAATTCTTGCCCGAAAGTGGGTCGCGCCAACAAAAAGTCTGGGAGCTACTTGTCTAAGATAAAAAAAAATCGATTAGATGTCCAATCAAGCGCTGGAAAACTAAAATTCTCTCATAAGAATCTTGTAGATGGAACAGGCCCTACTTAGAGACTATGTCATGAAGTTATGGATGATGTTACGGACGACTCCAACTCGAAACCTTCGATTACGAGCTGCGATAAATCTGTTTTACGAATGATATTCACTTTTCAGATACTGTTGGTTATAACATCAGCGTTCATCGGTTCAGTTTGGGTCCTGTATTTGGTGCTAGTGGCGACCATTGGAGGGAACGCCACCGGCAAAAAGCAGGATTATGTGGCTCTCAATATCTGCTGGCTGTCCTACCGCTGTCTGAAGATTTTCTGCGTAGCTTGCGCCTGCCACGTGGCTCAGATGGAGGCCAAACGCACCGGAGTTCTGGTGCATCGGGTTCTTCTGCAAGAAGAATTTCGTCAAGGGACAGGTACGTGTGTGGATTCTTATTAAGAGCAGACAAATAATGGGAATTGATGGATGCCTACTGTCTTTAATTGAATGAGATGGTTTAATAATAATAATAATAATAATAATAATAATAATAATAATAATATGGACATTTCATAGAAGACGGGCACTTGGTTGAATGTAGTAAATGTTAAACGTTATGTTTTATTTAACGACGCTCGCAACTGCAGAGGTTATATCAGCGTCGCCGGATGTGCCGGAATTTTGTCCCGCAGGAGTTCTTTTACATGCCAGTAAATCTACTGACATGAGCCTGTCGCATTTAAGCACACTTAAATGCCATCGACCTGGCCCGGGATCGAACCCGCAACCTTGGGCATGGAAGGCCAGCGCTATACCAACTCGCCAACCAGGTCGAAATGTAGTAAATATTACCAACTTTTTTATTTCAGAGTTAAATGTTAGTGATCTTTTAGTGACTTTTATATGTTAGTTCTAGGTTTTTTTATGCTAGGTGTCGCCGTGATTTTCTTTTAATTTGATTGGTTATAATTGTCATTTGTTCTAGAAATTTCGTTAATTTTGAAAGGATAATGAAGTTGTCAGTTGTTCTTGGTTGTTTGACGTGAGTGGTGTTATATTGTGTCTGATGGCGAAAGCTATTGAAAGTTTGTCATTTTATGATATTTTCTGAAAGATGCGTGAACTTAGAACAAAGTATTAAATTTTATGTCGATTTTGGTTTAGTTCTTTGTTGCCTGCAGAGTTTGTTTAGATTGCCTTAAAGCCTGTGCCATATACTGGAAGTGAAGTGGTTGTCATTGAAGACGTCAATGAGAATTGAATTTTATTTGATAAAATGATAAATTAGTATATTTTGTTTTGTGTTTTAGTGATTTTTGGGGGTAAAATGAGGACGAAAACTGCCAGAAAAGTATTGCCAACAATGAAGTTCGAATGCCACCAAACGTCAAAAAAATCAAAGATGAAAAATTAAATATGTTTTAATTGTTTTGGAGGGCTTGTTTTTCTTTAAAAATGTGAATATATATATATATATATATATATAAAGGGCCCAAATATATATATTTGATTTTCCATCTTTGATTTTGTGATGTTTGTGGACATCTGAACTCCATAGTTGGCAGAACGTTTTTGGTAGTGTTCGTCAGCCATGTTGGATTTTGCCCGTCTTCTAGGAAATTACCAATAATATTTATTTATACTGGCAGAGTTGAGGCCATAGGGCCTTCCCTTATATTCTGCCAAACCATTACACTAAAGCAGCCATGTCAATTGATGCCCATAGTCTAGGGATCCCATTCGTCCCGTTTTTCCCGGGACAGTCCCGTTTTCTTATCTTGTGTCCCGGTGTCCCGACTTTTTTTTTCAAATGTCCCGCTTTTGAATAGTCTTCCTAAAAAATGGATTACGAAAGTTGTTCTCTTTTTAATAAGTAGCGTTCCCGGCGACTAATTCATAGAACACTATTTCTATTGCAATGTTGGTGATACCACAGTCTAGTATATACAGTTACGAAACTCAATATGTAATAAATATGCATCCATAGATAGTTGCTAACCACTAGGATTGCTACTATCGCCTCATTACAGGCAATGCGAAATAGCACCTGCACACTCTAGTGTTCCTAGCAACCTCACAACTCAAGCTTCGTGACTGTATATACTAGACTGTGGTGATACTTAGAGCGATGCTCTTTTCTTCTCTCCATGCTTATGTTGGCAGTATTAGTTATAATTTCCGTCTCCGATTGCATTCAGTATCATAGCATCATAACCGAAAGTTGAGGTTCTGTAGGGGCATTATAATTTTCTATTTTTTTTTCATCATGCTGGAACGTAGGTACAGTATAAACGATAGTATCAGAGGAGAATTCCCATTCATCAAAGGTGCGGATGAAAATGTGGAATGTAGTCTACATTGTGCAATTCTAGACTTTACATTTCACAGGATGGTCGGTCAGACATAGTCAACCACGTCCATAATCTGAGAAATACTTGAATGCATCTTAAAATAGTATCTTTACTCTTGTTTACAGTACCTATCATCAAATTGTTTTTTTTTATTTTTTTTTATTTTATTGGGTTATTTTACGACGCTGTATCAACATCTAGGCTATTTAGCGTCTGAATGAAATGAAGGTGATAATACCGGTGAAATGAGTCCGGGGTCCAGCACCGTAAGTTACCCAGCATTTGCTTATATTGGGTTGAGGGAAAACCCCGGAAAAACCTCAACCAGGTAACTTGCCCCGACCGAGATTCGAACCCGGGCCACCTGGTTTCGCGGCCTGACGCGCTGACCGTATGGGCATTAGGATGTATTTTTATAATTTGATTAAAATGTGTTGTGACGTATGTGATGGATTTATTTTAAAATTTGCAGTTTTTATTGTGACCCGTTTTTTTACAAAATGTCGTAGGTTTTTAAGTAAACAAAATGGAAATGCGCCAGTTTTTTAAATTACATTATGGGAACCCTACCATGGTCGCAAGCGCGCGCTTTAGAGCTCAGAGTGCCCGCAGCTCTCGTAGGGAGTTTACACAAGAACAAACTAAACGAACGGGCTAGTCTACTAATAGGGGTTAGTGGAAGCCGTAGACCAGGGATGTGCAGTGCGTACGTAGGTTACATGCAAGAGAACACAGTAAATTTAACCCAGAAAGGAGACTTATTTTTGAGTTAAAAAGTGGTAGGGACGCACAGAACATGATATGAAAAAAAAAAAAAATCACCAAAATGTAACTTGAAAAGACATTACGAAAAATATTAGGAAGAATTTTATAAAAATGTTGAAGGTAACAGTGCGGTTTTAGGCGTAATAGATCGACTGTTGATCAGATTTTTTGTATTCGACAGATATTGGAGAAAAAATGGGAGTATAAGGGCACAGTACATCAGTTATTTATAGATTTCAAAAAGGCATATGATTCTGTTAAGAAAGAAGTTTTATATAACATTCTCATTGAATTTAGTATTCCCAAGAAAGTAGTTCGATTAGTTAAAATATATCTCAATGAAACTTACAGTGGAGTCCGTATAGGCCAGCTTCTGTCTGATGCTTTTTCAATTCACTGCGGGCTAAAGCAAGGAGATGCACTATCATCTTTACTTTTTAACTTTGCTCTAGAATATGCCATTAGGAAAGTTCAGGACAACAGAGAGTGTTTGGAATTGAACGGGTTACATAAGCTTCTTGTCTATGCGGATGACGTGAATATGTTCAATTAGGGAAAACAGGGAAATTTTACTTGAAGCAAGTAAAGCGATAGGTTTGGAAGTAAATCCCGAAAAGACCAAGTGCTGAGTGTTCAGTTCAAAGTGTGTCATGACTCGCTGTATGCCGTCATGTGGCTAGTCGATGAGCCTAGAGAATTCAATCTTCGTACACTTCTGCAGAGGCGTATTACCTATGTGCCAGAGAAGTTGTCTAGCAAGTACGGCGTTTATGCTGAAGAGTACTTACCGATACGTACGGTAACGACTGTAGTGGCAGGAATGTGAACTGTTTGAAACACGTACTGACGCGCTTTACTCCACAGGTAATCAAATAATAATAATAATAATAATAATAATAATAATAATTTGGTGAGTTTTTTTTTTATAATTACTGTCGGGATATGGGAAGAGGGTTAAGACGATTACTTACGTATTTGTTGACATTAACTTCGACGGTCAACATGGACACGGAGCATTTGATTTGTATTGTGGAATGTAGTCGTACGCAACCGATGATAAGAAATACCCAGCGTAAGATTTGCTCGCGCAAACCCCACAGTTCGAAAGAAGTTATGGTACCACACAGACCGTACAGACCGCCATCTGTTGCTACGACGAAGTTATACCGTACACGTTCTCAAGTTCAGATTGAACGCCTTGATTAATAGGCAACTTCTCTGACATAAAAGCTAAAACTTGCTTCAAATCGCTGACTCACAACAGTGACGTCATGACCAAAGCTCGGAACTTGGGGACTTGTGTCTTTGCACGTGGCTAAGGGACCGGACTTCAATGTCAACAAACTCCCGCTTCCAGCGCGGAAGTACTGTCAGGTCTGATGCAACAACATATTGATAATATTACGATAGGTTGAAACACGTAATTTTATAGTTTAAGAGTTGATGATGGAGTTGTGTTGAAAATACGTTGTGAGTTGGTTGAACTGTATGGAGAAATTCGGCTTTTACTTTTTTTTTTTCATTGTACATAATCTTTAGTTTTTTTTTATTTAAGTCCAATTTTTGTTTTATAATATATAATAAAAATAAACATGAGAAACTTTTACTGTCCTCCTCTGTACATTTTATTACAGTGTATGACTACATATATTCCAAGATTTTCGAACCCATAACTTCTTCGCCTGTTAGTTAAACCTAATTTCAAACGAGAAAAATTTATTTCCACTGGGAGCAAACTTAAAATACTTAATATTTTCACTGTCACTGTTTTCCGTTCGATTTTGAGCAGTTGGTAGTTGATCTCGTGTCTAAGAAAAATAAGTGTATCCTCAATTTTTCTCGAAAATAGTTTTCAATTTGTGTGTCACTACTACTTGATCCAATGGCTATGGACAAATTTTCCACAAACTCAAGGGACTGTACAATTTAAGGGACTGCACTATCTTTCAATGAATGCCTATAGTTTGTGTGTGGCACAACTTACAAAATATAAACTTTCTGTTCGAAGAAAATAACGTATCTCCTCCGAATTCCTCCACGAAATTCTGTACCTAAAACTTAAAAAATGTATTTTCAAACTTCTATAATACCCATCCGAATAATATGTATTTTTCTAATTCCTCTAACAGACCGTTTACCTCAAATTCTCTCAATGTCATTGGATTCGACATGACACAATTTCCTCGTCCATCTTCTTCTCATTCGATGTGATCACTTTCTTAGTACACACGACTGTCCTGAGCACTTGCAGCGTGAGCTTTGTGTACGTTGTACCTTAACTTTACTCATGCACACGACACACAAGTCCCCAAGTTCCGAGCTTTGGTCATGACACACTTCGAAATGAACACCCAGTATATGATTGTCTCGTGACCAGAATATTATACGAAATGGAAATATAAAAATTGGAAATTTATTCTTCGAAGTAGTGGAAAAATTCAAATATCTTGGAGCAACAGTAACTAATAAAGTGACACTCGGGAGGAAATTAAACGCAGAATAAATATGGGAAATGCGTGTTATTATTCGGTTGAGAAGCTTTTGTCATCTAGTCTGCTTTCAAAAAATCTTAAAGTTAGAATTTTTTTTTATGGTATATTTCTCAATATACTCGGTCCTGCTGGCCCTTCACATTTCTGTATTCGGGCCAGCATTTCCTTACTTACACTATTTACAATTTTAACAAAGCCGTGATGTGACCCTTGAAGCCTGTTCATGTTCCTTTCAATTTCACTTAATATTCATTTCTTGTCCTATTCCTACATTCAACTCCATTCCCCTTTTCTCATAACTAACTAAATACTGCCGTCTTGTAAATAACATAATACATTTAACCTTACGTATTTAATATATATTTTATATATTTTGATGTACCGAAGTACATATGATATTTCCATGCAGATATTCTGCGTCATCATATGATGAAAGAGTGATGGAACGGAGAAAAAATGGAAATATCATATGTACTTCGGTACATCAAAATATATATGATATGCGTAATAAATCACTTTGTGATTTAAGACGGCGCCTATACCGTCGGATCCCGGCCAACCAGTCACTCATTCGAGTGCACCTCAACACATGTATGGACTTCGGTCCTGCGTTCATAGACATCTATGACGTAGTGCAGAGGGCGGCCACTAGTGGGAACCCAAGAGATGGAGCTTAATCTGAGACGATTCTAACCGGCGTCGGGGTTGTATCCGGCGTGGCTTAGTGGATAAAGCATCAGCACGTAGAGCTGAAAACCCGGGTTCAAATCCCGGCGCCGGAGAGAATTTTTCTCCGTTCCATCACTCTTTCATCATATGACGCAGAATATCTGCATGGAAATATCATATGTACTTCGGTACATCAAAATATATATGATATGCGTAATAAATCACTTTGTGATTTAAGACGGCGCCTATACCGTCGGATCCCGGCCAACCAGTCACTCATTCGAGTGCACCTCAACACATGTATGGACTTCGGTCCTGCGTTCATAGACATCTATGACGTAGTGCAGAGGGCGGCCACTAGAGGTAACCCAAGAGATGGAGCTTAATCTGAGACGATTCTAACCGGCGTCGGGGTTGTATCCGGCGTGGCTTAGTGGATAAAGCATCAGCACGTAGAGCTGAAAATCCGGGTTCAAATCGCGGCGCCGGAGAGAATTTTTCTCCGTTCCATCACTCTTTCATCATATGACGCAGAATATCTGCATGTAAATATCATATGTACTTCGGCACATCAAAATATATATGATATGCGTAATAAATCACTTTGTGATTTAAGACGGCGCCTATACCGTCGGATCCCGGCCAACCAGTCACTCATTCGAGTGCACCTCAACACATGTATGGACTTCGGTCCTGCGTTCATAGACATCTATGACGTAGTGCAGAGGGCGGCCACTAGTGGGAACCCAAGAGATGGAGCTTAATCTGAGACGATTCTAACCGGCGTCGGGGTTGTATCCGGCGTGGCTTAGTGGATAAAGCATCAGCACGTAGAGCTGAAAACCCGGGTTCAAATCCCGGCGCCGGAGAGAATTTTTCTCCGTTCCATCACTCTTTCATCATATGATGACGCAGAATATCTGCATGGAAATATCATATGTACTTCGGTACATCAAAATATATATGATATGCGTAATAAATCACTTTGTGATTTAAGACGGCGCCTATACCGTCGGATCCCGGCCAACCAGTCACTCATTCGAGTGCACCTCAACACATGTATGGACTTCGGTCCTGCGTTCATAGACATCTATGACGTAGTGCAGAGGGCGGCCACTAGAGGGAACCCAAGAGATGGAGCTTAATCTGAGACGATTCTAACCGGCGTCGGGGTTGTATCCGGCGTGGCTTAGTGGATAAAGCATCAGCACGTAGAGCTGAAAACCCGGGTTCAAATCCCGGCGCCGGAGAGAATTTTTCTCCGTTCCATCACTCTTTCATCTTACGTATTTAATATAGAACCCTAACCCTCGTTGACCATTTCCCTAAAAATTCACCCTATTATTAAATACACTGACTAAACACTTCATATACTACACATTCGCGCTCGCAGCCTAGCACATTTGTTACACTTTATTTATAACCCTATTTGAACAAAACTATTATTCAATAACCCTGAAAAAATGTCGCAGTTCAATTTGAATTATCCATTACATAACTTACACCACCTATTATTTGAACCCACTAATACACCACTTTCTGGGATTATAAACAGTTCTTTCTTCTCTATTGTCCCCACGTTTCGCACTCCTAGTACGATTAGAATTTATAAAACAGTTATACTGGGTGTTCATTTCAAAGTGTGTCATGACGTCACTGTTGTTGGGTCACCGATTTGAAGCGAGTTTCAGCTTAAATGTTAGAGAAGTTGCCTATTATTTAAGGCGTTCTTCAATCTGAACTTGAGAACGTGTACGGTATAACTTGAACGTCGTAGCAACAGATGACGGTCTGTTCGGTCTGTCTGCTACCATAACCTCTTTCGAACTGTGTTTTGCGCCAGCAAGTCGTACGCAGGGTATTTGTTATCATCGGTTGCGTACGATAACATTACAGAACACAAATCAAATGCTCCTTGTCCATGTTGACCGTCGAAGTTAATGTCAACAAATACGTAAGTAATCGTCTTAACCCTCTCCCCATATCCCGACAGTACGTATTTCCAAACAGTTCACATTCCTGCCACTACCGGCGTTACCGTACGTATCGGCACGTACTCTTCAGAATGAACGCCGTACTTGCTAGCCAACTTCTCTGCCTCTTAGATTATACACCTGAGCTGCGGAAGTGTAGGAAGATTGAATTCTCTAGGCTCATCAGCTAGCCACATGACGGCATACAGCGAGCCAAGACACATTTTGAACTGAACATCCAGTATTGCCGGTTGTTCTGTATGGTTGTCAAACTTGGACTCTCACTTTGAGAGAGGAACATAGATTAAGAGTCTTTGAGAATAAGGTTCTTAGGAAAATATTTGGGGCTAAAAGAGATGAAGTTACAGCAGAATGGATAGGGATCGATGGCGGGCTAATGTGAAGGCGGCAATGAACCTGCGGGTTGCTTAAAATCCACTTGCAAGTAAGTTGTAAGTATGAATCATAATTGTTGCAGGCCGATCCACCAGCCTGGTGCAGCTGCAGCTGTTCTCACAGCAGTTGCTGCACTGCACACACCAAGTGGACTTCACCGCGTGCGGTTTCTTCCGGTTAGACATGACGCTGCTGCATTCCGTGGCCGGCGCGGTCACCACATACCTCATCATTCTCATACAGTTCCACAACAATAATAATTGAACGAGTTGGCTCAGACGGTAACGTTTCAGATTCGATAAGGAAGGTTCCGGGTTCAAATTCCGTGGCTTGCCAATCTGACTGAGGCAGAAAGTATGCAGACCGGTCCCACTAAAACCTCCACCTAACAAAATGTGTTGACGGACCGAGAGTGGTCGTATCCGCCGTACGAACAAGTCCATGCACGCTGCCCTACGCAGACCAGATCCACTACGCGATGGTGACTAGTAATTTCGAGCTAGAGCTCTTTTCTGCCCGCTGCGAGCGCGCGGAGCGCTTTTACCTGTAAACATTGCTAAAGGATGTACAGATCTTAGAACACAGCGCATCATGACGGAACGGAAGCGCTTGAAGCTTTCAAGGAAGAGTGGAAGATACAATATTTATGCTGCGAACATGGTGATGAAGTCCAGTGTTTGTTGTGTAAAAAATATATAATTTGCAAAAAAGCAACATAGAACGGCATTATGAGACGCAACATGAAAAAAATATATACAGGATGTTTAAAAAATACGGGGCATAATTTCAGGTATGTATTTCCCACATGTAGACAATCAAAATAGTTCATTACAACATGTGTCCGGAAATGCTTCATTTCCGAGTTATGGCCTTCACAACATTGTTGTTCACAATATATGTCAATGATATTACATCTCATGTAAGGCATTGTAACTATCACTTGTATGCTGACGACCTTCAATGCTACATCTCTTCCCGCTTAGATCGAATAAATGACGCTATAGATAAATTGAACGAAGACATTGACTCGATTGTGACATGGACAAAGAAATTCCATCTCAATATCAATCCTGGAAAGACACAAGCAATCATATTAGGACACAAACGGCAAACCGACGCTGTAAAGCACCTCGACATTTCCCCCGTTAAAGTAAGTACAGTGCATATCCCTTTCAGTTCTTCGGTAAAAAATCTTGGCATTCACATGGATAATAATCTCAACTGGGACATGCAAATCACAGAAACCTGCAGAAAAGTATATTCTATTATTCATGTGCTAAAAAGGATAAATGTTCATCTTCCTCTTGCTTAAAAAAGTCCCTTGTGCAGACCCTTGTATTTCCCTATTTTGACTATGCTGACATTTTACTGACTGACCTTTCCAGCGACAACAAAATGAAACTTCAACGTGCTCATAATTTGTGTGTACGTTTTGTAAGCAATGTTCGTAAATATGATCATATTACCCCATCCCTGGAAGCAATAGGTTGGCTTAAACTAGATAAGGAAAGAAATTTACATTCACTTCTCTTTCTCTTCGAAATCTTGAACTCTTCTATTCCTTCGTATCTGTCGTCTCGCTTCACTTACCTTTCTTCCCACCACAATCTGAACACACGCTCTCGCCATGAAACAATACTAACAATACCATCCCATCGCACCTCCTCATACTCATCCTCTTTCACAATAGCCCTGCCAAGACTCTGGAATTCGTTACCTGCTAGCATCAGGGACTGTCGAAATAAAATTCAATTCAAACGAAAACTTACTAGGCACTTGGTCAGTAATTGAGACTCGTTCAGACATGGTTTCTTGTAAATAGTTCTTTTAATCTACCACAAAATATCTCAATATCCGGTAATTTCATCATTATAGAATTTTGTTATTGTAGGTTTAATTTGTAATTTAGTAAATACAAAAATATTCTTTGTTCTTAACTTCTATGATAAAATGTCTAGCTTTCATTAATCAGGTATTCTTGTCGTACTTTAATTTTTATTGTAATTGTAATTGTAAATTTAATATTAATTGTAATCTTATTGTTCATGTTATAGTTGTAACCCCTGGTACCAGGTTAAATAAATAAATCTTTAATCTTTAATCTTTAACATTGAAATTCACCGGAACGTTTTCTTTCCGCAGGTCGTTGTCATTACAGAAGATGTTCAAAATGTCCACCTCCTGCTTGAATACAGACCTCACATTGATGTCTCATTGACCTGCGAACACGATCCCAAACTCTAGGAGTATTGCGTATGTCCTCAGAACATACCACAATTCGATTCCTGAAGGGATTCCAAACCAGGCACCGGAGACGAATAAACCAATGATTTTAAATGGCCCCACAAGTAGAAATCGAGAGGGTTCAGATCAGGTGAGCGTGGAGGCCAAGCAATTGGGCTACCTCTACCTATCCATCAATCAGGAAACCTTCGATCCAAGTACGCCTACACAACACTGAATGTAACCTTCGCCTCGGAATGAACTGTCAGAGTGCCCTCTTAATATCTCCTTTGACGACAACGACCTGCGGAAAGAAAAACGTTCCGGTGAATTTCAATGTTGTGAAATCCATAACTCGGAAATAAAGCATTTCCGGACACATGTTGTAATGAACTATTTTGATTGTCTACATGTGGGAAATACATACCTGAAATTATGCCCCGTATTTTTTAAACACCCTGTTTAGGCATTATTCAGGAGAAGAGAGAAATAAACTGATTTCGGAATTGACATCGAAGGTAAATTAATTTACATTTGGGTCAGTAGATTGTGTCTAGATTCCTTTTATTAGTTTATTTTAAATGTATTGTTGATGTTTTATTTGTTGTTTGTTTCTGGATATTTACTTTTATTAGACTACGTGTTTCTTTAATTTAGAAATAATATTTTATCTTTGATTGCACTTTAACTTATACTATTACTAAGCTCAAAAAGCTAATTCACTTTTATTTCAATAACTATTTTCAAGATTTTGAGCAAATATGAACTAAACATTTTGAAAACTTTGATGCAAGGAGCGTTTTTAGTAACATCAATATAAAATATACTTAAAAATATAATTTCAAAACTAATAGACCTAATTGCACCAAATTTTGTACAGATGATATTATTATTGATTTTCTTTATATAATTTAAATTTCACAAATTTGGCCGAAAATTGTGGAAGTTTTAAAAATCACACATATCCCCTTAAATTATTGACCCCAAAAATTACGATGGCTCTCAATATCTTAATTTAATCAATTTATTTTTTCGTGTTACGTGCATCTCACAAATCACTCTAAGAAAACTCATTACATAATCACGACTCGAAAGTAAGGACTACAATCACACAATCAATACATTCTATTTCAATCAATATTGTCATTATTATTTTTTCAACAAATACTCAAAAGTACTTAGAGATCACACACGTGGAGCAGGTAGACCCTATTAGTTTCTCCTAACCAATGAAGTGAAGTATTTACGTAATAAATAATTGCTTTTAACAAGAAAATGGTTTACATACAATTGACTTTTCCTATTTCTCTTTTTGTTCCTGAAAAAACCCTTCCCTTTGCGATTAGTTTATATATATATATATGTACATGTATATTAAATAACTGAGTAATAAGCCCTATTACATATCCAGAAATTTAGTAACGCAAGTTATTGTAATAATTTGCTGCCTTCATTCGCTGCATGTGTATGTACATCCCTGATATCTACGTTACGATGCTATGTAGTGGATGCGCTATGCGCTCGTGATCAAGGTCGAGCTCTTCTACCATGATTGGGAGCTAATATCGTCTCATCCTTGCACTACGCCCTTTACCTCTTAGCTTACTCGGGACGGGTTCTATCGCCATTAAGCCGACATCCACCCTTAGTAAGAGGTATTGCTTTTCAGTCAGTCACAAAGGCAAATGCCGTATTCTAAATGTACAGGAATGGCAAAAAAAAAAAAAAAACTGGACCAACCCTTGTAGCTGACTTCAGAGCCTTGTTCACTCCAGAACACGATAGACTGGCGACTAAGACTTTCGTGGTTCGAATCCTGCCTGGGAAAGAAACTTTTTTTTTCTTCCTTATTCAAATTTATTTTTGATTACTGGTAAAATTCATGTTCTGGGAATCATAAATTAATTAAATAGTAAAAATATAGCTGCAATCGAAAAGTATTGGGAATAAATTTGAATAAGGAAGAAAAAAAAGTTTCCTTCCCAGGCAGGATTCGAATCACGAAAGTCTTGTTACCAATCTATCGTGCTCTGGAGTGAACAAGGCTCTGAAGTCAGCTACAAGAGTCACTCCGGTTTTTTTTTGCCACTACTGTACATACCATGATTCATCACGGCCTCAGTCACCAATCTCATAAACATTAATCAAAATCTGAAATCAGTTACATGAAAACAAGCCATCTCTAACACACGACAATAGAAACAGAAACTCAGAATTAGTAAAAAAAAAACGGCCTACTGGTATATTCATATATCCTACACACACGATATGGCCACAGATGTTCAAGAGTGTATAAATAAACTTGAAAAACAACAATTGAATGCTTTCTTGCATGTGTCTCGATAAGAAAAGTAGACTTTGTTCCAGATTAACCAAGCTTCGATAATATGCATTGTGTTACTGAGAAATTATTATTATTCTATTTATTAGAATTGGAGCACTATTTGCAGAACATTCCAGAACACGGATAAAATTGTGAACAAAAATTGGACTAAACAAATGTAGATGTTAATACAAATTGTAAGACACAAAATATAAGTTGGAAATATATTGTGAACTATTTTGTTTTATTGATATTTGACGTTCACGAAGACAATCCAGATGCGTCACATATTAGACTACAGTAGAAACAGAGTAACTCACTGGATCATTCCATGAAAATAGTAACCTGAGTTATCATACAAAATTAATTTATATTATTAAATTTACGCTGTAATTACATAAATTTAAAAATTGTAAAATTGGAAAAGAGTCACTGAAATGTTATAAAAATTGTTATAAATATCTTGTAATTATCAGAATTTAATTACTTGTAGAAAAACTGATAAATTGAGAAGAAAATTCACTGCATATAACCTGAGTTACCATGGAATGACCCCACTCTTTTTCACATAACAAGGCCAATGTTCACGATTAATTTTGTGTACCGCTATCGCTTCAAACTTGTGCAGAATTCTTCATCTTCTCTGTCAATACAAATACAATAATTGAAGGTCGAAGACAGAATACTTATGTTTGGTTCAAATTGCTAAGTAATGAGGTAGCCTGGAGGGGTTGCGGAGAAGTATGTCGAGCTTATGCCAACAGCATATCAAAATGGCTATTCGAATGCAGGTTGTAATCTATTTCTGGAAGCTGGATTTTTGTACCTTACATTTCATATTGATAACGTTCTGTAGTATATACCCTTACACACAACTCTTCAAGAGAAGTCTCGAGCAGAGGATTCTGGAAGATTTTTTTTTTTCATAGAATGAAATTCTTCTTAAATCTCGTCACTCAATCATCGAATAATAAAATTGATCATTACTTACTTACTGGCTTTTAAGGAACCCGGAGGTTCATTGCCGCCCTCACATAAGCCCGCCATTGGTCCCTATCCTGAGCAAGATTAATCCAGTCTCTATCATCATATCTCACCTCCCTCAAATCCATTTTAATATTATCTTCCCATCTACGTCTTGGCCTTCCCAAAGGTCTTTTTCCCTCCGACCTCCCAACTAACACTCTATATGCATTTCTGGATTCGCCATACGTGCTACATGTCCTGCCCATTTCAAACGTCTGGATTTAATATTCATAATTATAACAGGTGAAGAATACAATGCGTGCAGTTCTGCGTTGTGTAACTTTCTCCATTCTCCTGCAACTTCATCCCTCTTAGCCCCAAATATTTTCCGAAGCACCTTATTCTCAAACACCCTTAACCTATGTTCATCTCTCAAAGTGAGAATGCAAGTTTCACAACCATACAGAACAACCGGTAATATAACTGTTTTATAAATTCTAACTTTCAGAATTTTTTATAGCAGACTAGATGATAAAAGTCTCTCAACCAAATAATAACAGGCATTTCCCATATTTATTCTGTGTTTAATTTCCTCCCGAATATTATAATTTATATTTGTTGCTGTTGCTCCCAGGTATTTGAAATTTTCCACCTCTTCAAAGGATAAATTTCCAATTTTTATATTTCCATTTCGTACAATGTTCTCGTCACGAGACATAATCATATACTTTCTCTTTTCGGGATTTACTTCCAAACCTATTTTACTTGCTTCAAAAATTCCTATCTCTTTTTTCTTGCTTCCGCATAGGCAAGCAGTTTATTATTATTATTATTATTATTATTATTATTATTATTACATTATTATTACTATTATTATTACTATTATTATTATTACTATTATTAAAATTATTATTATTATTATTATTACTACTACTACTATTATTATTACCTATTATTTTATTATTACCTATTATTATTATTATTATTACTATTATTATTATTATTATTATTATTACTAATCGTTTTATGGATTTTTATTATTTATTATTATTACTATTATTATTACTATTATATTTATTATTATTACTCTACTATTATTATTATTATTATTACTACCATATTATTATTATTATATCCGCATTATTACAAGCATTATTATTATTATTATTATTATTATTATTATTATACTTATTATTACTATTATTATTATTATTATTATTACATTATTATTATTACTATTATTATTATTACTATTATTATTACTATTATTATTATTATTATTATTATTATTATTATTATTTATATTATTATTATTATTATTATTATTTACTTATTATTATTATTATTATTTTCAAATTACAATTTACGTCATTCATTGTTACATTATTACTATTTCCAGTATTATTAATTTATTATTACTATTATTATTATTACTATTACATCATTTTATACTGTTATTATTATTCATTTTAATTTATAATTATTATTATTAATGCACATTAAATGCACAATAGGAGTAATAAGGATGATTGTTCATTTATATGTAGAACGCACATCAGTAGGAGTAATTGTGAGGTTGGTTGGGAGTTACATTGATTGATCACATTTGGCCTATATGCATTTACATAATAATATCTCCGTAAAATATTGGTCAGAACTTCATATTCTTCATTTTATGAGTTGGGTATCATACCGTGTTCTTCTGGGGCTGAATTTTTCTTACAGACTATATATTAAATGGTACCGCAATACATTAAGAATTATTGCATTCTTAAGCACTTTAATACATTATCTAATCCATACTGGATGTATTTACACATAAGTTCCACTCTTTATAATCGAGCATACGGATAATAATTGAGAATAGAATTACGGTACTTTCACAGATTGCTACTACCTTTCTTAGATTTTTATGCATGATATGAATACATTTCTTTTAATATGAATACATTTTAACTTGTACCATACAGTATGGTACTGAATTATAATTATAGCGAAGTTCTAGGATTTCATTATTTATCCCCTGCAATTTCTTGTACTTCTGCTTCTTCCAAGTCGGGCTTTTCCTTAAGCAGTGCTTCTCCTTGTGAGGCCGCTACCGGTAAGTCCGATTCTTCCGGACTGTCTTGTGCTAACTCGTTCTCTTGGCTTCTATCTTCAGAGAACAACCCTTTGAAAAATTCATTGCTGCTTGTATTTTCTTCTGAAGAAGAAACTGAAGAGAGTTGTGTAAGGAACTCTAAGAGAGATCCTGAGTTATTTTCCGTGTCATTATTTAAATCTTTCATAATAATTGACAGAATTTCCATTAAAGCATCTCTTATCTGCTCGGCTGCTTCCTTCTCTTCGTCACACCATCCATCTCTAACGACCGTGACATCTGAAACATAATTTCATTGCTATCATATGGTTACAATTTACTATTCCTCATATTATTATTATTATTATTATTATTATTATTATTATTATTATTATTATTATTATCACTAATTATTAATTAGTCGCTAAATGGTCGGAAGACAATGGTATGACAATTAACGTATCCAAATATAAATAACCTTTTCTAAAAAATGACACTGAAATTTAATTATTAAAATAATGTACATTTAACAGAACGGATTCGTGTTTGAATATTCTTTGAAGTAAATTGTTTGATAGTCACGTTGATTACATTTATTTAATCATAATCAGAATGCTAGAATCATTTAGTCAATAATAATTCTTTTAATATGTTTCTTTAATGCTTACTATACATTGGTGCGATCGAAACTTTAATATGCATCTATAGTTTGGAACTCATTTACGGACTCGGCTAAATTAGAAAATATACAAAGAAAATTTATATTTATGTTCATTCAGATTTTCCCATTAATTCCGGGTATAGTTTTTAACCCTGTGAATATTTTAATTGTCAAAATCTATATGTAACGCCATGAGCTAGATTATCTGTTCTTTTGTAAAGTCCTCAAAGTTGATATATCCTGTGACTCTTTCTTAAAAATATTACCTTAAATTCCAACAAAAGATTATGAGATATTAACTTTTCTATATTAGAAATTATATTATTTATAGTCTCCAGATGCATTAAAAATGCCAACATGCATTATATTATATTAATTATATTTGTTTGCTATTAATGATTTATCATTTATTATTCTTTTAGGCATTATACTAACGAATGTAACATTCTCTAAGTATTTTTTAATTTCCATTCATCGTCATTATTGTAATTGTAATTATATTTATGTGTAATAATTATTTTTGTTTTATGTTTTTGTTATATTTGTGCTCATTACCCAACTTTTTTGCATTGCATTTAATGCATATGTATTTTATGTATTTTAACAGCATTCAATTGAACATAGTTAAAATTTGGATTATAAAATACGGTAATGGAATGCTAAGCTAACATACTATTACTGCGTACTAAATCAATACACTCTCGTTGTTCGTTAATTCTCTGAGATTAGAATGAATGAGTACATTATTTTAACTGTTATTTTAATATTGTAATACCACTGCCACACTTGCAGTGTAAATAAATACATACATACATACATAAACATTATTTTAAGAAATACAGGAAAAGAATATACAGAATAGCCTATCAAGTTTCCTGTGCATAAGAATCTATTTTAATCTTACCTGTCCTCAATTCACTCAGAAGTTACTGTAATAACATTATAGCATTATGTCCATCTAGAGAAACTACACTTTCCAATGGTGAAATAATAATTAATTATACAAATCGGTTAATTTAGCTTCCGATATTACTTCATACAAACACAGAAACATTCTCTGTAGGCTATCTTTCATAGCTTTCGATTGTTGTTGTCCAAGGCCCCTTATAGACGAAGTCATTTGTTTTTTATTCCATTACACGACCTTGGCAGTTATTTTAATATTAAAACTCATTTATCTCATTAAATATCAGTCCTATCAAAATGTTTCAAAGAATAAAACTTATCGGAAATTATTTTTAAAGAAACTGTTGTTATGTAACATTTTTCACAAAAATCAATAATAAGCGAGATATTTCGATTTATTTAATTCAGGCCCCTTATAATCCCCCTTTCAAATAATGTATTTTTAATGCCATATAGCCTAAAATTTAAGTTATAACAAACTTAATTTATATTCCAATTTTCATCGACATCCGTTCAGCCATTATCGCGTGAAAAGGTAACAAACATCCAAACAGACAGACAGACAGACAGACATACAAACAAAAATTTCAAAAAAGCCATTTTCGGTTACAGGGTGGTTAATTATATATGTTAGGACCAATTATTTTTGGAAAATCGAAAATTACCAAAAAAATTTCGGCTACAGATTTATTATTAGTATAGATTATTATTATTATTATTATTATTATTATTATTATTATCATTATTATTATTATTATTTATTAGTGTGGTGAGATAATAGAATGGTCGTCCTTGCCATTCTGTCAAACCCAGGTTTCAGTGGCTGATACGTAGATTTTAATAAGGACTTCATCCACTTGTGATTATGAATACAGAGAAGCAATCCAAAATCGTAAAGAATACAACGAAGTCAATATAAAAAATCGAGAAGTAGTTGCTGATAAATTCTCCTTAGAATAAAAAGTTTACTGAAGACTGTGACAACACATAATTATTAAAGAAAATTTGGTGGGGGAATACGGAAAATGGGGATTACAAATAAATGTTAATAAAACTCAATATAACTTATAGTAATTGATGAGTGATAAAAAACTGTTCTTATAAGAAACCAAAAAATGTACGGATATACAGGATGTTTCAAAAATAGAGGGCATAATTTCAGGTATGTATTCCCCATATGTAGACAATACAAAAAGTTCATTACAACATATGTCCGGAAATGCTTGGTTTCCGAGTTATGGCCTTCAAACCAGTGATATTCACCGGAACGTTCTTCTTCCCGCAGGTAGGTGCCGTGACAGAAGATATTAACAGAGTTAATTCCGAGGCGAAGGGTACATTGAGTGTTATGTTTGGCGGTGAACTGTGCGACATGTACTCAAATGAGGAACTGGCAGAAGTGCACTTCATGTACGGTAAGACGGACGACAATGCTACGCTGGCTCGTCGTTTGTACCAGGAGAGGTACCCTGATCGATGGATAGGTAGAGGTGGCCCAATTGCTGGGCCTCCACGCTCACCTGATTTCAACCCTATCGATTTCTACTTGTGAGGCGATTTAAAATCGTCTCTGGTGCCTGACATGGAATCCTTTCGGAATCGAATTGTGGTAAATTGTGAGGAAATACGCAATACTCCTGAAATTTGAGATCGTGTTCGTAAGGCCATGAGACATCGATGTGAGGCCTGTATTCAAGCAGGAGGTGGACATTTTGGACATCTGCTGTAAAAACAACTACTTGCGGGAAGAAAACCGTTCCGGTGAATATCACTGTTTTGACGGCAATGCTGCGTTGGCTCGTCGTTTGTACCAGGAGAGGTACCTGATCGATGGATAGGTAGAGGTGGCCCAATTGCTTGTCCTCCACGCTCACCTGATTTCAACCCTATTGATTTCTACTTGTGAGGCGATTTAAAATCGTCTCCGGTGCCTGACATGGAATCCCTTCGGTATCGAATTGTGGCAGGTTGTGAGGAAATACGCAATACTCTTCGAATTTGGAATCGCGTTCACAGGGCCATGAGACATCGATGTGAGGCCTGTATTCAAACAGGAGGTAGACATTTTGAACATCTGCTGTAAAGGCCGCACTTCCATTATTGTGACGTTTTGTTAAGTGATCTAAGTTCTGAACTGTCAGTCAAGTTACAGCGAGCTCAGAATATGTGCGTCAGATACGTGTGCAACATCCGACGATATGATCACATATCACCGTCCTTCGCAAGTCTCTCGTGGCTCCGACTTAAAGAACGCAGAACTTTACACTCTTTGTCTTTACTCTTTCGAATTCTGCACCCTCAACACCAAATTACCTTTCGTCTCGTTTCTCTTATCTATACTCTAACCACGACGTAAATACCAGATCACTTATCTGTGGCACGCTAAATATACCTCTTCATAGAACATCTTGTTATTCATCATCTTTTACAATATCCACCTCGCGTCAATGGAATTCCTTGTCACAAAGTATTAGGGGCTGCAAGACAACAAACACCTTTAAGAACAGCTTAAAAGATAACCTTATTAGCATTTCACTAATCTTACTGATTTAAACTATCACTGACTACATTGTTACTTCATTCTTTAGACATCATCCTGATAGTGCTGCATTTTCAAAATTGTCTCATAATAATCTCTTTCTATTATCTAATATCATTTGAAATATATTAACATTCTATGTATTTTAGTTTAATTCTGCTACACAGTTTATTTCAGTGTTTAATTAATAGTTCATAGTATTTTGTTGTTTAATTCGTAAATGACTCTTGTATACATGTAACTCTCATCTAAATCAAATTGTTGAATTCTTTGTAAGTTCATGCATATGTATATACACTTTTTGCTGGTTGAGTGGAAGAGAAGGCCTTACGGCCTTAACTCTGCCAGCTAAAATAAATCATTATTATTATTATTATTATTATTATTATTATTATTATTATTATTATTATTATTATTATTATTATTATTAAAGGCAACTACCTGCGGGAAGAAAAACGTTCCGGTGAATATCACTGTTTTGAAGGCTATAACTCGGAAACCAAGCATTTCCGGACACATGTTGTAATGAACTTTTTGTATTGTCTACATATGAGGAATACATACCTGAAATCATACCCTGTATTTTTGAAACACCCTGTATATTACATTACATTAAATATTTAAGAGTTGTAATTACAAAAGAAATAAACAATGATTATGAATAAAGACAGTGATCCTTAGCTGCCTTCTGAAATATATATTTTCTATTAGTTACCGGAGAATGTATACACTATACATAAACGTATCATTATTTTCGCAGAAATGTAAATGTAAGATTAGGGGATCGAATGTCGTCCAATATGTGCTTCTGAGACTCTTCCCCCACCTCTCTGTGCGTCATTCCCCTGACGCGCCGGCAAGCGTCTAGGATGAAATGACAGCGCTGTAGTTACTGAGGGTATAGTGTACAGAACCGACGAAGGAAGAGTATTGCTGGTAGAAGTGGACATTAAATTTTGCGTGGCTAACCTTGTTAGCGGTTTTGGTGCCATTATGGATCAACTACAAAGAGCAGATAATGGAAATTTAGTGACATTATGGCTGGGAAAATGAAAGCATAGCGTGGATCAACACGTTCTTTGTGTACGAACTAACGATGTTCCAGACCAATGGTAAGTAATTTCTTTGTCTTGGGGACGAATATGATGGAAATGTTCAACATTGTACTGTACTTTTTAATAATAATGTATGTATGTATTTATTCACACTGCAAATGGGTATATACCCGGTGGCAGTGGTAACTAATTACACTCAATAATGACAATTAATAATAAACACAACTAATAAAAAAGAATAATTAATAATAATAATAATAATAATAATAACAATAACAAGGAGCATCCTAAATTAAAATGAAGCATGGTCACTTGTATGTATTTATTTACACTGCAAGTGGGCAAGCACTCGGTGGCAGTGGTATATACAATATTAACAATACACAATAAAATGATAACCAATACACAATAAAATTTACAATACACAATACAATTTTACAACACATATACAATTTTACACACAATACAATAATAATACACAATACAATTTAACACAATAATAATAAAACATAAAATAAAATACCTAATTTTACAATACAACCTACATAATTATGTATAGGTCCTACATAAGTTTCAATAGTCTTTCACTTTACTCTCATCTCATTCCCTGTAGTGGCACTATGACGCATTTCACTGACACTTTAGCACACATTTCACTGACATTGTAACACATTTCACTGAACATAGAACACATTTCATTGACGCTATAAATTATCACTGATCGGAACTGTTCACTGCACTGTAAAACCATAACTTCACTGACTCACCTCGCTTCACTGATACAACAGTTCAAATAAGTCAAATAATTGCATCCTTATGCATACTTATAAACAGAACTACATTTAAACTAAAGATTTCTAGTCTAAGGCCCTCTTACACGCTAGTTTTAAATAATTTACAATTCAAACCAAGGAAGTAAACTCGTCAGCCTAGATAAATACATGTCACCTTAAAAAAATTAAATGTTGAATGTCACGTTAATTTTAATTTTCACTTTATATACAACTTTTTAAATTATTCTTGTATCTCCTTAAGGAAGGACAGCCCTCAAAGACCGCTGCAGGCAGGTCATTCCAATCATTTATAGTTCTATTTAAAAATGAGAATTTACCTACATCCGTTTTCTGTTTCCTACATTTGATTTTAAAATCATGATCGTTCCTACCATAGTACGTTGGCTTTTCTAACCGAGCCGTTATGTCTACCCATGCTTTCTGACCTAGATGTGCTCTATACAATGATGTTATTCTAGTTTTCCTATGTCTGTTTTCCAAAGTTTCCCATCTAAGTTCTTATAACTTAAAACAACATTTAAAGTAAATCTAATTTGTATCTTAACCCTAAGCTCGAACTAAGATCCACGAGTCTGACGGGTTCATATCTGCACATGTACCTTTCGGCACTACACTTATTTCAATGTCAACTCACTCACTGCACTGATTCTACCTGATTTCAGTAACACTTCTAACCATTTTACTGTTCAAATACTTTGCACAGCCACTTCACTGACACCAACACACTTCACTTACACAATAGACTTCACTGACACTACATACTTCACTGACACAACACACTTCCTCACTGATAGAACACTTCAAATAAAAAGATATCAATTACATCCTTTAAGTAGTGTGTATAATATACTACCGTCTATTAGTAAAGTCCTTAAGCCCATTTTTTATTTATAATAATAATAATAATAATAATAATAATAATAATAATAATAATAATAATAATAAAAAGGTAATTTGCTAGGAGACGTCGTTGCATATAGACCACTTTTACACTAAACCTAACCTTAGTTCTACTAAAACAGTATTTTCCCTGAACAAAAAATACAAGATGCGTTGCTTAGTTCTTAATTTAGGTTATAATTCAGAACTTGTTCTATATTTAATAAGATGTTTAGGATTAGTGTAAAACTGGCCTATGTGAAACGACGTCTCCTAGCAAATTACATAATAGTAATAATAATAATAATAATAATAATAATAATAATAATAGTAATAATAATAGTAATAATAAATTTAATGCTAGAATAAAGATAAATATTTTTATAAAAAATCTCTCTAGCACCCTCAGAAAGAGTACATACTGTAGCCTACTCATGCTATGGGGCATTCCACAAAATTTGAACATAAATATTTTATTAATAAGCAGGATAACAAATAAAAAAAGAAGAAAGAAAAAAAGAAAACACAGATGTAACAACAATTGGAACTGTATATTTTTTTCCCTAAGGAATAATTTTTAATTGATTTTTTTAAAATAACAATCATTTGCAATTCGTATGTTTGGGAATTTAGATATTATCATGTTATAAAGTCTTGGACCGAAGTTGCTACTCTGATTATATGCTACAGTTGTGGTACATTTAGGTTCTGTCAACCATTGTGTTGTCTGATCTTTTGGTTTTATATTTATGTGAATATAAATTAAATATATTAGGCCTACAATTTTTGTGTACAAAATTGTTTTATATTTTATGCATATAAAGTACTTTAAATTCAGAATACAATAGTTCTGAGGGATAATCAAGGGGCTTATTAAGACACATTTTATTATCCTTTTATTTACCAGTGTTACTGGCATGAGAGAGGTACTGAAAGCATTATTCCATCCTATAATGCCATAGCCTTTACTAATGCGAGGTAAATCAGCCGTAAAGTATGGATAGTCAAGTAATTTCGTACGATAACAAAATAGTGAATAATTTTTCTTAATCTAATGCAAAGAGAGGCCAAGTTTTAGTTTCCTACGGCCACTTCCAACGGACTCCTAACGAATATTCACACGTTTATCACTGGGATTGTAGCGCTGGAAATCAATTTAGAACACTTTTATCTCAGCCACGACACATTTCAATTTTTATTGTACAACAAGCCGTACCCGTGCGCTCCGCTGCACCCGTTAGAAATAAATATAAAGTAATTATGTAATTAAAATAGGACATTTGATCCAGGGAACATTCGTGTTTGATAGAAGGATAAATCGTTTAATATGTTACTTAATTTAAATTGCATCCAAATAATTAAAATTCGATCATTTTGGTCCAGACACACTCATTTGGTGCAATGACAATTCCTTTAACATGTTTCTTAATTTTTATTACATGCAACCATAGTTTAATGAACATTGACATCATTTAGATTTAATGTGTATATTTTATTTTACTTGTTATAGGTTTCCATTGAATTATGGTAATAATTTAATTTTAACCCTTGTTTTCTACGTATTCAGTAAATGGCGCTTGGCATATTATATTATATTATATTATATTATATTATATTATATTATATTATATCAGAAGTTACTGTAATAACATTATAGCATTATGTCCATCTAGAGAAACTACACTTTCCAATGGTGAAATAATAATAATTAATTATACAAATCGGTTAATTTAGCTTCCCATATTACTTCATACAAACACAGAAACATTCTCTGTAGGCTATCTTTCATAGCTTTCGATTGTTGCTGTCCAAGGCCCCTTATAGACGAAGTCATTTGTTTTTTAATTCATTACACGGCCTTAGATGGCAGTTATTTTATTTTAAAACTCATTTATCTCATTAAATATCAGTCCTATCAAAATTTTTCAAGGAATAAAACTTATCGCAAATTATTTTCTAAGAAACTTTTGTTATGTAACATGTTTCATAAAAATCAATAATAAGCGAGATATTTCGATTTATTTAATTCAGGCCTCCTTATAACCCCTCTTTTAAATAATGTATTTTGAATGCCATAATGCCTAAAATCTAAGTTACAACGAACTTAATTTATATTCCAATTTTCATCGAAATCCGTTCAGCCATTATCGCGTGAAAAGGTAACAAACATACAGACAGACAGACAGACAGACAAACAAAAATTTCAAAAAAGCGATTTTCGGTTTCAGGGTGGTTAATTATATATGTTAGGACCAATTATTTTTGGAAAATCGAAAATTACCAGACAAATTTCGGCTACAGATTTATTATTATATAAATATAAATGCAATTATCACTACAATAACACAATAATTCTTGCAGATAACACAGAAACAACTTCGGAAACGTAATTAACAGAGTCGCAGTGTCACTTCACTTCCACTAGATGGACTCAGAATTCCAGCAGGGATGCCAATATCGGCAAACGAAATGAAACTGTGAGGAATGTTACAACAGGTGCGCTAAACGTTAGAAATGTTGCAATAGGTGTGCAGCACGTTAGGCTAGGTTAGGTTAGGTTAGGTTAGGTTAGGTTAGGTGTGTGTAAGATAATATGAATGGTTACCACAGTTGGCGACACTGCAATCTTTCTCCCACTCCGCCTTAAATAACGTCACAACGACGAAATATGGTCGCCTTCTTCCTTCAAGTACGACGATTTTCCTATATAAGTAAGGAACCTATCTAGGGCGGGCTGGGTGGAATTTCCTATGCTGGCAGTTCATTAAGGGGAGTGGGTAGTGATGTCTGTGCCGTTAAAAAATTCTAATACAAAACTTTAGTTGAATATTTCTAGGCTTCTAGTGTTCAGAATTGAATAAAAGTTTCCAGACTTATACACTCAACCATTTTGAATTCAGTGGTATAGAAGACAACTAATTTGTTTCGTATCCAAGTGTAAAAGAAAGGTCCTAATTGACAACCTGTTTTCCCACTACCTCATTCTTCAGGTGCACATTACTTGCTACAGTCTTCACTCATATGCCTTGTATTTTTTTTAAGTTATCGAGTAATGTATATTGTAAATTCTAAAGCAAAATTTAGTTAAATATTTCACTCCTAGTGAAACAGAAAAAATATTGAACTTTGTTTAACATATTTTACAATTTTTTTTCAGTACATATATTTTTTTCTCGTGTTATGTGTGTGATATTCCTAAACCCGTAGGTCTGCTATGTAAAACACAGGCTGCAGAAAACACTGTAAAATTTTCATGTAAATCGATTCAGTAGTTTAAGAGAAAAATGCACTTACGTTTGAAAAGTGTCAACTTATGGAAAACTGCATTTAAAATAACAAAAGTATGTATGAATTACATGCACCGCCAAATTTAAAGAGGCCATTTAAAAGGCTTATCTACAAAAATACCCCCCACAATATTTACATTATTTTAAAGAGTAGTTTTGTACTTTATTTTAAAACACAAAATAAAAAATCGGATTTTTGACCCCTAATCACTACGTGGTTCCCTTAATAACACTTCACCCAAAGAGAAATGTAAATATTGGTCGATTATTATTAACTTATTATTATTATTATTTGCTATTATTATTATTATTATTATTATTATTATTATTATTATTATTATGAGATACTTAACTTGATGAGATTCATTTATAATAGAACAGTTGTAATTATTAAGAGAACAATTTTATGTACGAATTTTTAAATACAAGAGCGAATCAGGAGATTTAATATCAACAGATCTCAACGAAAAAGGTACAAGCGCAGTTTTAGTACGATTTAAGACAAGTACGTTGCAATCAAACAATTTTTTTTATCTAGATATTATAGAGTGTTGCCGTTATTCTTCATTGACTCTAAGTTTAATTCTTTATTACGCAATATCGCTCTTTTAATACGTTTGAGCCGTAATTTAATTAGGCGAAATGGAAGTGTTGCCATAGTAATATTTTGATTCTTTATTCGGTATCGTGGAAATGTACTAATGGTCATTTATTGTCAGCAACTTACTCTTTTCTGTTAATATAACTCAATTTTTTTTAAGTTATATTTTCATGCTATATTTGAAACGTAAATTGGAATAATTCAGTATCACTTAAATATTAGCTCCATGCTTCTTTTGGCTCGTGGATTCATTCAGTATTTCTAGTCGTTTATTTTTAAGTTGTTCCTCATGCTTCATCATCAACATAATTCTATCTGTTATTTTAACTCTGGTAAACACTACATTCGAGATGGCGACTTGCACCGTACTTGCACTCACTGTCACACCGCTCTGCTTGTTGTTTCGTGACCAGCTGTTGAATGCGTGCACTGCAGAGTCCTCACATACAAAGAGGAGTGTAAACACAGTCAAATGATTTGCGTTAGTTTTGGTGTCTTTAGATTAGGTTTGATTTTCTTTGATTTGTTTTAGTTTATGATTTTTGGTTTTGGTTACGTTTGGTTTTCTCAGTCTTTTTGTTTGTTTAGGTGTATTTTAGACCCACAAATTTTTGGTTATAGAGAGGAGTGATGGTTGGCTTACGGTCATGTTAATTTAGCTTTTAGGTTTTGGCTCTCGTAAGAGCTTTATACGGCCAGATTTAATTTCACCGAGACAGCTTTATAAAATAATAGCAAGGCACCTAGGTCATGGCCGCACTGGTAGAAAAGGTGGGTGGGGTAAGAAAGGGGAGGAAAGCAGTCGCTCTCAGGAGCTACAGTTCTGCAGGTCTGCTCTAGAACAGTATGAAATTTACAAAATACAAAAAGAAACACCCCAGCACATCCTGAACACTCGATTTCAAAACACACACCCTTTTCGACACAATCATGAACACACCCCACCACAATAGGAAACCAGAAGATAGCGCGGGACCTTCACTAGGTTTCGAACAATGAAGGATAACTCTTCGAAGCAAGTCGGCCAGGTAATTTCCTAAAAGTTAACACAGTAAAGAAGTTGTAAAATTAATCAGCAAAATTTTAATTCTTTTGTTGATAAATAGCGTAGTAAAAAAGACGACATAGGACATAGCATTGTGAACATCATTTCTGCATAACATAGCTACAGTTTTGGGGTTATGTAATTTATTTAAATACAAAAACGTGGGAGGACACTGCCCTTCCCAAGAACCAGCAACATTTCCACTTTTTTTTCACTTCCTGTTAAGTAATACCATAGTAGAGAGAGAGAGAGAGAGTGAGAGAGAGAGTGAGTGAATGAGTGAGTGAGTGAGAGAGAGAGTAAGTGAATGAGTGAGTGAGAGAGTGAGAGAGAGAGTGAGTGAATGAGTGAGTGAGTGAGAGAGAGTGAGAGAGAGAGAGTGAGTGAATGAGTGAGTGAGAGAGAGAGAGAGAGAGTGAGTGAATGAGTGAGTGAGAGAGAGAGAGTGAGTGAATGAGTGAGAGAGAGTGAGTGATTGAGTGAGTGAGAGAGAGAGAGTGAGTGAATGAGTGAGTGAGAGAGAGTGAGTGAATGAGTGAGTGAGAGAGAGTGAGTGAGTGAGTGAGAGAGAGAGTGAGTGAGTGAGAGAGAGTGAATGTGAGAGAGAGAGAGTGAATGAGTGAGTGAGAGAGAGAGTGAATGAGTGAGTGAGAGAGATAGAGTGAGAGAGAGTGAGTGAATGAGTGAGTGAGTGAGAGAGAGTGAGTGAATGAGTGAGTGAGAGAGAGTGAGAGAGTGAGTGAATGAGTGAGTGAGAGAGTGAGTGAATGAGTGAGTGAGTGAGTGAGTGAGAGAGAGTGAGTGAATGAGTGAGTGAGAGAGAGTGAATGAGTGAGTGAGAGCGAGTGAGAGAGAGAATGAGTGAATAAGTGAGTGAGTGAGAGAGAGTGAGTGAGTGAGTGAGAGTGAGTGAGTGAGTGAGAGAGAGAGTGAATGAGTGAGTGAGAGAGAGTGAGTGAGTGAGAGAGAGAGTGAGAGAGAGTGAGTGAATGAGTCAGTGAGTGAGAGAGAGTGAATGGGTGAGTGAGAGAGAGTGAGAGAGATAGTGAGTGAATGAGTGAATGTGTGAGAGAGAGTGAGTGAGAGAGAGTGAGTGATTGAGTGAGTGAGAGAGTGAGTGAGTGAGTGAGTGAGAGAGAGAGTGAGTGAATGAGTGAGTGAGAGAGAGAGAGAGTGAGAGAGAGTGAGTGAATGAGTGAGTGAGAGAGAGTGAGTGAATGAGTGAGTGAGAGAGAGTGAATGAGTGAGTGAGAGTGAGAGAGTGAGTGAATGAGTGAGAGAGAGTGAGAGAGAGTGAGTGAATGAGTGAGTGTGTGAGAGAGAGAGTGAGAGAGAGTAAGTGAATGAGTGAGTGAGAGAGAGAGAGTGTGTGCGTGTGTGTGTGTGGTTTTTTACAATCTGAAGAAGTCGAATGACAATGCAGATGTTAGTGTCAATATGAAGTGTGCCCATTCGCTTCAGTCTACAGGGAACGTATTGTCACAATTTTGTACCATCAGAAAACATTTTCATGTTACTAACTTCCTTCAAAAATGTACATTGAATCACAAAGTGACAGTTGTGCCATTACTTCTCAGTCGGAAACGTTGAGAATGACAGTAGAAGAAGCAGAGGAAGGCTTAACATAAATTAATTAAAGGAAGAACATTGAGTAGTTCTAAAAAGAGGTATACACAATATATTGTTATAATCTTCCCTTAATAATAGTTCATAAATTTGTATTCTGTTATACGATATATTTAATAACTAGAAAATAACATTGTCGCTCTTGTTAAACACAAATATGTGTCTCAAATGTGTATGATTCGGTATGTATACTGTGTTTTTTTTTTATTTGAAGCATATATTATTACGGAACGGGTCTTATAGTCCATACCGCAATGCAGATGATGATGATATTATTACGTCATTAGAGGCGGTCGATTGACGTAGCAACAATCTGGCCACCTTGGGCTGGGGATCGAACGGAAGAAAGTGCGGCTAAACATGTATCAGTAACGAGCTGCATTTGACGGTTTTTCTACTTATTGTTGTAAAAGTGTAGTAACTTTGTTAAATATGACTCATATACTCAGTTTTATGGTGTTTTCATTAAGGGAGATGACTCACGAAAGTGAGTTTTGAGATAAATGAAAATGAAATTTAGAAAATAATTTTCTACACAAATAAAAACCATCAAATATTAGTATTATTTTGTTGTTTGCACACGTACTTTTAGAATTTAACTTGTATATTCACCTGGGAAACGAAATATCATTTGTACAAAAAATGACACAACCCATATTTTTTTAACAGTGCATTTGGAGAGCAAATTACAGTAATTAATTATATTAAACGTGTTGGTACGATGCTTCGAATAGTGGCTTAATTAATTAGTCGGCCTGGGTGACGCAGTCGATAGTGTGTTTGCCTTCTGTACCCGTTCGATCCCGGCCCAGGTCGATGGCATTGAAGTGTAGGGGAGACTGTTGTACCTTTAAACACTTTTCACATTTTTTTTTTTAATTTTGGGAAATGAAATTTTTAAAATGAAAAAATGCTTGAAATAATTATTGAAGATTACTTTACAACTTCCTGTTTGTATTTTCCTATTTTACAGATCTATTAAGGATGGAAAAAATAAAATGAAGGGATATGTAATGTGTTCAAAGGTACAACAGGTTCATGTACCTTGGAACATACCCTCTTGTAAGTTGGAACACATGGGATGTAGGTGGAAATATAAATGTAAAAACTGACAATCATATTTAAAATGCATTTGCCATCATAAACCAGAGCAGGCTTCTCTGATTGAGATTTTATTTCCTGGAGGCGCCTTTTAACTCCAGACTTACTTCGTTACGTGATCTTAAAATAAAAGAAAAACAAAAGCCGATAGTATCGTGTACTTTGGAACATGTTCCATGATACAAAATGTGTTGTGTTCAAAGATACAAGAGGGTGCACTTTTAAACAAATATGGCTCCCAAAACTAGAGATTCGAATAAATCATGGAAATTAAAATACGTTATTACCAAAGCTCGGATCTTGGGGACTTGTGTGTCGTGTGCATGAGTAAGGTTACAGGTACAACGTATACAAAGCTCACGCTGTAAGCTCTCAAGGACAGTCGTGTGTACTAAGAAAGTGGTCACATCTACGCACGAGGAAACTGTGTCATGTTGAAGGCAAAGACAATCAGAGAATTACAAATAAACGATCTGTTAGAGGAATTAGAAAATACGTGTTATTCGAATGGGTATTATAGAAGTTTTAAAATACATTTTTTTAAATTTTAGGTACAGAATTTCGTGGAGAAATTCGGAGGAGATACATTATTTTCTACGAATGGAGAGTTTATATTTTGTAAGTTGTGCCACACACAAACTAAAGGCTGGGAACGGCATTCATTGAAAGACATTGCAGTCCCTTAAATTGGTGGAAAATTTGTCCATAGCCATGGATCAAGTCGTAGAGGGATCTGCCCTAGTAGTGACACACAAATTGAAAACTATTTTCGAGAAAAATTTGGGATATACTTATCTTTCTCAGATAAGAGATCAGCTAGCAACTGCTGAAAATCGAACAAAACAGTGGCAGTTAAAACATTTATTTTAAGTTTGCTCCCGTCATTTCATGTGACGTGGAAATAAGTTTTTCTCGTTTCAAATCACGTTTAACTCACTGACGAAGAAGTTAAGAGTTCGAAAATCTTCGAATGTAAGTAGTCATACACTGTAATATAATGTACAGAGCAGAACAGTAAATTTGATATATTGCTGATGTTTATTTTTATTATATGCTACATTCAACCTACCACAACACTATCAATATGTTGCTTCAGCCATAAACCACTTTTATAGCAGACATGACAGTACCTCCGTACTGGAAGCGGGAGTTTGTTGACATTGAAGTCCGTCGCTTAGCCACGTGCAAAGACACAAGTCCCCAAGTTCCGAGCTTTGGTTATTACTCACCAGATGATAGGGAACACACCGTACTTGAAAGATATTAACAAATACAATCTGGTTTTGTGTTAGAAAACATATATCAATGAATGAAATGATTACTTTTGGTACTAAAAAAACTTTTTTTTGTCCACGGAACTAACACTTTGCAGTAAATGAAACTGAAACTACGACCAGACCTACTTACCGGCTTTCTGTACACTCTACTTCAGTTTGAGTCCTCTAGGTAGCAGCAAAAATTAAAAAAAAAAAAAAAACAAACAAAAAAATGTTCAAAGATACACTATGCTGAAGGTACAACAGTCTCCCCTACATGTTCATGTCAGTAGATTTATTGGGATGTAAAATAACTCCTGCGGGACAAAATTCCGGCATACCGGCGGCGCTGATATAACCTCGGCAGTTGCGAGCGTCGTTAAATAAAACGTAATTTACCATTTTTTCGTGGTTTAATTCAGTATTTCTGTTTAAACTGTTTAGTTTAGTAGCTCTATTTTCCATTTATTCCTCACCTTTGTTATTAACGCAGTTCTCGTACAACACGTGTTGTCTGCTGACGTAGGTGATGCCATCCGAACCACATACACGTTGCTGGTTAGTGAAAGGCAAGTAGGCAACTCTTGAACAATCCGAATTTGATTCTGCTACTTCCTCGCCTTTTGTGATCGACAGTGTCGATACAGTCATCAGACAAACTGCCTTTTGTGATTAGACATGACTGTCGATACAACTGTCAAAAAATATATCCGAGGCCTAAACTGTAATCCATGACGTGACGTGACGTGACGTAACCTGAAACATTATGTGATTAGGAGCATGACTGTAACAAAGTTAGCAAGTGCTCAGGGACAGTCACACTTGGTCACATCTGAACTGTGTTTTAAGTAGTTTCAGGAAAGAAAATACGTGGAATGGATATTATAGAAGTTCGCAAATACATTTTTTTTTTTTTAATTTTAGGTACAGACTTTCGTGGAGGATTTCGTACATTATTTTCTTCGAATGGAGAGTTTATATTTTTTAAGTTGTGCCAAATATAAACAGAAGCTGAAAAATGGGCATTCATTGAAAGACATTGCCCTTAAATTAGTGGAACATTTGTCCATAACCATGGATGAAATCGTAGAGGGGCAGCTCAGCACCAATCTCACGTGACTTGCTCAGATGACAGCTGTCAACTGCCAAAAATTGAGCAGAAAACAGCGACAGTGACGTATATGACGTGGAAATAAGTTTTTAAATCATGTTTACTAACATGCAAAGAAGTTATGGGTTCGAAAATCTTCAAATGTACATAGTCATACACTATAATAAAATGTACAGAGCAGAACAGTAAATTTGATTTATTTCTCATGGAATTAATATATGCTATTAAATTAAGTTTCAACCTACCATAATTTATCAATGCAGACAGCAGACCTGATGATGGAATTGAAGTCCGGTCGCTTAGCCACGTAAAAACACAAGTCCCCAAGTTCCGAGCTTTGGTTATTACAAGATTAAATTAGGATACGGTCTATCATTGTGGAGTAAGGGCTAGCATGCTTGATTGTGAAACGAGCGGATCGGGTTCAAATCTCGGTTGGGATAAGTTACGTGGTTGGGTTTTTCCGATATTTTCTCTCAAACAATTGAACCAGAATTGCTGGTAAAATTCGGCATTGGATTATGGCAATGGCGGGCATTCCTGGGGCATTGCCGCAGTGATATCAGACCTCAGCGAAGCATCAAACTTACCCCCTACCTTCCCCTTCCCCACTCCATGAAAATACTGCGCGTGTACGTGACGGATTATACTGGATTGCTGTACTTCGGAGCTTCATTAGTGAAATAATGTCTTTCGCAGAATCATATGAATCGAGAGGATAGTCCACACCTGTGGAGTAACGGTCAGCGCTTCTGGCCGCAAAACCAGGTGGCCCGGGTTCGAATCCCGGTTGGGGCAAGTTATCTGGTTGAGGTTTTTTCTGGGATTTTCCCTCAACCCAATACGAGCAAATGCTAGGTAACTTTCGGATTCATTTCACCGGCATTATCACCTTCATTTCACTCTGACGCTAAATAACCTGAGATGTTGATACAGCGTCGTAAAATAACCAAATAAAAGAAATAAAATCGAGAGGATATCACACTTCCAAGAAAGGTGCTTCTTTCATTTCTCATGTTTAGGATCAGTTACAATTCAGGACGCGAACTTAAATATGTACATTCTTAAAATAGATCACCTGTTATACGAGTTCAAAGAACACAGATTCAGTGATTTTCAAAGGATGGAGAAATATTTCAATAATTTTGCCACACATTTTTGAAATGTTATCCCACAATTGCAGTTAGAGGTACTGGATTTGCAGAATGATGGCTTCTTGAAAGCAGAATGTGAACGTCTCCTGGGGGCTAAATTTTTTAAAAGATGTCCAGTACTACATATCCACTGCTTAGACAGTTTGCTCCAAAAATAATGAGTACCGTCATTTCCCATAACTATGGTCCACGATACAACTATTCCAATTTTGTACTCCATAACGTAGTACCTCGTTTATCGTACTGTAGTTTGAATTCAAGTCACTGCTGCTACGAGTATCTACAAACGGTCTATGTTACTTCTACAATGATCTTTGAATGGTTGTATCGTGGACCATAGTTGTGTTCCAGGACCATAGTTATGGGAAATGACGGTATGTATTCATCAACCTACCAGTGCGAACAGCTGTTTTCTAAAATGAAATTTATAAAGTCCAGCCACAGATCCCGCTTAAGCGATGCTCATCTCCTTGCGCAACTGAAAATAGCATGCACAGATATAAATCCCAATTTCGAAGAAATTGCTTTGAAAAATGATTAAATAAATATGGACTATTCTAATTACATATGGTAGGTAGGAGTGTAGTGGCGCAACTGTCTGTAAATCCGCCACTGCACTGTAGAGTGCAACCCCTCCCACAGTATGTAGTTGCCATTTAAATCATGTCTTGTGGGTTGCGTTCATTTTGCCCACCACTGAATTATGGATTCATTTCGGAATATTTTTCTTTTTACTTGGTTCTTTAACGACGCTGTATCAACTGCGGGATTACCTATTTAGCGTCGATGGAATTGGTGATAGCGAGAAGGTATTTGGCGAAATGAGGCCTCGAGGATTCGCCAGAGATTACCTGGGGTAAACTTACAATAACCTAAATGATAGCCTACATTTTAAAATTTCTTTTCAGAACGAAAAGTTATATCTGTTCTACACATTTAAAGGGCAAAACAAAAATTCTTCCTATCATTTATAATCATAATACTCTGCTCTCTTAAATTTACTGAGCATATTTAGAAATAATTCAATGGATTTCCCAAAACACGGTAAGAAATGTTTCATATAAAATAAATTTTATTTCGAAAGGGAAGCAAAAACGAGCAAAATTGTGTTAAACTTCTTCGTTTGAAATATCTCGAAAATAACCCCCTTAAATTAACGACATTAATTACAAGTTTTTAACAATTAACGCACAGCTTTATGTTAAATATTCACACAACTTACACAGAGTGAATACGATGTTCCTCATTGCAGCTTCCTCTTATTATCGGGACAGACTGGAACAATATTAGGATGGACTGCACATCCAACCACTGTACGCCTGCTGTTCATGATACTGATAGCACATTTTCAACTTCCGCTTGTCGATTAAAATTTAGAGATAATTTTGTTATCCTTAATTCTGTCACTGAATTAAATTATGTATATCCAGTCAAAATTTCGATGTTGTCTGCCCTCTAACTGTAATTTAGTACAGGGGATGAAGAGTAATAACGCTAACTTTAGCGAAAAGTAATTTCAAGTTGAAAAAAAGACTAAATTTTCTTGTTGATATAAAAATATATTCATATAGTAAAAGCTCAGAAATAAATGCTCAGAGCACCAATATTCACATTTATGAGTACACCTCGAATATTTAAACTATAAAAATCATATTAGGCACCTGAACTGTGTTTTAAAATATTAAGATATAAATTAGAAGAGTCGATATAATTGCCATCAATAGAAGAACCCAGAAAGCGATGGTCTTAGACCCTACGATTTGCTTTGAACGAGACACAAATCAAGTACTGCAGGTAAATGATGACAAGCAAGCTAAATATGTACCTTGTCTTCCATACCTCAGTGAAAAATATGGCATTTCGCTTTACAACTGGGATGTTACAGGCTTACTATTTGGAGCGAGGGGTTGTTTACTAAAATTTACATGTAATATCTTTAAATCCTTTCAAATTCCCTTTTATGAGGTTCAGAAGATTGTAATGGAAATTCTGAAGGCCTCTCTTCAAATTCTACACTACCGTCTATATGTTAACACGTAAATTTTTGTTTTAATGTACAAATCGAATCATTATTATGCTCGTTTCATTTCCCTTTATCTTTTATGTTTGTTAATTCCGGATCCCAGTGGTCAACCTCACTTGAGGACGGATGATTTGAAATAAATCGTAGTAATGAGAAGGTTTTAAAGGCACATCAACAAAGGACAGCAATATTAGGATTAAGATATTAAAAACTAAAGTTATGTAGGTACCTAAATGAAGGGTACACGGGAAAAACGAACATGTCACAGTGCTGTTAAGGGTGATGTCATTATCTAATTCACTGTATTACTACAAACTTTAGTGTTATTTTTACCAAAACTGGTAAAGGAGAATTAAAACCACGGATACATTCATCATTTCCTTCATTTCAAGTAGAAACATCAATAAATTTAGCAGTAATATACCGAAATAGATCAATATCTCAACCCTAATGGAAATGTGACATTGTTCGTTTTTCCCGTGTACCCTTCAAATATAATGAAACAATGGAAACATTCTGAGCAAAAAAAGTCGTATAAACATGTATGATATTCTCAATATTTTCAGAGTTACACTAAATTGAAGTTTTTAAGAAAACACTTTTTTTTTCTTTAGTTTTAGGTGTAAATGTTACAAATAGTGTGTGTGTGTGTGTGTGTGTGTGTGTGTGTGTATCTAATGCTCTGGATTTAACAATGAAGTCATCATCCTTCTTGCTTCCCAATATTTTGATTGAAGGTCCACAAATGTCCTAAGAGTTTCACAATTAGCCAGGTGCTCCATCTCCATGTCCTCTTCTCTGGTGCACAGTAAGCATTTAGGTGAATTCAGTACTCCAATACGATGGAGGTGTTTACTGAGGCAATCATGACCAGTAATCAATCTAAACATGGCCACGGCAGATTTTCGAGGTAGATCAGGAATTAGTTTTGGATCTTTGAATGATTCTTTCCATTTTTAATTTTGATGTTTAGCGTGTTCACTGTAACTTATTCTTTTTATGACTCGTTTTATTGATTCATATGGGAACTTGAAAATTGTTTTTAAATTGATTTTAGTTCCTTTCTTTGCTAACATATCCGCTTTCTCGTTACCGTTCAGTCCACAGTGGGCCGGGATCCATTGGAAGACCACTTTTTTATTTATCATTTGAATTTGTTTTACCATGCATGTTACAAATAGAGAATGAACTATTTAGAAGTATGCTTTCTTGAATTGGCTAGTATTCTAATGGCCAGTTTGTCCAAGTAATGTTTAATTTTGCTTAACGAATGTTAAATTAACAGTCTGTTTATTTTTAACGCTTTGTTAATGTATTTTCCATTTGTTCAACATAATTTTGTTTAAGATGACCAACACTATTTTAACTACTCAACAGCAGTTGGTAATGATTCTACACATGTAAGACAATTTTTGATTGGCTAAAATTAATCTTTAAATTCTATATTATAGAGTGAGTCATGAAACTTGTATAAAATGACAACCTGTTATAGTAGGCCACGCTCCATAAACAAACAGTTGACAAATGAAAGTTGTAGGTGACGTGCTGAATAATAATTACAAAGTAAGGTTATATTTCCTCATTGCTATTATGGATGCGAAATACGAAAGAAATAAAATAACACTGATGTATTTAAACAGTCCAAAGTATTTTTTAAATGTTATATTACCAGTCATATGCTAGCCTTCCCTACAGAGAGACACAAAATATTAATTTCGCAACTTCTGTTCGAACAGCTGTGGAGACATCGGCCATATTTAACTAACTGTTAAACGAGTTAACTGCCCGAAATCCTACATTTAAAATTAACAAACTGTTAACAATCTGTTAAACCAAACTGGTGTTGAAAACATACAATTTTATTAATTAACAAACTGTTTAGAGTTTAACAGTCGTTAAATTTTCTAACAATACTTGGAAAAACCGGCCATAAAACTAACAATGTGTTGTTAATTCCTTAGTTGCTTCATACATTTTTTTTTTCAATTTTTTAACTAAAAATTACATTATTATTACACACTTATCACAACAATTCTTACAGATCGCACGACTTCTAGCGACTTGTTTCTTTAGAGTTCAATTTTGCATCCTAATGTAGGCTACAGTCTTACAGGGTTTACAAGAATGACGTGATTTGTAACAATTGTGATAAATGCGTAAGAAATAAATAATTTTGTAGTTAAAAATTGAAAAAAATTCTATATGAAGCAACTATGGAATTAACACATTGTAGCCGAAACATAGTAATTATACACCTGGTAGCAGTCCTTTAATGCATGTCATTAAAGTACACCTATTCATTAAAGTTCAGGTTTTCGATTATTCTCGGATATGCAATCGAAAGACGATGGAAACGTCACGGAGGCTGGAAATCCAATACTGTCGCAGAAGGTTATGTTCTGTTACTATAATAATTAGCGTTAATTGTAAATAATATTCAAATAAATTCAATTTGTCATCACGTTTTTCAATTCTAAATCAATTTCCAGGTTATACATTCTCTGCATTACATCAAGGTCAATGACATTATTGTTCCTCGGAAAAAGTCAATACTTTCGCGTCTGCGCACATCTCACAATTTACGAGCTATGAACAAGGTCACTTCCGATCTTCTGTCAGATACAAATAAAATGAATATTTCTGAATAATTTCAAGTTAGAAATATGATCGAGCATAAAAAGTCGTATGAAACTTGCCTATAATGGTAATTAAGACGCTCGTATGAAAATTATGAAACTCGCTTGCGCTCGTTTCATAAACAAACATACTTGCGTCTTAATTACTATCATTATAGGCTCGTTGCATAATGTACTATTTAGCTTCAGAATACTATCCAATTAGGGAAATTATACTTCTGAATATTTCATTCTCTAATTGTTTTTACTGTTAAAACTAAAGAAGGGCCACCGGCGTGGCTCAGTCGGTTAAGGCGCTTGCCTCCCGGTCTGAAGTTGCGCTCGGGCACGGGTTCAATCCCCGCTTGGGCTGATTGCCTGGTTGGGTTTTTCCCGAGGTTTTCCTCAACCATAAGGTGAATGCCAAGTAATTTATGGCGAATCCTTAGCCTCATCTCACCAAATACCATCTCGCTATCACCAGCCTCATCGACGCTAAATAGCCTCGTAGTTGATACAGCGTCGTTAAATAACCAACTAAAAAACTAAAGAAAAAATGTATATTTTTTAACAATTTCAAATTAGTGTAACTCTGAAAATATTGAGAATAGGACGTATGTTTACATGACATTTTTTGCTCAAAATGTCTTCGGGAATATACTCCTTAAGTGGTGATAACTTCTCGTGAATTATGCTGTATATTAGGCATCTAAGAAGAGGATAGCAATCTTTGAATTAAATCTATATAATTGCATGGAACTTGGCTGTTCAAGGCATTTGTAATATCGGGAATGTAATGCATATGTCATGATAGTCGAACTTCATTTATTTTTCCAATAATATGCTTGGGTTGCATCGGCCCACTGCCGCTAAGAAGCAATGATATGACGACGAGCTGCGGCTTGTATCCAGGTAGAAGGTGGACATTTTGAACAGTTTGTCTAAAGAAATGTAAACAGAATGCGTCATAATAATTCCAGCACATAAACATACTGGAGTGCACTGTGTTCTTATTTGCAAACCATACTCAGAAATCAAGCATTTCCAGACCCATGTTGATAAAACCATCTAGTCTTCTATACATAATATGAGAAATCCGTACCTGCAGTTTCGTCCACTTCTTTCGTTACAGCCTGTATAACTGTTTCTTTCATGACCTTCTATTCTACACTATGTCCATAAAGTTCCAGTACTATTGTAATAATTAGACAGTGGATGTGGGATGACTTAAAAAAGTGAAGTTGTTTCGTATCAGAGTACTGTCATTGCAAGTTATCTTGAACCTTACATCCCCTAAGTCTGTCTTTGGAACTGCTCGGTACGGCGTGTACTCATCAACGTAACGGCACGGCAAGGATGCCCCTCCCTCGGGTAACGTGACTCTTTTAAAAAAACTTTGGTTCTTTTACCTCACGGCTCTCTACTGTAAAAGAACTTGGTTCAATACAGACATCATCTTCTCTCGATACTCCGCTTTTGAGAGTTTCGTAGCAAGCTTTAATTAACCTGTAATGAGTAAGTATTTAAATATAATTGTGTGTACACTCCTCTCTCATCCGGGCTGGGGACCGGCAACGGCGGAGTTACTACAGCTACTTCTGTGCATTATAGGCTATAGGTCTGCATGACTTACACCTTCAGATAATATGAACATATTCTTATAACAATATTTTACAGGCTTATTATTTGAATTTTCATTAATTTACAATTATACACAATCCATATCCCTATCATTGCTGCCATCATCGCTTGTTCCAAAAATTATTTCGCCAATGGCATCATCCATTCGGAATTATCTTCTTAATCGTAGGTACTACTTTCTGAACACGATAGAATTCTTCGATTGTATCCCGAATAACATGTTGATCGAAGTCGTCCACTTCAACTTTACACAAGTCTAATTCTGGAATGAACTAATATGTTTAGTAGAACTATAAGAAAATAATAACTTGCAACAGTAATTCATTATGTCGCTCTCAATACACACACTATTGTACATAACTATTATAGCAATAATTTCTAAACATTACATACCTATTCTTTCCCGGAGTAGTGTGAGGTTCATTCGGTTGTAATTCAATATTATTTTTAATTCTCTTTACGGAACTAATACTTTTGCCAGAGTATTTAGCCGCTCTCTCACATTCCTTATTAAGAGGTTCCAGCAAACATTTGTTTAATTTTTCCTCCTCGCAACGCTTAACTTTATTATATTTGCGATAATTTCTCTTTCTCGGCTGTGGATAACAGCGTTACTTTTTCTCCGCGGTGGTGTGATTTCACCATAATTACTACCCTGTGGTTGCTGCTCCATGTTAACACTACTGGTACGCAGTGAAGGAAATAGTTCTATGTTTTTGACAAGAGATTATACTGCGAAGCATGCGCAAACAACTCAGTTGGCTCCACCCGCGTTACGCGCTTCCTTCCCTCTGCCCCTCTGACCCCGCTCAGAAGGTTCAAGATAACTTGCAATAACAGTATATGGCACGTGCCGCGCCGTCCGTCTTTTGTGTACCTGGCGAGTAAGCAGCGTACATAAACAAGGAACCCCGGTCCGTTCATAGTAATATTGCAACGCACTGTGTGCAGTTGTGTTATCCTGCTCAAGTATTTAGTACGAGTTGAATATGTTGTGCTGATCCATTCCGGCGCTTATTCCGTCGGATCCCGGCCAACTTAGTCACTCATAGATACGAGTGCACCTGAGTACATGTGTGGACGTCGGTCCTGCGTTCATAGAAATCTATGACGTAGTGCAAGGGCGGCCAAATTGAGGGAACCCAACAGTTGGAGCTCAATCTGAGAAACGATTCTAACCGGCGTCGGAGTTGTATCCGGTGTGCTTAGTGGATAAAGCATCAGCACGTAGAGCTGAAAACCCGGGTCAAATCCCGGCGCCGGATCATTTTCTCCGTTCCATTACTCTTTCATCGTATGATGACGCAGAATATCTGCATCAAATATCATATGTACTTCGGTACATTAAAATAATATATAATGTAGAAGGCAAAACGTTAAATTCATTAGAGATACGAAATGCAATTAAGAAGTATGAGAGTGACATTTTATGTATCAACGAAGACAATATCGTGTGTAATGTATCAAATCAAATAAAACCAGAACAACTCATATAGAGAAACATTGCAACAGTACATCGCACAGGAAATGCGTTGAAATGAAATCTGAGGAACCATCTACATCATTATCATCATCATTTAGTTGTGCACCATCATCTAACGACACGTGCAGCATGATGCTCAGTACAAATATTTCTCTAAAGCAGGTATGCTCAAAATTGTAAAAGCGCCGATTACACGGTTGATGTTGCACTGCATAACACACACAGTGTGCGGACTGGGCCCCGCAACTACATTGCAGCACCGCCCGTGGCATCGCTCTCACTGTCTTACAAATTCGGATAATAAACTGAATTTGGAAAAGGAAATATTCAGTTATTACATTATTTATTATATTTTATACAGTTATGATACTATTATATCACAGATAATGTTATTTTAATATTCCACATTCAAAATGTGTAGGCCAATTCTGTTCTGCAAGTAATCAGAAATCTATTCCCAACGAATTTACTGAAATGCACAAAAGATTCTCATCTATTAATCGGGATCTATGTTTGGATTTTTGGATTTTGTAACCTTCATTCTCGAAAATAATTGTTTGCACGCATATTTCGAGTGACAGCGAATAACCTGATCTTGGGATATTGCGTTTTGTTCATTTTTGAATACTTCTATGCTTGGCAAGTCATATTCTCCGCATTTAGTTCTGAATTCTACGTGACTTTGTAAATCAATGAACTCGTCCTGGAACAACACTCTCACGGATTGTACTAAATTTACTATGAAAGGATTAACAAAAAGATTAATATCACTTTCCATACGTCTAAAATCATTAAATCTATGTTCTGTGAATTCACATTTGAGCTGTTCTAGTACAGAGATGTAATTAACTATATTTTGTTCAGGCACCATAGATTTCTTTACAAATTCACCATCCGTGAAGGGTTTTTAGTGCCTTAGCCAAATCCCAACATACTACACAACTTGCTCCTAAACATAGACTCTGAATTGTTCGATTCTCTTCAATGTTTGGTGTATCATGAAGTGCTTTCAATCCTGAAACTGTAGTGCACGTTGCACCTCTGAAAAATAATTTTAACATAACATGTATTTCTGTTGGAATAAAATCACCGCAATAACAATAATTGTAGTAGTAGTAGTAGTAGTAGTAGTAGTAGTAGTAGTAGTAATAATAATAATAATAATAATAATAATAATAATAATAATAATAATAATAATGTTGATATATGAATACATATTACAGAAAACAGCTTCCCTGTCATTTCGGCATGTTCTGGATGGCAGAGCGTATAATGTTTTATGTTGCTCTGTATATTCCTGACAGTACCTTTTTATGTTGCAAATACGGATAATAAACACTTTACGTTTTACAAATACGAAAAGGAAATATTCAGTTATCAAAAATAGTCTTCCTCCCACACTGTACGGAATGATCGTTTGCTTACAGAAGCTTTTGACTGTGTCATTGTCCCGCACTTTCGTACGTTTACTAAGTACTTGAACTGCCTTCCGCAGTCATCCGTCGAGCTTCGAACGAGGAACAGCACGCTCTACATTCGAAGGTCGTGATTACAGGACGTAATCGGGAGTCAGAGAATGAGCATACCTGCTCTAAAGAAATTGAGTGATCCCCATTTTAGAGGTTTTCTTCAGAAATTCTCTCGATACAAAAACTGTTTAAGCGATAGGCGAAGACGATTCAGCTTCGACAACTTACGAGAATATATCGTCGTTTACTGCAACGCTGGTAATTTCATCAATGATGACGATGACTGAACCTTGCAAGGTATGTACTACAGTACGTTATTTTTCTTTTCCTTGTGACTGTACGGAAATACAGTAGGATGTTGACGTCGTCTGTTTACGTTTAAAACCTGTTCAGCCAATGGTCTGAATGAAAAAAATGTAACCTATAGTAAATGTGCACCTACATTGAACGATAAGTCATCCCGCATCCACTGTCTAGTGACAATCAAAGCTCGGAACTTGGGGACTTGTGTGCCGTGTGCATGAGTAAGGTTACAGGTACAACGTACAAAAGCTCACGCTGCAAGTGCTCAGGGACAGTCGTGTACTAAGAAAGTGGTCAATCGAATGACAGGAAGGCGGACGAGGAAACTGTTATGTCGAAGCCAATGACATTCAGAGAATTAAAGGTAAACGGTCTGTTTGAAAATAAGAAAATACGTATTATTCGAATGGGTATTGTACTCGTATACGTTTGAAAATATATTTCTTAAAATTTTGGTACAGAATTTCGTGGAGGAATTCTGAGGAGATACATTATTTTCTTCGAATGAAGAGTTTATATTTTGTAACTTGTGTCAAACACAAACTAGAGATTGGAAACGGGCATTCATTGAAATACATTGCAGTCCCTTAAATCGGTGGAAAATTTGTCCATAGCCATGGATCAAGTCGTAGTGGAACCTTCCCTAGTAGTGACATAGAAATTGAAAACTATTTTCGAGACAAATTTAGGATACTTATCTTTCTCAGATACGAGATCAGCTAGCAACTACTGAAAATCGAACAGGAAACAGTGACAGTGAAAACATTCAATACTTTATTTCGGCCTAAGACTTTATAATACAATTACAAACCATTTTCCAAATTTGAATTTTTTTAAATTGAAGCTTTTAAAAATAAATTTGTAAAATTATCCACGATATAATATAATATTAACAAATGTATTTTTTTACACTTTTATTTCTGTCTACTATATTTTTGTTTTTATTGAATATCACTGGCTTCTGTCGAATTGTCAATTTATATTAAATGTGTATTTTTCTCTTTTTCTTTTTCTTCTTTATTCTTGCTGTTGTGTTGTATTTATTGGTTTGAATTAAGTTACTTACTGTATTTAGTAAAGTGTCCTTGTAAATTTTATGTTACTAAGACCACTCCGTACACGAGCCTGGCTCTTACGGTAGTGGCTAGAAACATTTTTGTTTTATAAATGTAATTTGTATTCAGTAGGTAGCTAGTTAAAATAAATAAAATAAAAAATTAATTTTGCTCCCGTCACTTCATGTGACGTGGAAATAAGTTTCTTTCGTTTCAAATCATGCTTAACTAACAGACGAAGAAGGTATGGGTTCGAAAAATATTCCAATGTATGTAGTTTATACACTGTAATAAAATGTACAGAGCAGAACTGTAAATTTGATGTATTTTGCATGTTTATTTATATATATGCTATAAAATTACGTGTTTCAACCTATCATAATATTATCATTATGTTGTTCCAGCCAGGAACCACTTTTATAGCAGACCTGACAGTACCTCTGTGCTGGAAAAAGTTTGTAACCATTGAAGTCCGGTCGCTCAGCCACGTTCAAAGACACAAGTCCCCAAGTTCCGAGCTTTGGTGATAATTCATTGCTCAGAAACACAAGATATAGAGCAATCCGGTTTCTTGCAACATTTTCTACAACTTTAAACCATTTCCTTGGCTTCATTTGTTCCATATCATTTTTATTTCATAGACATTCCATAGACATATTCAGGTCAAGGCTAATGTCTTCGTCCGCTTATGGGAGAGGACGTCCTCTACGCAACCGTCCTGTATTCCCAGCCTTCCGCAATATCTCTGCCAGGATTCATTCCTTAAGAGCGCTTCGACACCTTGGAAGGGCCGTTGGAATGCATCCTGTGCTGCTTGGTCACCTTGGCGGTATGAACTTAGGGCGGGGGGTAGTGAGCCGCCATTAGGAGAGCGGGTGAAAGTCATATGCAGCCGGTGGGTTTGTACACCTCGTCCTCATCCCATAAAAACGGGGTGCACAATAGGCCTCAGTATTGCCGACGTGCAGTAGGGGCCGCCAATAGCTTTCGTCTCGTTTCTCTTATCTATACTCTAACCACGAAGTAAATACCAGAACACTTATCTGTGGCACGCTAAGTATACCTCTTCATAGAACATCTTGTTATTCATCATCTTTTACAATATCCACCACGCGTCAATGGAATTCCTTGTCACAAAGTATTAGGCGCTGCAAGACAATAAACACCTTTAAGAACAGCTTAAAAGATATCCTTATTAGCATTTCACTCCAATCATACTGATTTAAAATACCACTGACTACATTGTTACTTTTTTCTTTAGACATCATCCTGATTGTGCTGTATTTTAAATTGTCTCATAATAATCTCTTTCTATTATCTAATATTATTTGAAATATATTAACATTCTATGTATTTTAGTTTAATTCTGCTACACAGTTTATTTCAGTGTTTAATTAATAGTTCATAGTATTTTGTTGTTTAATTTGTAAATAACTCTTGTATATATCTAACTCTCATCTAAATCAAATTGTTGAATTCTTTGTAAGTTCATGCATATGTATACAAACTTTTTGCTGGTTGAGTGGAAGAGAAGACCTTACGGCCTTAACTCTGCCAGCTAAAATAAATCATTATTATTATTATTATTATTATTATTATTATTATTATTATTATTATTATTATTATTATTATAGCCACCGTTACCCAACCTAACCTACAGTAACATCTCTTAAAGTTTTGTTTTTATTCTTTTTTGCAGATTTTAATTAAACAACAATGACGACACCAGTGGAGAAGGCCCAATGTGTGTGGTGGTATACTGAGTGTAAATCATCAGTAACCGTTCAGCGACAATTCTGCTGGCAATATAGAAGAAATCATCCATCCAAATCCACCATAATGAGATGGGTCAAGAACTTTCAACAGATTGGTAATGTTAAGGACTTGCCACGGAGTGGACGACCAGTTGTGACTCAACAAACTATCGACAATGTGCAAGTTGCATTTCAATACAGCCCTCAAAAGTCTATCCGCGGAACTTCATATACCCAAATCAGCCATCCATAAGGTCCTCCATAAGCGGCTACATCTTCAAGCCTATAAATTGCAAATTACCCAAGATTTGCAGCCAAATGACCATCCTCTGCGCTTTAAATTTGCTGCTTCCATGCAGAACACAATCGAAGTAGACAATGAGTACCTACACAGGGTGATGTTTTCAGTTGAAATCACTTTCTTCGTGTCTGGACATGTTAACGCCATAATATTCGGATATGTGGTTCTGAAAATCTTCGCATCACTCGAGAACAAAAGTGAATGTTTTATGTGTTCTTATGCTCGATAGAGTAATCGCTCCCTTTTTCATTGCTGAGACGAACATTACAGAGACATTCACTACGACATGATTCATGAGCACCTACTCAGGTGTTGGAGTTGCAGCCACCCATAATGCTCCAACAAGACAAAGCACCTGTATAATGATGTTAGGGACCTTTTGGATAGACATTTTCCTGAAAGATGGATTGGCCGTGATGGACCAGTCGCCTGGCCACCGCCTCTCCTGACATCACCCCTTGGATTTTTTCCTTTGGGGTAAGTCAAGGATCGTGTCTACGAAACCCCTGTTGAAGTTGTACAAACAGTTTAAGTTACTAAGCTGCAACGCATATGGATAGAGATGGAATATCGTCTAGACATCTTGAGGGTAACAAAGGGGTACATGTGAAAGTGCTGTGAATGAAAACAAAACTTTGAGTGATGTAGACTATGTTGCAGAAAATCGTATTGCTCTATGTCATGTGGTTTGTGAGCAATGATTAATTATAATAGTACTGGAACTTTATGGACACACTGTAGATTGCAATTCAGAGCCGTTTCTAAGAAGTGAATGTGACCGCCAGACCTGATGTCCGGAATAAGAAGCCAGCGCGACAATTATTGGACTTTCGTTTGGAGGGAGAATCATGCAGTTTTCAGCGGCCACGGCGGTGAGCGGTGAGTACGCCACTGATTTTGTAAATTTTATAATTTTTGTTATCTCACTGTTCTCAAACATGAACTTACGCGTTGGCAAGTAGTTCAGCATCGTTGTGAACACTGCGGTTAGGCCGCCAGGTTTGTTCCGTCTCTATATCAAATTAAGTTCAAACTGATCGCTCAATCATATTAATTTTTGTAACGTCCAACATATTATGAATATACAAGTTACAGGGAGTAAAACTTTATTTCATTCAAAGCACGTGGTCATGTTATGTCATTCATTTTACCCTATAAACTTTTATTGTGTTCATGATGCTTGTTATTTTAAGCTCTTCTCTGATGTCCGAATTCCATTCGTGATCGAAGATATTGCAACAAGCCATTGGTTCTTGAAGTTCATGTCGCAATAGGTTGGTCTTTGAAGTACGCCGACAGCTCGAAGAGATCCATCTGAATTGTATATTCTTTCATTTTTCGCCTTCTCTAAAGGTACAAACTTCTGATACATAAATTGACATTGGTATCGTTAAGATTCTGTATCTTTTTACTCCATCATCATCATCATCATCATCATCATCATCATCATCATGAACATCTTCTTCATAGGTTAGACCACGTGAACTGTTCCCCTTTTATTTTGCACCGTTATGTTGGTCGCCGGTACATAGGGTGACCAGACGTCCTCTTTTGTCCGGACATGCCCTCCATTTTAGGCCTTTGTCCAGGGTCCGGGCGGATTTTTAAAAAATCAACAAATGTCCTCCTTTTCGTAACTTGTATGCCTGATATTTTGAAATTATCTGATTTGACATCTTTTTCAAGTAACTTGCCTGAAGGTGGCAGCAACAACGACGGAATATACTCTTTGCCAACGATCATAACTGTTTGCTCCTCCTTGTTACAGTCGTTGCTGACAGGTAGCTAGTAAATCTAGAGGTCGAGGTGCGAATGTAAATCTAGATATATATATTTTCTGTCCTCTTTAATAATTGTAGTTCCCTTGACTTTCGTATATAGCTAACTGTAAAATCATTATTATTAAGTTTTTCAATAATTATTTTGTAATAAAATAGATATTAGCATACTTTTAAGCATGATATAAGCCTAAATCTATACTGTTAATATTTTGTAATAAAATAGACTAGTGGCTTGTGCAGCAAACGCTGCAAATTAAGTTCGTTAGACGTACAAATAAAATTTTTTTCAGATTTATTTTCAACGAAAAATACCAGACATTTTGAAAATTATTTGCTTCCATAATAATGAAACATACTATCTCTGAATGTTATTTGTATGCCAAATACTTTTTCTTGAACCTATCCACCTTCAGTTTTTGAGTTTCAACTCGAAAACTTAAGTAAAAATGTCAGGACGATCAGTGGGTTTTCATATGGAAGTAAAGCAATAGCTATTTGAGGTCATTGTGGATTGTAGGTGAAAATTAAAGAAAGTCAGGTTTGCTATGCTTTGAAAATAGACTTAGCTTTTGGTATAGCTGCTGCATGTAGAGCTTGAAATGTAGAGGGTAAAATCATTTTATCCTGCTAAGAGATCTTGCTGAAATGATTGGGAGGCTACAAAATTTTCTAGGCCTCTCATTTTATCTATAAGTAATACCGTCTTTCCTTAGGAACTGTAATTTTTGCGCTCTCTCTACACCACACCGCCATTAAATATATGAAAAGACCCAACCCACGTGATTAATAAGTATAAAATATTTTTAATTTTAATAATAATATTATTATTATTATTATCTTATTATTATCTTATGCAAGTTTTGTAGTTTATATATTAACATCATGGTATTAACTATAATAATAATAATACTTCATTTTTAATGGTAATAATATCATCAAACTACCTCTAGTTTTGTATATTTTAATATCCAATATACAGCTGTACTCAGAAAATTACACACCGCTGAATCAGACCTGTAAATAATTTTTAGTAAGTTTTGAAGCTTTTCATAACCAATTGAATTTGAACTCTAGCAATCCTGCAGATCATGGCCTTCGTGTAACAACCTATTGTTTATTGTAGTGTGTGTTTTGTTTTATTTTGAAATGCAATTAGTTCTCAAAACTGACGAAAGATGGATTTTGTAAAATAGGAAAATTATGTAGGAAAACTGACATTTCACTGAAAACTACTATTTTTCCGAAAACCTTTGGGTTCCAAGCTTTAAAATGAGGGGTCATTTATTAAATTCCGTTCAGCCGTTGTGCCGCAATTTCCATTACCAGTTCAAATTATATATATAGATATCCAAGCTTAAATCTAAGTGCATATTTTCTGTCCTCTTTTTTCGAACAATGTCCTCCTTTTTGGGCTTTGTGTCCTCTTTTTTATCGACGTGAATCTGGTCACCCTACCTGTACATCTTTCTCCTAACGATCGTTATTGTCATGGAATTTTTGGTAATCTATTATTAAAAATTACTTTTAAATGTAATATTTAATATTTAGTATTTATTGCTACAAACAATACAAAACAAATAGCCTACATATTAAGGACGTAGCGCACACCCATTTGAGCAAGGTTGTGATCGGAGACGGTTCGTTTAATAACTATTTTGTACTAAATGGATCATAACGAAGATTGAATCAAATTACAAAATCAATGTAATTCTTACAAAACAGGGTAATTAAAAAGATAAAAGTAGAGAATCAAGTCAAGAACAGAATATAAGTTGGAATTAATAAATAGTATATGGAAATTAAGAAAAAGAGGGGTGAGAAAGGAACATGAATACAAAATAATTTTCTTAAATTTTTCTTAAATTTATTAAACCCAAAATAACCTAGGTCAGGATTTATTATCAAAATAGAGTTGTATAACCTTGAGGGGACGTAAATACATCATAATGTTGATCCAGTACTACAGTAAGATGCCATCCTAGAACCTCGACCGCAACATTTTCAGAACAATTTTCCCGCGCCAATAATTTCTAATCTACACAACATTTTCCAATGAAATAAACTGTCATCGACAGATGAAGGGCCAATGTGTCCAACGTGACCTTGAGTTGGAACAGATGACGTCATCTAGCGACACGAATTGGCCCGCGCGGCAGTCGAGGTAGTGTAACTCGAGAATACGAAGGGATAGAACGTTCACAGTGGTGTCAAACTATTCGTAACGAATCAGGCTACAATCTAAATTGAGTAACAATCAGCAGTCGACAAGCTAAACTAGAAAGCGATTCAAGTGAAATTGAGTGAAGGGAGAAAATTCAAAATGTTCAGGCAAACGCAGCGCAAAGGTGTGGGCGTATAATCAACGGGTAGCAAACAAACGATAGAGCGACTTCGTAATTTTAATTTGGTGTAGCGCTCATAAAAATTCGACGATCTCTGACTTAAGTCATCCGTTATTTCGATGTTAATTTCCAAGGCATTACGTGGAGATTCTAGAGACTGATGATAACATTCTATCTATAGTCGCGACGCTGTTATTCCCGGCGTGACTCCTCCTCTTTGCTTACGTCTTAGGAAGTGAAGGCTCTATAAAGTTTAGGTGGGTAGTATAGTTCGCCATTTTTGTTCTTTCGTTGCCGAGCTACCATACGAGGAATCTATTTGCCACGCCGTTAAACATTATCATGTCGTAGCCAGTGGCGTAGCGTCAATGTAAGCTAAAAAGCTTAGCTTCCCCATTTAATAATGATTTCATAATAAACCTAAAGTTTATGGAGAAAATTATTTATTAATTTTAATAGAATTTATATTTACGCGTTAAATATTGTGATGCGGCAGCTCAGGATGATTTGTGATGCAGCAGTAAACAAGAAGCCTGCACACACCAACTTCCAAGCAGACTGGTTTCTTCTGTGTAATCCACCCCGCAGATTTTCCATCCCTTTCTAACTAAACTACCCTAGTCTCAAGGCTCGCAAGAAGCTAGCTTTAGCATTTAGAATAAGTAGTTTCCGAGTTATCCCTTTTCGTGAGTTGTGTTCAGTTGAAGTGTTAGTGTGCATTGTGGCTGATATAATAAATAATGAGCGAAATAACAGTTCCTGACACTAATTTACTTGAATTTTTAGGACAATTGTATTATCAAGACTGACTTACGAACAAAAGTGTGATTTAAAAAACAAACGACCGACTCCCTTGCTGTGAATGAAGGACACAACCAAAAGACAGACGCATACTTACGTAATGATACTAATATTGTGATTTCTCTAAGTATGACAGGGAGTGAGCTAATGTTATACGTATATGTGTCTATTTGTTAGAGATATGTTTAAACCAAATCATATTTTACTACGTATCATTTGAGGTCATGCCTTATTGGTGTTACTTACGAGGTTCCAACCAATCTTCGACTACTGACTTGACATTGACTACTATTTGCTTTAAGACTCTATCTTTGTAATACGTTTTCTCATATTGTATGAAAGACAACTTGAGTTAGCTTTCCCCTGCTCAAAATTTCATGCTACGCCACTGGTCGTAGCTCCTATGATAATAAATCAAACATACTGTAATTCAGAAAATAATTGAGCGGCAAATAACGTCCTCGTGTGCTTTCTGCGAACGCCAAAGAAAGAGCCAAAATGGCGGGCGATTATATTAAGTATTTATCGAGCGTTAGGAAATGCATAACGTCATCATCAGCGAATCACAAGACGCACACGTTTAAATGTAGCCGACCTGCAACGTGATTGGCTGCCGGAAATAAGAGCGACGGGACTATAGGATAAAAATGAAGCATCTCAAAGCCAAAAGTCAGTTGTATGCATGAGTGGGATTCGAGCCCAGAACATGAGTTCCACACGACTTCAAGAACATCTATGGGATTCGTATGGTACAGTTGATGGACTACATTCTCCTTTAGAATAAAGAATCGCATATTAATTAATGTTTTAATGTAATATTTGAAAGAGAAAATCTGTGGTTTCGTCCTGCAGATAAATGTTTTAAATTCTACTTTTAACATTTCAGAAGTATCGAGATTTATCATTTTTACCAAGCGACAAATGCATAACTTGTATAATTTAATTTTGTAACTACGCATATCGTTGTAGGCCTACTGACATTTTGGCAGGAAGTTCAATCTGACTATAAATAAATCGGATGTTGTCAGTTTTAACGAAGTGTAACTGAGGAAACAGTAATTATAATTATTTGCATCTGAAACATTTGTTTCCCTTGTGTAGTTATGAATTATATTATCTATTTAAGTTCTCGTCACTTCATTTGAGTAGCTCATTAGGGACTTTGCAAATAGCATGATTTCATAATTTTCAATTTCCTTTCTGAATCTATTTCCAGCTCAAGTGGTTGTTCACTTATGAAACCTCTATTATCATTATTATTATTATTATTATTATTATTATTATTATTATTATTATTATTAACCGCCCAATTTAAGATGAACGTGAAATGAGACCTCTGCCATTGGTTGAATAGCAACTCTCTCTCTCTCTGTCTCTCTCTCTCTCTGAACAGTTAATAGCTGTAATCTATACTAATAATAAATCTGTAGCCGAAATTTTTCTGGTAATTTTCGATTTTCCAAAAATAATTGGTCCTAACATATATAATTAACCACCCTGAAACCGAAAATCGCTTTTTTTTTTTTAATTTTTGTTTGTATGTCTGTCTGTCTGTATGTTTGTTACCTTTTCACGCGATAATGGCTGAACGGATTTCAATGAAAATTGGAATATAAATTAAGTTCGTTGTAACTTAGATTTTAGGCTATATGGCATTCAAAATACATTATTTAAAAGGGAGGTTATAAGGGGGCCTGAATTAAATAAATCGAAATATCTCCCTTATTATTGATTTTTATGAAAAATGTTACATAACACAAGTTTCTTTAAATATAATTTTCAATAAATTTTATTCCTTAAAATTTTTGATAGGACTGATATTTAATGAGATAAATGAGTTTTAAAATTAAAATAACTGCCATCTAAGGCCGTGTAATGAATTAAAAAACAAATTACTTCGTCTATAAGGGGCCTTGGACAGCAACAATCGAAAGCTATGAAAGATAGCCTACAGAGAATGTTTCTGGGTTTGTATGAAGCAATATCGGAAGCTAAATTAACCGATTTGTATAATTAATTATTATTTCACCATTGGAAAGTGTAGTTTCTCTAGATGGACACAATGCTATAATGTTATTACAGTAACTTCTGATATAATATAATATAATATAATATAATATAATATAATATAATATAATATAATATAATATAATATAATATAATATGTAATATTATATTATATAATTTAAGTTATTTGAAGGGTTCAGAACCATAGTGGGCCAAGCGCCATTTACTGAATACGTAGAAAACAAGGGTTAAAATTAAGTTATTACCATAATTCAATGGAAACCTATAACAAGTAAAATAAAATATACACATTAAATCTAAATGATGTCAATGTTCATTAAACTATGGTTGCATGTAATAAAAATTAAGAAACATGTTAAAGGAATTGTCATTGCACCAAATGAGTGTCTCTGGACCAAAATGATCGCATTTTAATTATTTGGATGCAATTTAAATTAAGTAACATATTAAACGATTTATCCTTCTATCAAACACGAATGTTCCCTGGATCAAACGTCCTATTTTAATTATGTAATTACTTTATATTTATTTCTAACGGGTGCAGCGGAGCGCACGGGTACGGCTAGTTTAAAATAATACACTCCAATAACCACTAGCGTTGTGACAGAGGATTTGAGATACAAAAGCATCCTGAGGAACAACAGACGCAGTTTCTTTATTTTTAGACAACTGAACCTTTTCTGATTCAATCCCCAAGGAACAATATGAGTCAATGCACACCTAGCATTTGTACTGTTACAGAAAAGCAATTTCTTTTAATGTACTAGTGCATATTTATTGACATATTTTGAATTATTTAAGGACGAATTTGTATACATATTTACTAATTTTTAGGGCATGAACTTCGGGGCTCTACTTATGAAAAATATAATACATTAATATACTTTCGGTCTTACTAATAAAAACTCTATATACAGACGTTTAACTGTCTTATACTTATACAATGAGTAGCTCGTTTATAAGTCGTGTGTAAATTCCTTACTAATAATCACTACATACGTCGTGTATAACAGTATAACTGTTACACAGCTACGTCATAGTTTCGTCATTACTTCATTACGAAAGGTAATAGAATATCTGAGATTCTCTATTGCATCCGGTAGAGCGCTCTAGTGTGCCGCGTTAAGAATCGATAGTACAACTGCCTCTGATCGATTACCACACTATATTTTGGTCAAAGAGTACAAGCTACAGCAATATTATTCTACTTATTCTGTGCTCTTTGGTGTGTTCTTCTGTGGTTACAAGGCATCCATCATCATAAAATGACAGTCGATACGAACAGCTGTTAGAGGGGCGGCCATTTTTTCTCTATATACAACGCTTAAACAAGGGGTTTCGTGTATATAACTACTGCAAAGCAATTCCCATTGTATAGTTACAGATTGTTTATACATCCATCGCTTATGCATGGTTTTCTGTCTCAACGCTGCATAAGTCTCGTATAAAAACTATATACGGTTTATTAGTAAGACCGTTTGTGTTGATGTCTTAAACATGGGAGAAACAGGAAACGTTAATAAACGTTGTAAATTGGATTAGATAACTGCGTACCAGTCACGTTGTTTTATACGTGCGACACAGAAGACTACGTGCTCGCTGATTTTATACATACAATCACGGCTACACTGATCCTAATATAGTAAGAGCCAACGAGTCATATTAATCTCTCTTCTAACTCGTTTATAAGAGCTCACTTTCGGTTAGGATAGGGAAGCCTTGTTATAGTTGAAGCCATCGATTTAGGCAGATGGATTTTATTAATCAGAACTCAGAGCGAGTTACTCTTAGCTGCAAAGTCGGTTGTTATCTTCGTAGCAAAAGCAAACTGCAGCTGGGATGGGTGAGACATAAGAGTAAACATACATTCCTGATTATCCTAGTGCAGACGTCTCAATAGGGCCTTCTCAGAGCACTTCCTCCTCTTTCTCTTTTTCAATGTAAGAGTGGAACAAGATGCAGGACCAGTTCGTGTATCTCCGGATGAGTCATTGACCGCGACGTTTGAATAGACCTCTGCAACCGCTACGATGTAACAGTCAGTCATTGTGTCCATCTCCGAGGAAAGAATGTTCTTATTATCGCAAATGTATGAAGAAATAAAAACTTTCATAGGGAAAGCGAAATTGTGGGAGACGCAAGTTACAGTGGGTAACTGTTACCACTTTATTAATCTAAAATTGTTACCTAATTTGAATCAAGACCAGTGTAACAAATATAAAGATGTACTGAAGGACTTGAGAAAATAATTTGAGACGAGATTTAAAATTTGAATAGTTCTAATTTAAAATAATTGCTTGTGAATTTCTAAGATGTTTATGTTATTTTTAATTATTGAAAACATACGAAATATATTATTGAACTATTATTGTAATTAATATATTAATATTAGCGTAACGTAAGAATACTTACTTTAATAACCAACAAGTTTAATTGTAATTTTATTATTATTATTTAATTGAATTTTATTTTATTAAATAGTCCACACCTGTGGAATAACAGTCAGCGCGTCTGACCGCGAAACCAGGTGGCCCGGGTTCGAATCCCGGTTGGGCCAAGTTACCTGGTTGAGGTTTTTTCCAGGGTTTTCCCTCAACCCAATACGAGCAAATGGTGGGTAACTTTCGGCGCTGGACCCCGGACTCATTTCACCGGTATTATCACCTTCATATCATTCAGACGCTAAATAACCTAGATGTTGATACAGCGTCGTAAAATAACACAATAAAAATATTTTATTAAATATAGTATAAACTCAAAAAAGAGGATACAAAAACCTTTACTAGAAATGAAATATTGTTATTGTTTGGTCAACTGTCGGAAGACAGTTCTGAACCTCACAAGTGATACCAACAAGGCACCACTTATGAGTCAACTAGGCCAGGAGATAATGGAGTAAGGTGGCCAGTTTCTTGTGCTTAAATAATTACGTAACATGTATGGTTCTTCATGCTTCTTTTTACTCATTGATAGTATATAATTAGAAAATAAATGTAGCCTATTATTATTATTATTATTATTATTATTATTATTATTATTATTATTATTATTATTATTGTTACTGCAAACTACTTAAGAAATTCCTTCCGAAAACAACCGTCTATTGTGACAGTAAAACTCAAAAGTGCAGCTTTGTGGCATTTCTCCCACGACAGTTACAACTTAGCTCGCTCATGCGTGTAACATTAATCAGCGATCGGCTATCTTCGGGTATTGCGCTTATCTCTTCAGCTGACTATGTTATCTAGACTTCCTCTTTGTAACAACTTTTATGCGTTGGCCTTGAGACGCCTGTCCTAGTGGACTCGGATGGACAATCATCTCCAAAAACAATGCACATATAACCACTTTTATACAACTGCAGTAATCTGCGTTACGTAGTTGATAATGGGAGCGTCTTAATAAATAGAGATTTAAATCGGTGAACGGCGGATGCGACAGGCGTACGAATTATTACAGTATAAAAAATTCATCCATCAAGCTCGACAACTATCAGACTCAGAGTGAAAAACACAAGAAACGAATCGACGGCTTTTCTCGTGACCTATTATCATTCCTTGTAAACACATGCTACGCGTGATTTAAATCATTAAATTAAGCTCTCATATTCATCTGTTTCCATTAAGACTTTTGGAACATGATGTTTCATGCTTGGTTTAATGAATTAATTATTAATTGAGAAAAATTCGCTCCGGGGCCGGGTATCGAACTCTTGACTCCCAGTTACACGCACTAGGATCTCTAACCACTGAGCTACGCCGAGACTCAATCCACAGTATGGGATCGAATCTCGTAGATTATCGAATTACGTATTTCTTTATTTCAGCATACCTATTCTTTCGGTTATTTATCCAACTTGTCGATTCCTGTCGCTTCCGCAACTTATTCCCGTACTTCAAGAATGTTTGTTATTAATGAAGACAATTCGACGCAACTCATATCTATTTTTCGCCTGTCGCTACATGAAGTAATGAACATTTGCAATAATTTCTTGGTTCTGGTTATGCAATGCTTTTTCCCTCTTAATTTAGAAAATGCAGGAGGCGAACGAAAGTCATTTACGGCACTCCCTGAGTCGGACTGTGCCGTGGTGTGTTTGTTAATTAATAATGACGATACAAGAGGTGAACATATAAACAACGACAGACAGCCTTATCGCATTTCATTCTTGCAGTTCTCACAAAACAAAACATTGGCTCGCCTACTGGAAATGTCTGTGAGGTCATCTGCCAAAATCGGTGCCTCCGACTATACATTCCTGTCACAGAACACGCAGAACTGAAAGTAGTACTAATATTGGCCGGCAGAGTGCTCTAGAGCTGTCATACATTTATCTTCAGCTGGTAACAAGAGCTTTTCGTTCGACTGAGATTTCGAAGCCTTAACAGATGCAGTTTACGTATATATTCCAATGTTAAATTCACTAGTAATACAGCTTTCATGCTTATGCTTACGTGATTTGCAAACAGTACACAATCGTGGAGCGCTGAAGAATATGAGGAAATGACGTCGTTGTTATGTTTCCATGATTACCAAGTATATTTGCGGTTATATTTATGTTCCCATCGTGAATGGTGATATGACCATAGACAAATAAATAGATTCTTGATTTTACCGTAACGTTTACATTTTTTAGTTAATGCTTATGTTATGTTTAATTTTTTCAATCGTGGAGCGTACGACAGAATATGAGGAAATGACGTCGTTGTTATGTTTCCATGGTTACCAAGTATCTTTGTGGTTATGTTAATGTTCCCAACGTCAATGGTGATATGACTTTTGATTTTACCATAACGTTTATATTTTTAAGTTAACGCTTACCGATACGTTACTTTATTGTGTGTTGTGTCAATTTAGGGAGACTACCCAATTGACTATGAAGGTATAAAAATATGTCCCGATCGATCCTAACGACATAAATGAGGAGGAAGGTTTGATATTCTATCGTTATATTAATATATTTTAGTTGAAGTTTACATAATATCATTAAGCACATTTTGGCTCATAGCAACGTATGAAACTCCAGCAAGTGAACAAAACTGATGTGGATAGATTTTTCACAAATAGTTATTCTTCATTTATTATTTTTCCATCATTGTATCATCATAATCACTTCGTGACCTCATCGGCTTAAATAATCTTTAGTTTAAAAGGGAGGTTAAATTATAAATTGCCATTACCAGTTACTTTGTTAATGAATCCAATATAGTAATTGCTTTGGAAAATCTTTCGTCTGTCGTCCCTTGAGTGTGTCTGCATCAGATAATTTATTCTCGTCTGTATATTATATTCCCCAATAGGATGAAGCTCATTTATTGTACATTACGTGATAGTTTTCATTGCAGACTTGCCTGTTATAAAAATTACTTCGAAAGAACTTAATTCAAGATCTTACATTCGACACCTACTGAACATATTGCATGCATATTTCATTACCAGTTAAAGGCAATAGATATATCTCCTACTAGTCCTCCTTCAGGGGAGGATATGGACTGGGACTGTCCTCGCATGCAGGCCGCTTGGGTGGGCCCTTGTACTACCGGGGTGGAACGGTGTCCATGCCGTAAGCCCCCCCGCGCTACAGATTCCCCTGAGCGCCGCCCCCGAACTCCCCTACAGCCTATATGATCCCTTTATCTTTCAACGTAGCCCTCATCGCGGTCCCTCAACCCCGATCCCACGATTTACCATGAGCCCAGTGGAGAGCCCATGGTGTATAGCACTACCACCAACAACTAATGACCGCATATCCTTGGGGTCCAAGAACGGTGGCGGCAAACTCTACATAGGAGCAAGCCCAAAATCTAGAAGAAGAAGAGGAAGAAGAGGAAGAAGAAGAGGAAGAGGAAGAAGAGGAAGAGGAAGAGGAAGAGGAAGAAGAGGAAGAAGAAGAGGAAGAAGAAGAGGAAGAAGAGGAAGAGGAAGAAGAGGAAGAGGAAGAAGAAGAGGAAGAAGAAGAGGAAGAAGAAAGAAGGAAAAGAAGGAAGAGGAAGAAGAGGAAAAGAGGAGGAAGAAGAGGAAGAAGAAGAAGAGAAGAAAGAGGAGGAAGAAGAGGAAGAAGAGGAAGAAGAGGAAGACGAGGAAGAAGAAAAAGAGGAAGAAGAGAAGAAGAAAAGAGGAAGAAGAAGAGGAAGAAGAAGAGGAAGAAGAGGAAAAAGAGGAGGAAGAAGAAGAGGAAGAAGGGAAGAAGAGAGGAAGAAGAAAAGAAGAGGAAGAAGAAAAGAAGAGAAGAGGAAGAAGAAGAAGAAGAGGGAAGAAAAAGAGGAAGAAGAAAAGAAGAGGAAGAAGAAAAAAGAGGAAGAAGAAGAAGAAGAGGAAGAAGAAAGAAGAGGAAGAAGAAGAAGAAGAAGAGGAAGAAGGAAGAAGAAAGAAGAGGAAGAAAAGAAGAGGAAGAAGAAAAGAAAGGAAGAAGAAGGAAGAAGGAAGAAGAAGAAAGAAGAAGAGGAAGAAGAAAAGAAGAGGAAGAAGAAAAGAAGAGGAAGAAGAAGAAGAGGAAGAAGAAGAGGAAGAAGAAGAAAAGGAAGAAGGGGAAGAAAGAAGAAGAGGAAGAAGAGGAAGAAGAAGAGGAAGAAGAAAAGAAGAGGAAGAAGAAAAGAAGAGGAAGAAGAAAAGAAGAGGAAGAAGAAAAGAAGAGGAAGAAGAAGAGGAATAGGAAGAAGAAGAAGATGATGATGAAAGACAGGAAGTGTAATGGTGGCGAAATGAATCCGAGGTCCAACGCCGAAAGTCATCCAGCAATTCTTCTTCGATTGGTTAATGGACAATCTCTGAAAAAATCTCAACCAAGTAACTTGTCCCAACCATGATTTGAACCCGGGCCCGATAATTTCACGGTAAGACGTGGTAACCGTTACTCCACAAATAGAAATCTCTCAGTGCTACGCTAAGTATAATTTCTAAGTTTAAAATGTTATATAATTCGTTATAAAGATGACGCAGCAGTGCCTTTGGTGATCAGACTGTTAGAATGTATTCAGTATATTTGGGCACTTTCATTACGAAATTTGGAAGGTATCTTTGTGAGATCAATTTTAATAGTAGAGATAGAGAGTATGTGTTGATTCAGTGGCAAATGTTAGCAGTCCTAGTGGTTTTTGGTGTGCTGTTTTTCAGTATGAAAATGCTTCAGATATGAATGAACCCATTCAAAGAATTTTGAAGCAGAAAATGGACGTAAACTAATAGATACTACATAATATGAGGGAGAAATTTTTCGGAACGTAATACAGAGGTGTGAAAATTATTAGAATAATCTTAATTTTAAAGGTTTTTTAATAGTTCCTTCACAAATATTCATTGAATTGATGAATATTGGTATATAATATTACTATACTGATGTAGGATATATTTACTACTAACAATGCCGGAAAGCATTGTTGTACATTGGTATTTTTCTTATTTTACAATTGTTATGGGAATTCAGAAATTATTATATTATGTTGGCGGAATTGGAAACATCAAAAATTAATTAATAAATGCTTTAAACAAATTGTTCTTTGCGTTTACATTGTTGTGAAGGTTCAAATGAACGTATACATCTGTTTTGTGCATATAATTTTTTATGTTTCCAATTCCGCCAACATAATATAATAATTTCTGAATTCCCATAACAATTGTAAAATAAGAAAAATACCAATGTACAACAATGCTTTCCGGCATTGTTAGAAGTAAATATATCCTACATCAGTATAGTAATATATATTATTATTCATCAATTCAATTAATATTTGTGAAGGAACTATTAAAAAACCTTTAAAATTAATATTATTCTAATAATTTTCACACCTCTGTACATAGCACGGCTGAATACAAGTTCTGCGAATGGGACGTCGCTATCCTCACTAGGCAAGTTATCCGAGTCCTTGGACTATGAGAGCTTTTTTAGTATATTATTTTAAGACGCTTTATCAACATCTTAGGTTATTTAGCGTCTGAATGAGATGAAGGTGATAATGCCGGTGAAGTGAGTCCGGGGTCCAGCACCGAAAGTTACTCAGCATTTGCTCATATTGGGTTACCTCAACCAGGTAACTTGCCCCGACCGGGAATCGAACCCGGGCCACCTGGTTTCACGGCCAGAAACGCTAAACTATGAGAGTGATGATTAGGGACCGGATTTTTATGTAATATCAAGGTGTGAAATATGTACATATTTATGTAAGAAAAATAAGCTGAATATGTACCAAAATATGTAAAATCATGAAAATATTTAATATCAATATCTGGCAGGTATAGGATAGGTAAGACTTTCCAGTTGTGATTTCATAGAGCACCCGACTTCTTTACCGCACACTTGATACATTACTATTTTTCCATCTGTAGTGAAAGCTTCGTCCATTGCAATCCATGATTTTATTTTTATCGTTAGGGTTGAAGATACAGGGACCATTTTAGATAGTTAAAAGCAGTAGATAAACTCACTTGCACTTTATACTGTAAGTACTAAAACTAGAGAACTGAGTGAAATGAATGACACAACAGTACTGCAAGCACTGTTTCGCTTTACTGGATTAAGAGAAGATGTGGAACACATGCATTTTAGCTGCTACCTGTAAGAAACAAGTAGGTCTACAGTACCTACTAAGACCTCAAACTATAGGCATTTACAAACTGTTATTTGAAAAGTGACATTCCTGTCTCATTCAGAAGGGTGGGATTATTACAGCCGAAAACCGTAATTTCTAATTATTGTTCGAAAAATGTCATTTCCGTATAGGTCTACTAAATTTAAAATAAAGAGGTCAAGCAATAACCTGAAAGTCTCATGTCAGACTTGACACGGGTTTTCCCTGGAATAATTAGGAAGAGGGTAGGTAAGGTTGCAAATTGCATGGGAACGACTTGTTAAGAAGTGATCAGAACAATTATAGTTCGAGACAAATCATGTCGTCCTTGTCCCATTCCGCCGCATGAAGATAACGCTAGTTTTTGAGTGATTTTTACAATACAAGGTAGTTGTATGAGAAAGGTTGCCTTTTGTTCACTCATATTTACAGTGGGTGGTATAGGGTGAGTGCTTCTATTACTTCCTGGAACTAAGGACGTTATGTTTAGTCCCGAAATGTGTCCTTTCTTGGGTAGGTAAAAAGGCTTTTTAAATCTGTGTATTTCAAATTGTAAACTTCCCCAGCAGAATTTTCTTTTTTTTTTTCTTTTCAGAGAAGTAAAAATGAATTATACCCCTAAATATATAGATTTATGTAATACCAAGCCATAATATGTAATGTGGGGTAAATATGTAAAAATATGTAGTATCAAATTTTAATATATGAATGGTAATTACAAGATTCGCAAAGGTTTGTTATTTATATAGGTTAGGTTGAAAGGAATATAATACGTAATTACATAAAAATCCGGTCCTTAGTGATGATCCCAAAACATCGCGTGAATTCAAAGAATTAGCCGAGTTCGCAGTTTCTATGCTCTGTGTTCACTGGCCAAGTTCACTGAATTACTTCAATTTTTCCACTTATTTCTGGGGGAATGTTTGAGTTCTTCATCAATGAAATTAAAGAATCCTTGCTTTGTTAAAAGACATATTTAGGACTCAGTATAACAACATTTTTGAGTATTTTCACATTTTCAGGAAGCCTTAAAGGTATCCGGATGTGTAATTTAACACAAAATCAATGAAGCAGCAATGTGATTGATATAAATAAAAATTGAGATCAAATACTATATATTTTATTTCAAATTAATCGACACTATTTCTGTCTACATAAGGAATTATATTTCTTCAGTTTTGTGCTAAATTAAACACCAAGGATAACCTATCAAAATATGTAATAAATAATAACAAACGAATTATTAAGTTACAGTAAACTTACTAGGTTTTCCCATTTATTTTCCACACATTCTCTTTCACTGTCATGTTTTTATAATTATTATTCGATAAATAAATTTACATCTATTTACATTTATTCTTATTTATTTATAATATGGGATAATTCCGTACTAAATCTAGCAATTTTTCACTTATTTAGTTTGCTGAACTCAGATGTCATTTTTTAATTTTGTAACAATCAGATGCCGGAACAGTTGCCGACTATTCAAGCGATCCGTGACGTATCTTGTGCAGACTGAGTGTGCGCAGCGGCGTAGCATATTAGTAACTATCACAACGTATTGTCCATATGAGATGTTTCTACGTGGAAACGAAATTCCGTCCTCGCATTACAAGCCTTATCTGCAATTGTTTGATTAGCGAGACAATAAAAGAAACAGACCGCTCTTGGATGAACTGTCTCCAACTTTCCCATTTTACTTTCACACAGGTAACCCAAATGGTTTTCACATTGACAGCAGAATATTCATAATGAATTTTGGAAGGTATCTTTGTGAGATAAATTTTAGTAATAGAGATAGAAAGTATGGTTGATGTCAGTGGATGGGCATTGCAAATCAACTTCTCTCACCGATTGCACACAAGATTTTGCCTAACGAACAGATTGTTTAAGAGAAAACATACATTTTCAATCGTAAATACAGGGTGATTGACGAGGATTTACTGTCACTTATTTTCGAAGACATTCTGAGCAAAAAATGACATATAAACATTTGTCCTAATCTCAATATTTTCAGAGTTACACTAATTTGAAAATATTTATAAAACAATATTACTTTAGTTTTAAGGGTAAAAGAATATTACAGGAAAAGAATGAACTATTCAGGAGTATCATTTCTTTAATTAGCTAGTATTCTGAAGTTAAAAATACAATATAATGATTTATTTTCGCTGGCAGAGTTAAGACCATAAGGCCTTCTCTTCCACTCAACCAGCCTTAATCAATACAATACATATTTAAACTACGAATATTTACACTACACTTAAAACATTCTCCAGCAATATTCTTCAGTTAAGTTTTAACGACTAGTACATGTTTATTTAAGCTGATATAAATCTATAAGGTAAAGTAGTAACTTAATTTATGAGCTAATTTAATACAATTAATTATAATTAGAGATAGCTAGTAAAAGTGTACGATGAAAGAGTAATGGAACGGAGAAAAATTCTCTCCGTTCCATTATTCTTTCATCGTATGATGTCGCAGAATATCTGCATGGAAATATCACATGTGCTTCGGTACATTATAATAATATATATGATATGCGTAAATCACTTAGTGATTTAAGACGGCGCTTATTCCGTCGGATCCCGGCCAACTAGTCACTCATTACGAGCGCACCTCAGCACATGTGTGGACTTCGGTCCTAGGTTCATAGATATCTATGACGTAGTGCAGAGGGCGGCCACTAGAGGGAACCGAAGAGTTGGAAGTTAAAACTGAGACGATTCTTCCGACGCCGGGGTGGAATCCGGTGTGGCTTAGTGGATAAAACGTCAGCACGTAGAGCTGAGAACCCGGGTTCAAATCCCGGCGCAGGAGAGAATTTTTCTCCGTTCCATTACTCTTTCATCGTATGATAACGCAGAATATCTGCATGGAAATATCATATGTACTTCGGTACATTAAAATAATATATAATAAAAGTGTGATAATTAATTTAATATAAATTTACTAGAACTATGTTATAAGGAGAAAAAATATAAATCTAAAATATATTTACATAATGAAAATATTAATGTAATGAAATTTTGCCATTAGCATTGTGTTGCGAATTCCATAGTTCCTTCGTACAGAATTTTTTTTTTTTTTTTTTATTTTTGAGCAAAATTACATTTTCTTACGCATTTATCACACAATTGTTACAAATCATGCCACTTGTAAATTCTTCAAGACTGTACATTAGTATGCATAATTAACCTGTAAAGACTCAAGTTCCTAAAGTCGCATGATTTGTAACAATTTTTGTAATAAGTGCGTAAGAATAATGTAATTTTTAGTTAAAAATTGAAAAACAAAATCTGTACAAAGCAATTAACAACACATTTTTAGCTTCAAAATACTAGTCAATTGAAGAAATGATACTTCTGAATAGTTCATTCTTTATTTGTAATATTCTTTTACCCTTACTTACTTACTTACTTACTGGCTTTTAAGGAACCCGGAGGTTCATTGCCGCCTCACATAAACCCGCCATTGGTCCTTATCCTGAGCAAGATTAATCCATTCTCTCTTATCATATTCCACCTCCCTCAAATCCATTTTAATATTATCTTCCCATCTACGTCTCGGCCTCCCCAAAGATCTTTTTCCTCCGGCCTTCCAACTAACACTCTATATGCATTTCTGGATTCGCCCATACGTGCTACATGCCCTGTCCATTTCAAACGTTTGGTTTTAATGTTCCTAATTATGTCAGGTGAAGACTACAATGGGTGCAGTTGTGTTGTGTAACTTTCTCCATTCTCCTTTAACTTCATCCTCTTAGCCCCAAATATTTTCTAAGAACCTTATTCTAAACACCCTTAACCTATGTTCCTCTCTCAAAATGTGAGTCCAAGTTTCACAACCATACAGAACAACCGGTAATATAACTGTTTTATAAATTCTAACTTTCAGATTTTTTGACAGCAGACTGGATGATAAAAGCTTCTCAACCGAATAATAACAAGCATTTCCCATATTTATTCTGCGTTTAATTTCCTCCCGAGTATCGTTTATATTTGTTACTGTTGCTCCAGAAATTTGAATTTTTCCACCTCTCCAAAAGATAAATTTCCCATTTCTATATTTTCATTTCGTAAAATATTTTCGTCACGAGGCATAATAATATATTTTGTCTTTTCCGGATTTACTTCCAAACCTATCTCTTTTCTTGCTCCCAAGTGTACGCCTGAAAATCAAGTAAAATTCCCGTGTTTTCCCTAATTGTTTGTGGATTTTCTCCTAACATATTCACGTCATCCGCATAGACAATTAGCTGATGTAACCCGTTCAATTCAAACCCTCTCTGTTATCCTGGACTTTCCTAATGACATATTCTAGAGCAAAGTTAAAAAGTAAAGGTGATAGTGCATCTCCTTTTTAGACCGCAGTGAATTGGAAACGCATCTGAAGGTTTCGTAACAAGTTTTCTTTTACGGTGATGGGTTGGTTTTCGACTGCAACCCAAGCTGGAGGACCACCCCTCATCGGCTGTCCGCGACTGCTTATTCAATATATTCGCAGCTACCCTCCATATCTGGAGGCCGTCTCCTCGATCCGCAACCTGAGGACGCGCCATGCTGTTCTTTTACCCTTAAAACTAAATAAAAAAGGTATTTTACAAACAACTTCAAATTACTGTAACCCTGGAAATATTTAGATTAGGACAAATGTTTATATGAAATTTTTGCTCAGAATGTCTTCGTAAATAAGCTCCGTAAGTGACGGTAAATCCTAGTGAATCACTTTATATATCACCTCAGTGTAATTTATTTTAGACAGCCTTCTCTAAAAATTCCTACAAGTATAATTGCAAAAAGAAAAAGAAAACAGTTCGACTTAATTTTGAAACATTACATCATATTTCGCCAGCATAAGGGGGAAGAGAAAGCAACCAAACCACGTCACTAACGTCTGTTCGTTGGTCGTTCCAAGAAGCTGCGATGACTATTATCAGTATAATGGTCTTGCTTTCCTTTGACTATCGAGGTTAACAAGCAGGACAATATGCGGATGTTTTATTCTTATTAAATGTCTTAGTCAGAATTATATAAATATAGTTTACCTTCTGTAATCATTTGAGTGAACTTTATATAATATCATATTACTAGACATTATCGCAACTCTTTGAAAATGTTAGTTATGATTAGAGATGAGAACGATATATCAGTTTTTACGAAATACCGATATTTTCGTTTCGATATAGCGATATATCGATATCATTTTGATTCAATATATCGTATAATATATCGCTTTTCTTATAAATTCATCTTTTTTTTTTTTTTGGAATTATCATTATCAACAACAACAAAATCTACACTAGAAAACTCCGATAGTTCCCGAGAGATGGCGCTACTGAAGGTGGACCATAATTGTGCATCCTCACTCAGTACCTTGTTCTAATTGGCTGGACTGGAATTCGAATTCAATCTGTTTAATATGCAGCACCAAGTTCAAAATTCAGCGTGTGCGAACGTGAGACGGACGGGAGGTTTATCTACTACTGTTTTAATATTGTTATTAATGTTCTACAAGGCAAGAATCAACTCCCACCCTGAAAGGGAACCGTCTGACTTAAAAAAACGGGTATCAAAACTTTTATTTCTAATGTATATTTTGAAATGGAAAGAGAAACAAGGATTGGATACCGATGTGACATTTGTTTACGCTATGATTTCTATGCACAACCTAGTGCTGACATTCTGTTTTCTTATTATATCTTTTAGTGCATAAAATTCTATCCTTATCATAATCACCATTGTTGTTTGGAATGTTGGAGTGTAACAATAACTTGCAATGGGAATTTACTATACAAGGATTGTATCAAATCAACTGTGAAATTTGTTAAAACTTGTAATATTGTAAGTACGGTTTACTTACGTTTAAAAATAATTACAAGTTCTGTTTACTTGCATTTGAAAATGATTACGTTGTTAGGTACATGAGCAATTATTAATCTGTGTCCTGGATTTGAATCCTACATAACATTAGAATAATTGAATCGTGTTCCAATATCAAATACTCAACCATGTAGAGATCACTTAACTCTTTCCCACTATATCATTTAAGCTCCTTGACTCCACCATAATTTTGATTTAGGTTAGGACCTACATCATAATATTGAAAATGTATTGTTTATTGTTACAATTTTACATTTATGCTTTTGACTGTTATTTCAATGGTAAAAGGAATATTAAAATTTAAGTAATTTTATTGTAATACAGTAGGGAATCAGGTAGTATCGGACATCGGTAATATCGGACAGTGCGTTTCTTTCATCTACCACCATATGGTAGTACCTGAATGACATGGTTACGTTTCTCTATGCGACATCACAGAAACGTAACCATGTCAATCAGGTACTATGATCGTGTGGTAGATGAAAGAAACTCACTGTCCGATATTACCCGATGTCCGATACTACCCGACTCTCCCCTAAGTGTACGCCTGAAAATGCAATTTGCTTATAGAATAGCGATATATAGATAATCGTTCGACATATCGATATATTTTCTGCGATATATATCGTTTATCGAAATTAGGTTTGCAATATATTGTAATATCAATAAATCGACATTTAATTTATTTCCTCCATCACTAGTTATGATGTACAGATACGGAATTAAAATTTGGAGCGAGTCTTGATGGGAGTCCACCTGTATTCATTCATGCATAGTGTTCTGCCTAAGGGCAGGTCTTTCACTGCAAACCCAGCTTTCTCCAATATTTCCTACTTTCTGCCTTCCTCTTTGTCTCGCATATGATCCATATATCTTAATGTCGATATCTTCTTCTACCACGAACTCTTCTTCCGTTCACCATTCCTTCCAGTGCATCCTTCAGTAGGCAGTTTCTTCTCAGCCAGTAATCCAGCCAATTCCTTTTCCTCTTCCTGATCAGTTTGAGCATCATTCTTTCTTCACCCACTCTTTCCAACACAGCTTCGTTTTTTATTCTGTCTGTCCACTTCACACGCTCCATTGTTCTCCATCCACTAGAGGTAATCAGGTTGGAACTCAGAGACAATTCTGTCCGACGTCGGGGTTGTATCCGGTGTGCTTAGTGGATAAAGCATCAGCACGTAGAGCTGAAAGCCCGGGTTCAAATCCCGGCGCCGGAGAGAATTTTCTCTGTTCCATTACTCTTTCATCACATTTCAAATGCTTGTAGTCGTTTTCTTCACTTCGTCGTAATGTCATGTTCTGTCCCATACAATGTCAACTCCACACAAAGCACTTCACTAGTTTCTTCCTTATTTATTTTTCAAGAGGTCCACAGAAGATACTCCTTCTTCTATTAAAAGCTTCCTTTGCCATTGCTATCCTCCTTTTGACTTCCAGGCAGCAGCTCATGTTACTGCTTATAGTACATCCCAAGTATTTGAAGCTGTCCACTTGCTCTACTGCCTCATTTAGAATTCGCAAGTTTACCTTCTTTACTTTTCTTCCTACAACCATGGTCTTCGTCTTGTTTGCATTTATCTTCACCCCCATACTGCTCACAGCTGTCATTTAGCTCCAGTAACATATCCCTTAGTATCATCTCCTCTTCTGCTATCAACGTCATATCATCAGCAAATCTTATGCACTTTATTTTTCTTCCTCCTACTATCTGTATTGGGTCCGATATTGTTCTTGCTAACAACTAATGACCTAGGCTATAATATAAATGCTGATACAGTACTGTACGCGGATGATACTACTTTTTTAAGTAACCATAGTGATATTAACTAGGCTATTTCATACGTTATGGTATAGTTGCGCCCTGCGGTCAATTGGGAGGCCTAGGCATGGCTTAATTGCGCCCCGAAGAAATCAGGTAACAGATAGGACATGGCATAGTTGCGCCCCGAAGTAATCAGGTAGCAGATAGGACATGGCATAGTTGCTCCCCGAAGTAATCAGGTAGCAGATAGGACACTGGCATAAAATTGCGCCCCGAAGTAATCAGGTAGCAGATAGGACATGGCATAGTTGCTCCCCAAGTAATTTAGGTAGCAGATGGGACATGGCATAAAAGCTCCCAAGTAATCAGGTAGCAGATAGGACATGGCATAGTTGCTCCCCGAAGTAATCAGGTAGCAGATGGGACATAATGCATAAAGTAGTTTCCCTGAAGTAATCAGGTAGCAGATAGGACATAATAGTTGCTTAAAGTAATCAGGTAGCAGATAGGACATGGCATAATTGCTGCCCGAAGTAATCAGGTAGCAGATAGGACATGGCATAACGGTGCGCCCCTGAAGTAATCAGGTAGCAGATAGGACATGGCATAGTTGCGCCCCGAAGTAATCAGGTAGCAGGATGGACATGAATATTGCGCCCCGAATAATCAGGTAAATCAGATAGGACATTGGTTACGCCCCGAAGAAATCAGGTAGCAGATAGGACATCTTTTTGCTCCCTAGTTCATCAGGTAGCAGATAGGACATGGCATTTTGCTCCTGAAGGGAACAGGGCGCAATAGGACATGGCATTTTTGCTCCCCAAGTAATCAGGTAGCAATAGGCCATGGCATTTCTCCCTGAAGTAATCAGGTAGCAGATGGACATGGCATTTGCTCCCCCTGAGGAATCAGGTAGCAGATAGGACATGGCATTTCTCCCTGAAGTAATCAGGTAGCAGATAGGACATGGCATAGTTGCGCCCTGAAGTAATCAGGTAGCAGATAGGACATGGCATTTGCGCCCTGAAGGGAATCAGGTAGCAGATAGGACATGGCCTTTTGCTCCCTGAAGTAATCAGGTAGCAGATAGCCATGGCTTTTGCTCCCTGAAGGGAATCAGGTAGCAGATGGGACATGGCCTTTTGCTCCCTGAAGGGAATCAGGTAGCAGATAGGACATGGCTTTTCTCCCTGAATCAGGTACAGATAGGACATGGCATAGCCTTTTCGCCCTGAAGTAATCAGGTAGCAGATAGGACATGGCATTTTCTCGCCTGAAGTAATCAGGTAGCAGATAGGACATGGCATAGTTTTCCCTGAAGGAATCAGGTAGCAGATAGGACATGGCATAGTTGCGCCCCTGAAGTAATCAGGTAGCAGGATGGACATGACATTTGCGCCCCGAAGTAATCAGGTAGCAGGATGGACATGGCATTTGCTACCTGAAGTAATCAGGTAGCAGATAGGACATGGCATTTGCGCCCCTGAAGAAATCAGGTAGCAGATAGGACATGGCATTTGCTCCCTGAAGTAATCAGGTAGCAGATAGGACATGGCATAGTTGCGCCTGAAGTAATCAGGTAGCAGATATGACATGGCATTTTCTCCCTGAAGAAATCAGGTAGCAGATAGGACATGGCATAGTTGCGCCCTGAAGTAATCAGGTAGCAGATAGGACATGGCATTTCTCTACCTGAAGTAATCAGGTAGCAGATATGCCATGGCATTTGCGCTACCTGAAGAAATCAGGTAGCAACTAGGACATGGTATTCTCTGCGCCTGAAGGGAATCAGGTAGCAGATAGGACATGGTATTCTTGCGCCTGAAGGGAATCTGGTAGCAGATAGGACATGGCATTTCTCCCTGAAGTAATCAGGTAGCAGGATGGACATGGCTTTTCTCTACCTGAAGGGAATCAGGTAGCAGGATGGACATGGTATTCTCTACCTGAAGTAATCAGGTAGCAGGATGGATGGCATAGTTGCCCTCCTGAAGTAATCTGGCAGCAGGATGGACATGGCATAGTTTCGCCCTGAAGTAATCAGGTAGCAGGATGGAACATGGCAACTTGCCCCCATGTAATCAGGTAGCTGGACATGGCACGGGCGCCCCGAAGTAATCAGGTAGCAGGATGGACCATGGTATCTTCGCTACCTGAAGGGAACAGGGGCGCAGGATGGACATGGCATAGTTGCGCTCTACCTGAAGGAACTGGGCAGCAGAATGGACATGACATTTGCTCTCTACCTGAAGTAATCTGGCAGCAGAATGGACATGACATTTTGCTCCCTGAAGTAATCTGGGCAGCAGAATGGACATGCATTTTGCTCTACCTGAAGGGAACTGGCGCAAATGGACATGCCTTTTCTCCCTGAAGTAATCTGGCGCAACTATGGACATGCCTTTTCTCTACCTGAAGGGAATCTGGCAGCAAATGGACATGCCATTTCTCTACCTGAAGTAATCAGGTAGCAACTATGCCATGCCTTTTCTCTACCTGAAGTAATCAGGTAGCAGATAGGACATGCCTTTAGTTGCGCCCGAAGGGAACAGGTAGCAGATAGGACCATGCCTTTGCTCTACCAGAAGGGTACAGAATGGACAACATAGTTGCGCCCCGATGAGCCTTTTACACCTGAAAGTGAACGTCATAACTATAAACAAATTACCTTTTATCTACCTGATAGGGAAATCAGGGGCCAACTATGCCATAAATTTTGCTCTTCCTGAAATAACACTTTTTTATTGATCACACACAATAAATGAACTGCATTTTTTTTCTACATCGATATCCTAACCCTAGGGAACAGGGTTCAAAATATGAAACTTAGAACCATTATCAATTATTAACTCTTCACCCTTTTCACTAAACTTAACATTCATTTTCTTAACCTCACTATACGCCACAGACGGTGTGAAAATCACCTAATAAAATGTCAAGACTGCTAAGGGCCCAATTCCAACGCTCACTCCTTTGAATATGTCTGAAAAGTACTGCCAACTTCATGGTGTTCATTTTCTATGCCATGCCTTTTCTCTATTGATAATCACTCCATAAACAGGAAAAAACAGTTAATAAAGTACTGCCAACTTCATTTTCATTTTAAGGGTAGGCTATCAATAATCACTGCATAAACAGTTTTCTAACTGTTTTTAAAATACTGCCAACTTCATGGTGTTCATTTTAACGGTATCGATAATGAATATAAATCGAATAAGAAATCAATAAGGTTGGTTGATTACGAGGCTCAACTTTCCGTAGTGCCTTTTCTCTACCTGAAGGGAACGGGGCGCAACTATGCCATGCCTTTTCTCTACCTGAAGGGAACGGGGCGCAACTATGCCATGCCTTTTCTCTACCTGAAGGGAACAGGGCGCAACTATGCCATGCCTTTTCTCTACCTGAAGGAACAGGGCGCAACTATGCCATGCCTTTTCTCTACCTGAAGGGGAACAGGGCGCAACTTGCCATGCCTTTTCTCTACCTGAAGGGAACAGGGCCCAACTATGCCATGCCTTTTCTCTACCTGAAGGGAACGGGGCGCAACTATGCCATGCCTTTTCTCTACCTGAAGGGAACGGGCGCAACTATGCCATGCCTTTTCTCTACCTGAAGGGAACAGGGCGCAACTATGCCATGCCTTTTCTCTACCTGAAGGGAACGGGGCGCAACTATGCCATGCCTTTTCTCTACCTGAAGGGAACAGGGCGCAACTATGCCATGCCTTTTCTCTACCTGAAGGGAACGGGGCCAACTATGCCATGCCTTTTTCTCTACCTGAAGGGAACGGGGCGCAACTATGCCATGCCTTTTCTACCTGAAGGGGACGGGGCGCAACTATGCCATGCATTTTTCTACCTGAAGGAACAGGGCGCAACTATGCCATGCCTTTTCTCTACCTGAAGGAACAGGGCGCAACTATGCCATGCCTTTTCTCTACCTGAAGGGAACAGGGCGCAACTATGCCATGCCTTTTCTCTACCTGAAGGGAACGGGGCGCAACTATGCCATGCCTTTTCTCTACCTGAAGGGAACGGGGCGCAACTATGCCATGCCTTTTCTCTACCTGAAGGGAACGGGGCGCAACTATGCCATGCCTTTTCTCTACCTGAAGGGAACAGGGCGCAACTATGCCGTGCCTTTTCTCTACCTGAAGGGGACGGGCCGCAACTATGCCATGCCTTTTCTCTACCTGAAGGGAACGGGGCGCAACTATGCCATGCCTTTTCTCTACCTGAAGGGAACAGGGGCCCAACTATGCCATGCCTTTTCTCTACCTGAAGGGGACGGGGCGCAACTATGCCATGCCTTTTCTCTACCTGAAGGGAACAGGGCGCAACTATGCCGTGCCTTTTCTCTACCTGAAGGGAACGGGGCGCAACTATGCCATGCCTTTTCTCTACCTGAAGGGAACAGGGCGCAACTATGCCATGCCTTTTCTCTACCTGAAGGGAACGGGGCGCAACTATGCCATGCCTTTTTCTCTACCTGATGGGAACGGGGCGCAACTATGCCCACAAAACAGGGACCCTTTTTTATATGCTGCATTTTATCTGAACGTGTGGCGCAACTATGCCCTGCCCATTTCATAAGCTTTGCTAATCATAATTTAAGAGGTGCTGAAGTTTGGTTTAATGCAAATGGATTTTTGTTGAACCCAACTAAAATTGAACGTGTGATTTTTACTCTAAAGAAGACCGATCATGAACAAATTCAGTTTAATATGTTAGGAATTACTGTTGATTGCAAGTTGACATGAAAAAGTCATATTGATCATATTTCTACTAAACTTTCAAGAACTTTGTTTTTTCTTAAGAGATTAAAAACTGTTGTACCTGAAAACTATATTCGTGATGCTTATTTTGCTTACTTTCAAGGTACTCTTACGTATGGAATATTGCTATGGGGCAACAGTGCTTTTATAAATAGGGTCATAAGAATTATATCACATGCAACTTTTAATGAACACTGTGAACCATTATTTGTGACTGTAATAAATTTATATGTTCTAAAGTTAATTTCGTATGTTAAGGACAATCTTCCAACTTTAATAGTCGACCTGGTTGGCGAGTTGGTATAGCGCTAGTCTTCTATTTCCAAGGTTGCGGGTTCGATCCCGGGCAAGGTCGATGGCATTTAAGTGTGCTTAAATGCGACAGGCTCATGTCAGTAGATTTACTGGCATGTAAAAGAACTCCTGCGGGACAAAATTCCGGCACATCCGGCGACGCTGATATAACCTCTGCAGTTGTGAGCGTCGTTAAATAAACAATAACTTTAACTTTAATATAAAGAAATGATATTCATTCCTATGACGCAAGACAAGGAAATAATTTTAATATCATAACTTGTAGATTTGCTAAATCGTAAAAAAAAATTTTGTCTAATATCGTTGAAGGTTGCAAATAGATTTCAATCACATATTTTTAATTTAAGTAGAGCTGCTCTCAAATTTTAAACCTCTAGTTGGTTAATTTTAAATTATTTTTATAACCTTGGCGAATTTTTTGATTGTACAATCTCTTTGTAATTGTTTAATTTTAATATAACTTGTCTACACATATTGTTTTTATTTTACAATTCATTTTGTTTTCAGATAAATCTAGTTCAATATAATAAAAGTTTCAAGTTAAATCTACAAGATTGATTTATTTTGCAAATGTTTATTTGTTATAACATTGTATATGAAATCTTTTTTAAAATAAACATTTTTCATTAATAAGACATAACTACATAAAACTCATGAAAGTCCATTTTGTCATGCATATTACTATGTACATTTGAATTTGTTCAAGGTTTAGATTTCGTGTCTCTTAACAATATCTGATGATGCCGAAAAGGCGAAAACGTTAATATTTCATATACAATGTTATAGCAAATAAACATTTGCAAAATAGATAAATCTTATAGATTGAACTTGAAACTTTCATTATACTATTTTTAGACAAGTAATTTAAACTATTAAATTATCACTCCTCCCATTTTCTGAAAAGTCCTTCACTAAATGCTCCAAGTAGATGTTTAACAGGGTTGGTGATAAAGGGCATCCTTGTCGTACTCCTCTATATCTGATAATTTTTACATTAACTTGGAAACTGTCCAGTGAAACAATCACGAATTCCCGAGCAATGTGACCCTGACCTATTGAGATTCGTGGGTTAGATTGACGCATTGTAGTGTAGGAAAAGAAATAGCAGCTTCTATGATCTTGAAACGACGTGAAAAATAAGACTAGCGAGTAAGTGGCAATCTCTGAAATGATGCAGGAAACGTCATTTCTTCATTACACCGCCAAGACTCTTAATACAAACAGGAAATTCCAAATTACAATTTGTGTAATTTTAAATACGCTTTCATAATGATAATATCCAAGACCTGGTCTATGTAAATAAATAATAGCAGTTCTTTTGGCATGGGGGAAAATTGTTCAGATTATATATTAAATTAAATGATCATTATAAGTCAGAATATTGGAGCCTACTTTTTGCCTGTTGGAAGACTGTGTGAACTGAGTTAATCTCCATGTAGAAGTGACACTCTTCATGAAGTTTTGTTCAGTTATAGGGTACTTACAGGTGCATACGAGCTATTCCATCTCAAACCGACCGAAATATAGAGAAAATTGACCTTACAATTTCTAGATACAATAAAACTTTTTTTGTACGTAGAGAACTGTGATAAAGTGCTTTGTGCAAAGTTTGAGGCATCAGAACTTCATAGTGTTTAAATTAAAAATATTTAAATTTATCGTATTTTCATAAAATTTGCAACTTTAAACTGTTGTAGCTCCGAAAACCTTTCACCCAATGATCAAAATCATGGTTTATTTTGATGCTGAGAAATTAAAGTCTATATTGACATATAAACGGATTTTCTTACTTTTTATGGAAATGGAGAAATTTAGATTTTTCCTCATTAAAACGCCTTTGCCAAGGGAAAAAATATATATTTTTTTAAATATATAGTTAGATTCCGCATTGAAAGTACAAATAAACACATATTTTTACTGATGGCAAGTTGATAAGAAAGTATTGAAAATATCAAATAAAGAAAATAAATAGTACGCGCGTGAACTAACCAGCTGACTGTGAGGCGGGAGCTAGCCGAGGTAAGCAAGGCCAGGAGACATAAACACGTGATGTGTCGCCTAGCAGTCATGACTGTGGTAGCTTTATCACAATACATAATACAATGACGCCCAACGCTCGCTTATCTTCAGCTCTCGGCCAGTGCGTGCGGTACTGCGCCGTTCAAGTCTAGGCGTGTGAAAATAATCTATTTAATACCCTCGAAACTTACTGCCTTACCACTAAGCAAACAATGCCGAATCCCTCTTAATAATGCAAGGTTTTTTGTAAATTTTTTTTTTTTTTTTTTTTTACATTTTTACAAATTAGCAAAAAGCCTGAAAGTAAGTAAAATCAGATTATCTGTCTCTCAGTGTACAATAAAAATAAGGATTACTTCTTAACATAACCTACCAAATGTCAGCTTCAAAATGAGCTCTCGTTCAGTGTTCTGCAGTAAATGGTTCCAGAGTTCTGAGCGCTGAAAGAGGCTTGTTTCTATAAAATACGCTAAATTTGTCGCTCAATAGTACGAAAACCGTTTGACTTTCGATAGTATATTTTTGAAAATGCACTCTCCTCAGAACCTTGTATAAATAGGGAAAAAATAGAGTATAAAAATGCGAAGTTTTTTACTGAACGATTTTATTTATTTACTTATTTAAATTTCATATGGAATAGCCCATACGGCCCTTACCAGTACCTACTTCTGTATCTAATTATTACAAATTGGACACTGGTCACTCTTTAACACAATTGTTGTGCTTGGTGACATAATGTATTTTATATTTTGTAAGGGCGCTACCAACATAATAAATTCCTGCAAACCATTTGTGCTTAGTGACATACTATGTATTTTTAAATTCTAACTCTTTATTGTTGCAATAGATCGTTAAGAGGGACGATTGCCAATTTACAAAACAATAGAAAACATCTGTAATAGCTACTACGTAGTAACTTCGGGGCAGTAACTTTCTTCAATCTTGCAGTGAGCCACGTCGCAGATAACAATGAACTGATATTGTTGCAATTGACGCCACCGCTTGAAACACAAATCACTCGAAGAGAGAGTACATTTTCTTTCCTAACCAAATCCAATTTTATAAGATACAGTTTTACATTTCAAAATGGAACATTTCTTTGCATATGTACAGTAATAAATATCCCTGCCAATGTGATTGTCTCTGATAGCTAAGGGTCGTATTCATAGACGAGACTTTGGACCAAAGTTGACTTTGGAAAGTACAAAGTCACTATTTTCCTATTCATGGGTCGACACTTTGAGCAAAGTAAACTTCAATCGTGACTTTACTTCGAAGTCGCCGAAAATCTAGACTTTGACTTTGACTTTCTTTCGTTCGTGGACATCAGAAAAATGGCTGATATTTTGGAAATTGCTGAATTTGCCGAGAATATTGAAGATATCCAGGATGTTATTAAAGCTGCTCATGTTCCTTAGCCTATTATTACAGTTTATAAAATTCAAATCGAGGTACAGATTTGATAAACAGATAGTATTAAATATCCTAGTCATGTTTCAACTTTCATTGACGAATAATCAAAGAGGATTATCTGTTCCACCAATAAATAATACAACTTATTTCATTGCGATTTCACGCTATAGGTAAGGATTAATAGCTTAATATTGATTCTTACTATTTAATTCTATAAAGAATAGGTTATACAGTTGGAAATTCTGTTAATTTATAATCCTTGTGGTCGTCATAATAATGTTTTCCGCATAATGATTTCAGATAATTTTTAAATAGTTTCTGCAGACATGCAGGGAATACCTCTGCCAGCAGCTGTCAGCAGGATAATATGTTTCTTTCATAGTCTGTTATTGGTGGAATCTTATCTTTCATATCTTCACAACAAAATTATTTTACAGTGAAATAATATCAAGTCTTAATGTGAAACTAAAGTAACTACAATAGATGTTTTATTCACAACAGAATTCTTAACAGGCAATACTATTTCAATTAAACTATACCATCATGTTTCGTAGTTATGAATTGCGTTATATACAAGACTGTTCGAACTGAGTTACGATTTTTTGTGGCCAGGTAGAAGAAAAAATTATTATCGATTGGTGTAGAGACCTAAAAATGTCAATTTTTGTACTTACATTAGTTTCACAATAAGCCTTCGAATAATATTATTCTTATGTAAAGCTGCAAGAACGGTTAACAATTGCTTAACATGTACCGATGTTCAATTGTTTCATTGATTTGTGACTCAAAAGGTGGCTTTGATTGTGGCAATGCCTACTCTATTTCAACTATCTATAGTAATAGGCCTTATAGTTGGAGCTCGCGGAACTATCCCGGTTTCTTCTTCCAGACCTGGCAACGTTTCGGCCTACAGAGGAAGGCAATTGATGACATCGTTCTTGCAGCTCTGAGAGGATCAATATTTATACTCCACAACCATCTCTACGGTCAACAATGATCTTCAACTAATTAATTAGTAGCTACTTATTTATTCAGTCATTTCTTGTCGTTGCTGTAAGACTCCCTTCAACTTAAACATATGTATATTATTTATACTTCCAACTGCCTATTGCACAATATGCTCTGTCTTTGTGGCCGCCTGTTAATACAGGGAGCTGTTATCGTTTAGATAAATAAAAGAATAATTCGTTTAGAAGGCAGTGATTTTGATTGCCAACATTAGAACAAGATCGTCAAATCTCGACTTACCAAAGTCAAAGTCTCAGAAGTATTGTCTATGAATAGAACTTTTAACAAAGTTAAACTTTACTACGAAAGTCGAGTTTGGGAAGTCTTCATCCAAAGTCTCGTTTATGAATACAGCCTAAGGAGAGTCTATATAATGACAGCTTCAGTGGAAAGACCTCTCCTGTACTGCACCAACGCTTCTGGACCTTCAGGAAGATCTGAGTCTTCTTCTTTCCGTTCTGATCTATTGCGGCAGCAGCATAACAGATAGTGCTTGAAGAGTTTCTTGTAAGTAACACTGGTGCAACATAACGACACAGGATTCAAGCACGGATTCAAAACCAGGAGACATGAGCATGCAAACATCAAGTAACCTAAAGCCAAGCTAAAAAACTCTTCGCTCCAGAAAACTACAGTGAACAGCACATGGTAAGGAACAAAACTAATGAAAAAAACTATAGCAATGCCTATTACTATTTTTGCAAGTGTTTTACGTCTTCGGTTCTCCTCATTCGAACAGTTTGTTTCCTGAACAAGATTCCGTGCCGTCATGACGTACATGTACACGATGACACAGACTGGGATAACACAGAATACCAACAGCTGGAAAGTCACCGTCATTCTGAAGTACTCCGCACTTTTGTAATACGAGCATAAGAATTCGTCTTCTACGTGCACGGAAAAGGCAGCGGGCAACGCGCAACAAGAGGCGATGATCCACACTGCAGCGATGGCAAAAACAGTAGCGTTTCTTGTAGAGAGGTGTGTAGACCCGGAAGTAGCGAAATATCTCTGTATACTCAACACAACTACAGAAAATGCAGACACTCCTATGGATAATTCTTGCAAAAATACACCGAATTTACATAATCCTTCCTTTGCTAACCACTGAGGTGACAGATTTGAAGCTTGATGGAGAGGAAGATTTACAGTAAGGTTTAAAAGATCACCAACAGCCAAATTAAATATGTAAGAATTCGGTATTGTTCTCATCCTCTTATTGCAACCGATTATGATCAGCACTGTAATGTTGCCAACTGCTCCGATCAAGAACAGAATTCCGTACACTGTAGACTGGACGTATTTTAAGAAGTAGATGAAGTCTTCGAATTCGGAATTGTAAGGTACAGGCTTATGAACGACGGATTTGTAGTCTCCTTTAAATATGGCAACGTTGCTCGAACAGTCCGCTGTCTCCAGGACACCCCACCAAAGTCCAGATACTTCGTCTGGTGCGTCGCACGTCGGTACTTTGTCTTCGAATCCTGTACCTATATCATGTTCTTCACACCATTGCCACGCCTTTCTCATGTCACAGTCGCATTGCAATGGGTTTCCGAAGAGACTTAAAGTTCTGAGTTCAGGCAAGCTATGTAACATTTCAAGGTCTATTGTCGTTATGCTGTTGTTTTCCAGACGAAGAGATGACACTTTTGGAGACAACTCAAAAGATATTGCTGATAAACTTTTTATATTACAGTCAGATAGCATGTAAGTTGTTACATGGGGTGTATTTAGAAAATATTTGTCCGTTGGGATGTAAAGATCTTCATTATCGCTGAGGCTAATTAAAGATAGGACAGGCATGAGTTTAAAGACGTCGGGATCGAGATGAGAGATTTTATTGTCGCTCAGCCACAAGTTTCGCAAATTCGTAAGTCCAATGAACATGTCTTGACGCAGATATTTTATTTCATTCGTTTCAAGACTTAGATAGTACAAACTTTCCAAATCAATGAAAACTCCTGGAGTTATTGTTTTCAGTTTATTCCCAGCTATATGTAACCCCGATAGAACTTTTAAGTTGCCAAATATTCCAAGTTCTAGCACACTTAGATTATTGTCTTTTAGATGTAGGTTGTGCAACTTTGGTAGTCCATTGAAAGCGCCCGGTTCAATAGTGGAAATTCCATTATTTTCCAGGGTTAACGTCTCAAGTGCCATCAAACCAGCATCAGTAAAATGATTCCTTCTCAAAACAGATATGTTGTTGTGGTTTAAAGTGAGGTCTTTTATTCTCGGATGGAGGCCAACTGGTATGTCTTGGAGAGAAGCATGGATGCATTCCACTGCTGTTTCACCTGCACTACACCAGCAATCATATGGACAGTTGTGCGCTTGTCGGATTCCTTCCTTCATTAGCCAGATCCAAAATACGGCAGCGGGCACGATGAGTAAACTCAGCAACGAGATTCTGGTCCAAAAGACGAAATTGCAAGTGACCTGAAATAGAGAAAATGAGATTTTACAAAATATATAAGGATGAAAGATAGCGATTACATTGTGAATTTTCTACGGAAAACAAATGCAGGAATATGTAAGTTACATATTTATGCGATACTTGAGGCATAGGCCTACATTAAAATACTCTGTAAACTTATGTTTAACTTGATCCTTAAATATTTTTATGCTCGACCATGCCGAAATGTAGTAATTATACACCTGGTAGCAGTCCATTAATGCATGTCATTAAAGTACACCTATTCATTAAAGTTCAGGTTTTCGATTATTCTCTGATATGCAATCGAAAGACAACTAGCAAAACGTCACGCAGGCTGGAAATCCAATATTGTCGCAGAAGGTTATGTTCTGTTACTATAATAATTAGCGTTAATTGTAAATAATATTCAAATAAATTCAATTTATCATCTCGTTTTTCAATGTCGAATTCAATTTCAAGGTTATATCAAGTTTGATGTTTATCTTACTAGATTATATCAAGGTCGTCGACATTCGTTGCCCGGAAAAAATCAATACTTTCGCGTCTGCGCACATCTCACAATTTACAAGATTGCGCTTGCGCTCGTTTCATAAACATACTCGCGTCTTAATTACTACAATTATAGGCTCGTTGCATAAAGTACTAATATTAACTATCGTTTTGCTAAGTTTGTTATAGATAGTGTTACTTATTTATTTATTTATTTATTCATTCATTTATGTGACATATTTATCGATTTTTAGATTTTGCTCTACTAAATAACTTATATAGTGATACAGCAAAGAATAAATAAATGTGTTTTTCTTCCTACTGAACAATTTTATATTTTGCACATAGTTATTGCAGGAACAACGACGATATGCTATAGGGAATATCCCTTTAATATAGGCCTATATCTGCAAATCGGGGAACACTCTACGCATGGAAGCAGCTCTATCGTGTCCCCGCCATCTCATTTCATTCAAATTAAGCCCAATTTTGTTTAATTCTCGTGTCATAGTGTGAGCTAAAGCTGAACCTGTCACATCATAAACCGACACAAAAGCAATAAAAACCTTTTATAACGTTATTGACTCTTTTTTAACAGTAATAAATAGTTATGGGAAAATATGACGAAATTATGAAGCGCCTTAAATTTTTAATCGAATTTCAAACTTCGGAAATTTTATGAATTTGAAATTATTAAAGAAAAAACTGATATATTGGTTAAACAGATTATGAATTAAGAAATCATTACGTCATATACGCATAATTAAATTGAAAAAAAAACTAATTATTTGTATTATTATTTATGTAAATGTTTACAAATTATATTGTGTAATTATGTCTATACTTATGATTGTATACCGAGTGAATCACGAGGGGTTACCGCCCGAAGGTATTTTGAGCAAAAAAGGTCACTCAAACAAAATGTCAGTGTTTTTAGAGTTACACTAATTTGAAGTTGTTAAAAATTACCTTTCTTCTTTAGTTTTAAGAGTAAAATAATATTACAAATAGATAATGGGCTGTTCAGAAGTACAATTTCTTTAATTAGCTAGTATTCTGAAGCTAAAAATGTGTTGTGAATTACATTGTTGCTTCGTACAGAATTTTGTTTTCAATTTTTAAGAACAAAATTATATTTTTCTTACGTATTTAACACAACAATTGTTAACAGGGTGCGAATTTAACGGAAGGGATGGAGGGGATTCCCCCCTTAAAGGAAAGTTATCCCCCTTTCATAAATTCGTATTAACATCCCTGCCAAGGGTAACTTCTATCCCCCTCACAAAATATAATTCTTTTAATACGGGTATACAAGTACTTGATAAAGTATAAAGTAAGCAAAGGAAATAATGTTATCTTAAGCTTGCTCATGGATATTATTATTATTACTATTATTATTATTATTATTATTATTATTATTATTATTATTATTATTATTATTATCATGGTTCAACGTTTGGTCGCATTGAGTTGCTTGTCTTGCAACTTTATAATAATAATAATAATAATAATAATAATAATAATAATAATAATAATAATACTTACTTATTGGCTTTTAAGGAACCCGGAGGTTCATTGCCCGCCATTGGTCCCGATCCTGAGCAACATTAATCCAGTCTCTATCATCATATCCCACCTCCCTCAAAACCATTTTAATATTATCCTCTCATCTACGTCTTGGCCTCCTCAAAGGTCTTTCTCCCTCCGGCCTCCCAACTAACACTCTATCTGCATTTCTGGATTCGTCCATAAGTGCTACATGCCCTGCCCATCTCAAACGTATGGATTTAATGTTCCTAATTATGTCAGGTGAGGAATACAATGCGTGCAGTTCTGTGTTGTGTAACTTTCTCCATTCTCCTGTAACTTCATCCCTCTTAGCCCCAAATATTTTTCTAAATATCTACACTACACCGCCATTAAGTATATGAAAAAGACCGAAGCCCACTTGATTAATAACTATAAAAATAATTGATTTTTAATAATAATATTTTTGTAGTTATATACACTATATAGCCGCCACTCAGTAAATAATAGAAATGAAGATCTGATTTAAGATATTCTCTACATCTACTTACATAACCCCACTTTCATATCATGAACATAGCATTAATATGTATAATTAATGAAAAATAGTCGCATCATGGCATTAACTATAATAATATTTCATTTCCAATGGTAATAATGCCATCAAACCACCTCAAATTTTGTAGATTTTAATATCCAATACACAGTTGTACTCTGAAAATTACACACCGCAGAATCAGACCTGTAAATTATTTTTAGTAAGAGTTGAAATTTTTAACAACCAATTGAATTTGAGCTCTAAATATGTCAACAATCCTGCAGGTCATGGCCTTCGTGTAATAACTATAGTTTATTGTAGTGTGTGTTTTGTTTTATCCTGTAATGCAATTAGTTCTCAAAACTGACGATAAGATGGATTTTCGAAAATAAGAAAATTATGTAGGAAAACTATCGCTTCACTGAAAACTACTATTTTTCTGAAAAACTTTGGGTTTCAAGCTTCAAAATGAGGGGTCATTTATTAAAATCCGTTCAGCCGTTTCCCCGTAATTTCCATTACCAGTTCTAATTATATATATGAAATAATGGTTGAAAAACAAGAAGTGCTACAAATACACATTCAAAAATTCATCCAGACAAGTGTGCATCTACGGTGAGGCTACATGGTGTATTCTTTAAATCAAGCTCCTTGTACAATTAAAATCTAAAGCAAAAAAAAAAAAAAAAATTCTTTACTTCTTGAATAATTTCGAGGGAAAAATTGTTCCGGAGCCGGGTATCGAACCCGGGACCTTTGGTTTGACGTACCAACGCTCTACCACTGAGCTGCTGGGGAACTCTAACCGACACCGATCCAATTTTTCCTTCTATATCCACAGACCTCAAAGTGGGCTGACTACCGTCAAGCAACCAACTTCGAGTGCACACTAACTCCGTGTGACTTAAATTGTGGTTTTCTGTTAACGAACAGTGACGTGTATTATGCAAATCAATATTTCAGGTATAACTCCCTGTAAAGTTGATTTGAATAATTTCGAGGGAAAAATTGTTCCGGAGCCGGGTATCGAACCCGGGACCTTTAGTTTGACGTACCAACGCTCTACCACTGAGCTACCCGGGAACTCTAACCGACACCGATCCAATTTTTCCTTCTATATCCACAGACCTCAAAGTGGGCTGGCAACCGTCAAGCAACCAACTTCGAGTGCACACTAACTCCGTGTGACTTAAATTGTGGTTTTCTGTTAACGAACAGTGACGTGTATTATGCAAATCAATATTTCAGGTATAACTCCCTGTAAAGTTGATTTGAATAATTTCGAGGGAAAAATTGTTCCGGAGCCGGGTATCGAACCCGGGACCTTTGGTTTGACGTACCAACGCTCTACCACTGAGCTACCCGGGAACTCTAACCGACACTTCTTCTTTAATATTAAAAGAATCATTAAATGACAGAGAGGAGAGTAAAATATATTTCAAGGGAGAAAACAAGGTTTGGGGGGGGGGGGGTATGGCCAAGAGAGAAATTACCATGACAACACTGGTACTGATATATCTGTATTAAAAATGTAATTTATCCTTATTTTAAGATTTATGTAGAACCTAAAAGAAGTTGTGTCTATAGTGACGAAAAAGTTACCATAGCACAAACCTTGAAGAAGCTGGATTAGAGAGCATTCTCAATAAAGTGTTCTAATAGCTTCAGAACTCGTGACCTAGTGACCCTAGTTATAATTATATACATCGCATAGCGGCAGCGCTTCCATTGCGTAAGTCAAGTACACAATCATCCCAGTCTCGTGTAGGCTTTCAAACTCAGACGGATGGCGTGTCAAACCTATTACAAACTCTGCTAGACTGTAATTCAAACTTCTCTTTACTATGAACCCGAAATTAGATGTACTTCAAGAGTTGCTACAAATATTTTTTGTCACAGATATTATGTGACAGATATTGTATTGTATTGTATTGTATTGTATTGTATTGTATTGTATTTATTAACATTCCATGGTATTCATACATTGCTTACAGCTAGAATATGGAACAAGTCAAAAGACTTAATACTATTATAAAATCTTAATTCATAGTCACAGTCTAGATGAAATATATACAGAAGAGATTTACAATATAGTCTACTAGTACAACACGAAATTTTAGTATCAATTTCATGAAGTGTTATTGAATGTCATGAATTCACCTACAGAATAGAAGGAGTGAGAAATTAGGTACTTCTTAATTTGGCCCTAAATAATTTTATGTTTTGAGTTTCATTTTTTATATCGATAAGGAGGCTATTAAAAATTTTTACTGCCATATAACGCACTCCTTTTTGATAGCACGATAGACTTGCCGATGGAGTATGAAAGTCATTTTTTGACGTGTATTTATGCTATGAACTGTTGAATTAGAGTTACAAAGTTTTCACGATTGCATATGATGATGATTATTAATGAAAAGATATACTGACAAGCCATGGGCATTATTTGTAGTTTTTTGAAAATAGTCCTACACGATTCCCTAGATTTGGCACCTACTATTATTCTAATTACTCTTTTCTGTAATAGAAATATATTGTTGCTATGTGGGGAATTTCCCCAGAATATTATTCCAAAACTCATTACCGAGTGGAAGTATGCAACGTATATTGTTTTTAAGGTATTGATTTATTTTATTTTAGTAGTTTTACGACGCTTTATCAACATCTTAGGTTATTTAGCGTCTGAATTAGATGAAGGTGATAATGTCGGCGAAATGAGTCTGGGATCCAGCACCGAAAGTTACCCAGCATTTGCTCATATTGGATTGAGGGAAAACCCCGGAAAAAACCTCAACCCGACCCCGACCGGGAATCGAACTCGGGCCACCTGGTTTCGCGGCCAGACGCGCTAACCGTTACTCCACAGGTGTGGTTTTAAGGTATTGATATTTACTATCTTTTGCATAGATCTAATAGCAAAACAAGCTGAATTTAGTTTGGGGGTAATTTCTTTAATATGATTTTTCCAATTTAATACATTCAAAGATTTTGGAGGAGACTGGTAGAAGTGATATGGGTCTGTAGTATTCGCCGAATAATGAATAAATTTCCTTGTAGCTGCACTATTCGAATCATAATTTAATTACATGTAAGAGCCAATGTAATTGGGTCATTTGCAAAATTTGTATAACAAATGGACGATTGAGAACGTCAAAATTAAAGTACTATTTAGTGCATATTCTGCATGTATTAATATAGTACAATGTCACTGCCATAGTAATCAACCACTGTACACTCACCTTGCTTTACAGCACTGTTTTGAATGATGTAACAGACATGACGGAGTAACAGATCTGACAGGTAACAGACTTGACAAAGCAAACAAGCATGTGCTAACCTAAAATTTTTTTGCTTAAAGATCTTCAAAATAGCAACTTAACTACTGGACACGTGTACTATTAAGTCCTCTTGATCTTGACTTTATATGTTGTTATTTGTGGAAAATACAACACAAACAGATCTGACAGAGTAAAAATGCACGCTTAGACTAAAACATAAAGCAAGAGTTTGACATACAAACTCGCCAATTCGAAATGGGTGAACATAGCAGTACAATCAAAATGGGTCTTTGTGCATCATCTTGGCTTGTGCTGACATCTGTGGGATTTCTTTTTCAACTGTGTATCCATAGGAACAGAATGGTGTAACAGACCTGACTGATTTACTGGACTAGAGTAATTATGTAATCATGTTTAAGGAAATATAAACTCAGACATAAATGAAGAAGTTTTGATAATATCAAATGTTTCTTTAATTTTTTTCTGAATTACATTATTAAACAAACCTTTATCTGGACATAATCATGCTCCATATTAAAAACTTAAGTAGAATGGACACGGCATTTTAGCTGTCACGATGAGAATTTTATTTTATTCTCGTGAAATATTTCACATGAAGGAAATAATTCTTGTGACGTTTACTACATTAGTATTTTCTAAACTGTTAGTAACATTATCTTGGGGGATGTTGAGGTTATCAGTTATTGTAAGAAAATATTTGTTAAATATATTTGCAATTTCATTTGGGTCTGACGTTTTTGTGTTGTTAGATATAAGAGTACAGTTTGTTACTTTACTTTTTGATCGTCCCCTTTCCTTTTTGATTATGTTCCAAATTGTTTTAATTTTATTATCAGAGTTTTGTATTGTTGTATTATAGTATAATTCTTTAGCTTTTTGATTTGCTTGTTATTTCATCATACCTTAAAGAAGTACCTAATTTCTCACGCCTTCTATTCTGTAGGTGAATTCATGACATTCAATAACACTTCATGAAATAAATACTAAAACTATGTGTTGTACTAGTAGACTATATTGTAAATCTCGTCTGTATATATATTTCATCTAGACTGTGACTATAAATTAAGACTTTATAATAGTATTAAGTTTTTTTACTTATTCCATATTCTAGCTGTAAAGCAATGTATGAATACCATGGAATGTTAATAAATACAATACAATAAAATACATTAGTATTGAAACTACTCATTGTTAGGAATTTATAATTCTATAGTTATAAATGCAATAATGGGAAGGGTAAGAATTGATGGACATCATTTGTTATACAAATTCTGCAAATAACCCAATTGGTTAATCACAATTGTGATTCATTTCAGTTTATAGGCGACAGAGCTGTACTACGATATATATTGTATTTTGCGAAAAATGCTTAACAAAATAATGGTTGGAGGTTGAAACCCTTGCCCATGTCCTGGGGGCCTGTCCACACGGTGAACTTCTACGAAATACGCGGCATCATACAGTAAGATCTATAATAGCAACTGCCTTAAGGGACAAAGGTTATTCAGTATATGAAGAAGTGCACGGCATATCCAGTGAGGGCAGTAATCGAAGAATCGACATCATTGCATTTAAACCTCCCTCTCTTGAAGGTTACATCATAGACCCTACTGTGAGATTCGAATCACACGAACACCAGCCAGAAGAAGTACACGAGGAAAAATGGAATATACAGACGTGGACAAATTATTAGCAAAATTGAAGATTTTTATTATATATTTTTACAAAATATGAGTCTTCAGTTTAGACTACAGTTGACATTTTTGTGTATTTCCAAATTATTAGCAAAATTGAAGATTTGTATTGTATATTTTTCAAAATTTAACTTTTTAATTTGGACTACATTTGATATTTTTGCATATTTACAAATTATTAGCAAAACTGAATGTTTTTATAGTATATTTTTACAAAATTCGATTCTTCAATTTGGACTACAGTTGACATTTTGGATATTTCCAAATTATTAGCAAAACTGAAGATTTTTGTTTTATATTTTTACAAAATTTGACTCTTCAATGCAGTTGACATTTTTGCTAATTTACAAATTATTAGCAAAATTGAAGATTTTGATTATATATTTTTACAAAACTTGACTCTTCAATTTAAACTACAGTTGACATTTTTGCATATTTCTGTCTTCTGTAATGATGGAAATATGCAAAATTTTCAACTGTAGTCTAAATTGAAAAGTCAAATTTTGTAAACAGAATTATCATAAAAATCGTCAATTTTGTTAATAATTTGTCCACGTCTGTATATGAACCTTCCATCAGTTTTTATAAGGACAAATACCATCTGGAATCCATCGTCATTACGGGACTAATGATATGAGCCCGTGGGACCATACCCCGGTTCCTAGTCGAATTCTGTAAATCTTTTGGCCTGCATAAAACTATTTTAAGAGATCTAACAATTGCAGCACTCAAAGGCTCAATAGCGATTTTCAGGCATCATACTAATTCGCATCTCGTTGACGTTACTTCGTTTAATATAATGTTTCAATATAATTCAAATTGTTCATTTTTCACTCTAACAACAATTTATCACTAAGCCTCAAGGTATTTACTCTATTGTATCATGGTACTCTTCGTCGATGGCAACCTGTAGTGGTTACAGGAAGAAATTAAATCAAATCAATTATTACAAAAATGAAGTAAATTAAATTAAATTTCGTGGTAAATCTATGAAAAGATGCATAGGCTCACTACTTACTATAGATCTAAGCCTACTGAACAAATAAATGTTTTTTCAATTCCTAGATGGCCTTGCATCATGATATGAGAGACAAACTAATATAAATAGCAGACTTGTAAATCTCATTCATGCATTCGCACATAAACGGACTTTATTTAACACAAGAAAACGGCTTTGGAATTAAACTAAGGAATAAGGAGCTAAAATAAGTATTTTATATAATTGTCCACGGACACGTCTTGCGGATTCTTGTTAGATAAATAACATAGGCCTATCGAGAACAATGGCAAAGAACATTCGACTTCATGCAACATGGCATTGTGTGAGAAAATTTTGCATTGGTTTTACTCTCGTAGGCAGTTACGAAACAAATGCTATGTTGACTACATGCGTTCTTTCCCTGTATTTGCCTCTTACTACAGACATTTCTAAATAATATGTTACCGAAGGACAGTTGACCTTGCACTTAGTAACCACATTGCAACAGAATATAAATGTATAATGTAGGTAAAATATTTCTCCCGTGTGCTTAAAAAATTAGGAGTCTAGTTCTAAACGAGGGAAGGACGATGAAAGAGAATGAACATCCTGTTACCATGACAATTAAAATATATGTTTTTCTTCCTCCATCTGCTAATTAACATGTAAATTGTGGTATCGATCTCCTATATCTGTAAGCACATTTTGTTTCATACGTCCAACTTGAAAACGGATTCTTTTTTAATTCTACAAATAATGAGCTAAATTTTCGCTCAGTGTGAGCCACTTTAAACAAAATTAATATGTAACACACATAAGCATGCACTTTTGATTAAACTAACACTCAGCAACGCAGAGCATTCACAGAACACCAATATAGACTCAACGTATTATTGTGAAGGTGAGACTAGCCGTGTTTCGTACCGAGATGTAGTGAATCGATACCCCCTCCCCCGGCGCCCCTCAAGCTTGTGAGTTAATGTCGTAGCTATGTCTTTAGGCGCTTCTGCCACAAGCCTCGCACTGAACTCTCCATCCTGGAATGACTGCCAACAGTGAAGGATAGGAGTGAAACCAAGTGTTACTATTACGATACATCGTTATTACGAACTTGTAGGCTTGCTGTTACTAGGTATAGCCTAACTCAAGTTTTTTGGGTAGGCTAAGCCTCAAAATGCTTCGCCACTGATTTAATGAAGTTTTCAACTGCTAAGGTTATTCACCGTCCAAATTCAACATTACGTTGGCAAGAAATGATCAACAAATTTTTCCTGAAGTCCTCTATCAGAGATATGATTACTCTTATGTGCCGTAAATCTACGACACGGGCGTCCCAGCTTTACTTTCCTACCGGAGGAAGGGATGCTTAAGATTTTTCGTTCTGTAAAATCTATTCTTCGATTTGAAGGGCTACAAGAAGGTTAGGTAACGAATCACTTTCTCCAATCACTGAGAACGGGAGTTGAAATAAATGTTACTACTTCGTTACATTACTATCTTTATACTGCGGGAGAAGGTTTAAAAGAAGAAAAGGAAAAAATAGAATAATTAATGTAATTTGAGATTGTGATTTTTACCTACGTCTAATGATTTCCTTACGTAAGTATAGGCCTGTCTAGTGTGTGATAAAATGGATTTAAAGTAATAAAACTCCGATAAATTACAAAACTTCTTGTTTCTGCATATTTTATTAATTTTATCTTTCTGCACAATTATTTATAATATTGCAGAAGCATAAGAGGGATGAAGTTACAGGAGAATGGAGAAAGTTACACAACACAGAACTGCACGGATTGTATTCTTCACCTGACATAATTAGGAACATTAAATCCAGACGTTTGAGATGGGCAGGGCATGTAGCATGTGTGGGGGCGAATCCAGAAATGCATATAGAGTGTTAGTTGGGAGGCCGGAGGAAAAAGACCTTTAGGGAGGTCGAGACGTAGATGGGAGGATAATATTAAAATGGATTTGAGGGAGGTGGGATATGATGATAGAAAATGGATTAATCTTGCTCAGGGTAGGGACCAATGGCGGGGTTATGTGAGGGCGGCAATGAACCTCCGGGTTCCTTAAAAGCCAGTAAGTAAGTTAGTATATAAGTACGTATTTGCAATTTGCACAAATATAACTTTTCATTTGTGCATTTTTGCGACAATTATTTATTTTCTAGCTTAAGGGAAGGCATAGGTGAATATTTCAAAATCCACAAAATTTATCCGATTTGTTTGAAATTGATCATGGATACTAAGTATGTTATTAGTAATGGACATACCAAGTTTCAACTTTCTAATTATAATAGTTCTGTAAATATTAATAATTTTATAAAACTTTATATCGTTTCATATAAAATGCTCCATGCACCATATTGTAAGAAATTTTCAATATTTATTTTTATTTATATGTTCAGAGAAGGTATATAAATAATGATAAGTATTAGTTTATTATGGGAATAATATAGTAATATAGTTATCTTGGTTTTAATTTCATACTTTAAAGGACACAAAATCGAAAACTAACATCGGGATATTAAAATACAATGTATAAAGATAATAAAAATGGAAAAAACAAATTTTCTTCAGTTTTGTTCAAAATTTCACCTCTGCCTCCCCTTAAACTCTGCCTTAAAACTATATCATTATCAAAGCTCGGAACTTGGGGACTTGTGTCTTGGAACGTGGCTAAGCGACCGGACTTCAATGTCAACAAACTCCCGCTTCCAGCACAGAGGTACTGTCAGGTCTGCTATAAAGGTGGTTCCTGGCCGGAACAACATATTGATAATATTATGGTAGCTTGAAACACGTAATTTTAAAGACTATATATATAAACATGCAAAATATATCAAATTTACAGTTCTGCTCTGTACATTTTATTACAGTATATGACTACATGGATTCGAAGATTTTCGAACCCATAACTTCTTCGTCTGTTAGTTAAACATGATTTGAAACGAAAGAAACTTATTTCCACGTCACATGAAGTGACGGGAGCAAACTTAAAATACTGAATGTTTTCACTGTCACTGTTTCCTGTTCGATTTTCAGCAGTTGCTAGCTGATCTCGTATCTGAGAAAGATAAGTATTCTAAATCTTTCTCGAAAATAGTTTTCAATTTCTATGTCACTGCAATGTCTTTCAATTAATGCCCGCGTCCAGTCTCTAGTTTAAGTGTGGCACAACTTACAAAATATAAACTCTTCATTCGAAGAAATTAATGTATCTCCTCAGAATTCCTCCACGAAAAATCTGTACCTAAAATTTAAGAAATATATTTTCAAACTTCTATAATACCCATTCGAATACCACGTATTTTCTCATTCCTCTAACAGACCGTTTACCTGTAATTCTCTGAATGTAATTTGCTTCGACATGACACAGTTTCTTCGTCCGTCTTCCTGTCATTCGATGTGACCACTTTCTTAGTACACACGACTGTCCCTGAGCACTTGCAGGGTGAGCTTTGTGTACGCTGTACCTGTAACCTTACTCATGCACACGACACACAAGTCCCCAAGTTCCGAGCTTTGATCATTATGTACATTTATATATTTTACTTTTTGTATGTAGGAAGTCATAATTGAATGGTTTCATAAATAAATGCATATATCTACAGTATTTATTTCCGTGTTAAATGCCTGGGGTGTACACAATCCGTGTCAACAACGAATGCTGCACCTACTCTTCATGTTACCAGCGGAGGGTTGTGAAGAGGGATACTCCAATGTCCGAAAAACATTTTCTGATTCGTTTAAGTCGCTGACCTAAATAGCTCTGATGTTTGATTGCGTAATGGAAACTACTTTCTCTTACGTAAGATAACACACCATAAATAACTGTACAGATTCCCTCTGTACCATTAGTACTTTACCATTATATTAGAGATGTCTTGCCAAACTCGTCGTATGCTGATGAAGTGTAGATATTAGTAAACGGTAATGGAAGAGCACTGCCAGAAACATCACTACTGCTTCATACGACCGTCAACTGTCAGCAGCCGCGACTGTTAACGGGTTACGCAAGAGGCCTGCCATGCTCCCTTGTGCGTTCCCATCATCGACACTGAAACAGCTGCTTCCGCCACGACCTTGCAAAAAACACGCTGAAGTGACCTCTACAGTATACACACAACATGCTAATTAACAGGAGGTTGGGTTGGAACCCAGGAGATCCTATGAGATTTGTGGTTGGCCGAGCGGTTCCATGGCAGATTTTCTCAGAGTATTCCTGTTTCTTCTATAATTATTATTAGGGCTCTGATTTTTAGATGCTAAAAATCGGGAAAATATGTGACAAAAATGAAAAATATTTAATTATGTTTCAATAATTATTTTATGACATTATAAACAACTAGTGGCGTGTGCAGCAAATGCTGCAAACTAAGTTCATAAAATAAACATTTTTCAGATTTATTTTCAATGAAGAATACCAGACATTTTGACAGTTATTTTCTTCCGTAATAATGAAACATACTCCCTCTGAATGTTTTTTTTAAACGGGAAATACCTTTTCTTGAACCTATCCACCTTCAGTTTTTGAGTTTCAACGCAAAAACGAAAGTAACAATGTCAGGACGATCAGTGGGTTTTCATGTGGGAATAAAGCAATAGCTATTTCAAGTCATTGTGGATTGTAGGTGAAAGTTAAAAAGTCAGGTTTGCTATGCTTTCAAACACTAGACATAGCATCTTGGTATAGCTGCTGCATGTAGAACTTGAAATGTAGAGGATAAAATCATTTTATCCTGCTAAGAGAACTTGCTGAAATGATCGGGAGACTACAAAATTTTGTAGGCCTCTTATTTTATCAGTAAATATGTAATACCTTTTGGTCTTTCCTTAGGAACTGTAATTTTTGTGCTCTCTCGAGCCATTATAGAAGAAAATGACGCATATAAATATCTTATATGAAAAAGACCCAACCACACTTGATTAATAAGTATACAAATATTTGATTTTAATAACAATATATATAACTGTCACTCATTAAATTATAGAAATGAAGACCTAATTTAAGATATTCTCTACATCTACTTATATAACCCCAAAACGTTTCACTTTCATATCATCAATATAGCATTAATATGTATAATTAATGAAAAATAGTCACATCATGGCATTAACTATAATAATATTTCATTTCTAATGGTAATAATGTCATCAAACCACCTCAAGTTTTGTAGATTTTAATATCCTATAAACAGCTGTACTCAAAAATTACACACCGCAGAATCAGACCTATAAATTATTTTTAGTAAGTCTTGAAGTTTTTAATAACCAATTGAATTTGAGCTCTAAATATGTTAGCAATCCTGCAGGTCAAGGCCTTCGTGTAATAGCTTATTGTTTATTGTAGTGTGTGTGTTTTTTTTTTTATTCTGAAATGCAATTAGTTGTGAAAACTGACGAAAGATGGGTTTGGAAAATAGGAAAATTATGTAGGAAAACTAACGCTTCACTGAAAGTTACTATTTTTCTAAAATTCCTGGATGCCAAGCTTAAAAATGAGGGTTCATTCGCGAAAATCCGTTCAGCCGTTTTCCCGTAATTTCCATTACCAGTTCAGATTATATATACAGTATATAGATATGTAGTATTTTAAATTATACTCGCTCGCCAACTGTTGAAGAATTACAATACACAATGAGATTCATCCTCAAGTTGAACATCATAAATGACTGACGACTATCGCGGAACACTGCCTTGTACTGAGAAAAAGAGCGCCCTGGCCACTGAGAAACAACATGCACTCCCTAAAGATATGTTTGTGATTGGAAACGAAAACACAGGCAGCTAATGCTTATGAAATTATATCATTGCTTCCTGAATCAGAGTTATAATTAGACTTCGTTGAATTGCCACACGCAGCATGCAATCAGGTTGCCGATGTACGGTAGTATAGAGGAGGTGAGCGACCGCCCGGTCTCGTAGTATAAGCTGTTCATGTTAAGAGTTGTGACCGGTCCAAATAGATAGAGCAGCTACAGCTAATGTATACCTATGTAAGCACTTGTTTTTGCATTACTGTGGTTGGAATAGTCAAAGCTTAACATTTGTTCAGTTCAGACAAGAATTCAATCAAACATGCTACAATGAGAGTGTTGCTGCTCCAAACAATTGCCCCTGGAATACCCTTACCCCCGCAGCCAGTCTTGACCCGTTGGAAAACGTTGTTAATTATTATGCAGAATATTACGGAAAAATAATAGAGGTAATTGATGAATCGGATAGCACAGACAGTTCCGCTGTTGCAGCTGTAAAATCATTGCCTTCTGAACAGCTATTGGAAGATATTCTGTTCATTGTTTCTAATTTTAAAATCGTGTCCAAAAGCATCATCCTGTTAGAATCGTCTAAACTACAACTCTCAGAAGCCCTTAATATAGAGTATAAAGTACCACAAACCGTTATCCAAAATAACAATTTACTAATTTCAGAAAAAGTGAAATGTAAGTTGAGAAACATTATTGCTAAAAATTCTGCCTATTCATAACTTCGTATTATAAATGATGTGCTATCAGGTCACGACAAGACGTCTGAAGTTGGTGTACTAAAAAGAAGTGACTTTCCGTTCTTCAAATATCCACCTATTACATCGTGTGATGTTGAACGTACATTTTTCGCAATATAAAAACTGTTTGAGTGACCATCGGAAGAGGTTCACTTTGCAGTCGCTCAAAATGTATGTAACTTTTCACTGCAATGCACATATTCATGATGTGAGTATCTTACATTAAATTTTAAGAGTTAATATATCTCACTATAAAATAATCGTGTATTTACTTGTTTAGACATTTCCTACTTCAATGATCATTCATTATATTTCTTGAATGCAGGATACAGGTTTTATTGTAACCGCAGTATACTGCTCAATGTTTACATCAGAGGCATACTCCATCCGTTGCACGTCCCGTCTCGTACAGTCTATACCGCGTACGTATAAACCTTACGATTCTCGTGGCAATTCCACGAAGTCTAGTTATAATAACATACAAGGCACTCCTAAATGACACATCAATGTTTATGTGTGTTAGGTACAGTACAATTTTTCAGTGGTGACAGTTCTTATCACTTGTTCTGAGAGAGCAGACTGCAGTTCCACAGATAGGGAATTCCCAGAAACAGTTGCCTGAACATTCGGGTGATGATTAATCTGAAATGGGGATTATGTCGGAAATTAATTGATGAAAACTTATTCTTTAAGTGTTTTATGTGAGTATTTGAAAATATGTATATACATCAAAAATTCAAAATATGTGTTTTTATGTGAAATAAAATTTAAAACATATCGTCTTTGTTCCTGTAATAACTCCTATGTGAAAAATATAAATTTTTTCAGTAGAAAGAAAAAAACACATTTATTCATCCTATGGCAGCCGTGCATAGGAGACTGTGAATTCTTACATTTTCCAAAACAAAGAATAGTACATTATACAACGAGCCTATAATGGTAGTAATTAAGACGCAAGTGCGATTGTTTATGAAACGAGCGCAAGCGAGTTTCATAATTTTCATACGAGGGTCTTAATTACCATTATAGGTAAGTTTCATACGACTTTTTATGCTCGACCATATTTCTAACTTGAAAGTATTGAAAATTAGGTCTTTTTATGGTTATGTGCGAACTGACCTGAATTGTGAGATGTGCGCAGACGCGAAAGTATTGATTTTTTCCGAGGCCGAATGTCATTGACCTTGGCACAGAATAAGAATGAACATTAGTCTGATATAACCTGGAAATTGATTTAGAATTGAAAAACGAGATGACAAACTCAATTTATTTGAATATTATTTACAATTAACGCTAACTATTATAGTAACAGAACATAACCTTCTGCGACAGTATTGGATTTCCAGCCTCCGTGACTTTTCGCTAATTGTCTGTCGATTGCATATCCGAGAATAATCGATATAACGGTACAAAGCTGACTTGTGATTGGCTGAAGACCTGTACTTTAATGAGTAGGTGTACTTTAATGACATGCATTAAAGGACTGCTACCAGGTGTATAATTGCTACATTTCGGCATGGTCGAGCATAAATATAATTACATATAGGAGATTTTATTATTTGCTGTATCACTATTCAAGTTATTTAATAGAGAAAAAAATCTGAAAATCGATAAATATGTCACATAGGAGTTATTGCAGGAACAACGACGATATACTTACGTGACCTTGTCCGAAACTTAAAACACAATTACGAGTTTCTATTACAGTGCAAATAAATTATTTATTTACCTAAGAATCCTAGTCCTAATAATTATTGTTCAAATATAACTCCATTATCGCACTATGATTTCAAGAAATACTGAATTATTAATTTACAAATAGTGAGAGACCATAAATTCAACCGTTACGAACTGTATAACTTACATAAAAATCGATTGTAATTCATTTTATTCTGAAGTGCAATGAAAACAAATAAGAATACTTATTAAAACATGTGATTGCCAACTTTTGACACTAGGGAAAAAAAATACGTACATAGAAGCATTAAATACTGTGTGTGGTAATATCGAGAAAAAATAAATAATACAAAAGTACAGTGAAGATTTAAGGCCCAATTTGATATCTCATTTATTTCAATTCTGTATACATAAGACATGAGCACATTGATTTGAGTCTATATGAAGAGTCCACTGCAAGAATGATGGATGTCATTTGGAATACATTTTGCAGGAGAAGCAATTGAAAGTTTGAAATGCTTAGTGCTCAAAGCTTAACTGTAATTTTCCGATCATTACTGGACAATGACTCTGTATGAACATTCTATATGTCTTAAGCTATGCATTGACAGTCTTGGTTCATTTTCGATAAGAAAGTGACATCCATCATTCTTGCTGTGGACTCTTCATATATTATAATTGGCTGCGTAAAAATATAAAAATTATCCTCGACTCACAGAAAATACACACACATTAATCATAATAAAACAAGTATTTCATATCTCCACTCAGCGACATGTTGTAAGGAAAAGGGACATATTGATAAATACATTAAAAATAAATGTTTATTTATTCAGCTCATCAAGTACCTAATATTTGCTGTAATTATGATTATCTATCTATATTTTTTTCCAATCTTTATGTAGTACAACTGCCGAATGAGTATGAATTTGAATATTATTATGTAATATAATACAATGTAAATAAAAAAAAACTCTTTATTTTGAACGGATATTTAATTAACATGAAAACTGTACTAATTTGGAAACTAGTATTACTAACTACAAAAATTGCTATACAATTTTGATATAATCACATTAATATGTAGAATACAAATGCATATTTAATATAAGTACAGAGCCCTTAAGAAATACTTTCTATATCATGGTGCAGTATACCTAGAGATTTCAAGTAATTATTAGTAATCCATGTTGAATCTTTCGTACACTACTTTTAACACTTGAATATAAATAATTGATTAAATGGCGACCTTACTTGTGTTAATTATGTAAGCATGTGCGGCTTACAGCTGTTTCGGTGCTATTTGACACCATCCTCAGAGCCTTCTGTGTCTCGGCGTCATCTCAACTTCGCTGCCTGCTGTGTGGGTGCGTTCGTGTGATGGAGAGTTGTGTCAAATAGTGTGTGTGTTCTGAAATTGATCTGTGTGTTGAGAATTTGATTGGGGTGTGTTTTAGTGTGTCTGTATATTTCATATTGTTCTAGTGTGTTGAGTTTTTGGTTTTTGGGTTGTATGTGTAAGATTTCCATGTCTGTATTTATGTTATTGTATGTGTGGTTAGCATTGGTTATGTGTTCGGCATATGTAGATGTATTGTGTCCTCTGGTTATTGCTTTAATGTGTTCCTTGTATCGAGTTTGGAATGATCTGCCTGTCTGTCCAATGTAGAAACTGTCGCAACTATTACATGTGAGCTTGTATGCGCCTATGGACATTGGACAGACAGGCAGATCATTCAAAACTCGATACAAAGAACACATTAAAGCAATAACCAGAGGACACAATACATCTACATATGCCGAACACATAACCAATGCTAGCCACACGTACAATAACATAAATACAGACATGGAAATCCTACACATACAACCCAAAAACCAAAAACTCTACACACTAGAACAATATGAAATATACAGACACACTAAAACACACCCCAATCAAATTCTCAACACACAGATCAATTTCAGAACACACACACTATTTGACACAACTCTCCATCACACGAACGCACCCACACAGCAGGCAGCGAAGTTGAGATGACGCCGAGACACAGAAGGCTCTGAGGATGGTGTCAAGTAGCACCGAAACAGCTGTAAGCCGCACATGCTGCCATTTAATCAATCAATTATTAGTTTATTTAAAACAACTTTCCCGAGCTCCGAAAAGAAGACCCTTTACCTCCGATGCATAAAATGAGAAACTTGACAATTTTTGTGCTATGTGGTAAAAACCACATAATCGTATCTTTGAAAATATAATTTATACTTCCATTTAAAATGGGTATATTTATTTTGAATAGCCCTACTACTCTAGATTTTACTACTGAGCTACTTTCAATGGACAACTTGAAGCCTTCGCAATTAGTGAACCGATTTTTATTCCTTCCTCTTTATTGTGACTATAAAATTCATATCGATCCTCCCCAGATCTTCGGAATCTGCAGTTGGCATAAACTAGCCAAATATTTCGAAAGTTATTTTTAAAATAATTTGTTTTAAGTTAATTCTGTAAGGATTATTTTCATTTTTAGATTGTATGGGATTGTAATCATGCTATCTAATAGGGTAAAGGTTGATAATATAGTAGAACTTGGTAATAGAGACCTCGTTTTGTACGACACCTCGCCTATAACGTCAAATATTCTGTGGTCCCAACTAATTCCCCATAAGACATATGCTTTCCTACCTTGCTTAATACGACAAACGCATATGCGTCTACCTCGCATATAACGTCATGTTCAACCTCAGTTTGGAATAAGATTTTCTAAGAACCCAAAGTATTTTAAGAAATATTTTGTTGAAATCTGACCCTGACAAATTCTTTACTGTCCCCTTCTGTCATAGACCTCTGGAATGCATGCGGATTCCCCACCCCATTGTAACCTGCCCGAATTCATGCGGTATTAGATCAGTTTCGACAGGAAGTTTTCACTAAGTGCACGCATTTTAACGCAGTATGGTCACTAAAAGAAGTGAGTGACGCTTTAGAAGTCACCTCATTAGATTGATAATGTGAATCTCTGTTACTACGACACTCGTTTATTCTTCTTCTTCTTATTTGGTATTACAGCCCAGGTGGGCCTTAACCTCCTCTATGGCTCTCTTCTATCCTTCTCTATCCATCGCCAACTCCCTCCAATTCCTTATTCCTAATCTATTCACATCCACTCGTACACAGTTCCACCATCTTGTTCTCGGTCTTCCTCTTAATCTGGTTCCACCTGGGTTGTTATTGAAGACAATCTTCACTTTCCTTGTTGTTTCCATCCTTGTGACGTGTCCCAACCATCTCAGTCTTTGACATCTTATGTGCGCCTCCAAATCCGATTCCTTGTACAGTTCGTATATCTCATTATTATATCTGGCTCTCCATCCATCCACTGTTTCAATTGCTCCGAATATCCTTCTTAAGATTTTCCTCTCAAATACTGGTAGTTGTTTGCATGTATTTTTATTCAGAACCCATGTTTCTGTACCATATGTTATAATGGGTCTTATTAGGGTTTTGTAAATCTTGATTTTGGTTTCTCTAGATATTATTTTATTTTTAACAATTGGTAAAAGTGAATAATATGCCCTGTTAGCCAGATTTATTCTTCTTTGTACCTCATTCCTTAGGTCATTATTTGCTGTCAATATTGATCCGAGATATGTAAATTCTTTTACTTTTTCAAACTTATATGTTCCCATTTTAACTTCCTTCACTTGATCATTTTGTCTTTTGGTGACTGACATAAATTTAGATTTCTTTGTATTTATTTTAAATCCCAGCTTCTGAGTTTCCTTATCCAATGCTATCAAGGCTTCTTCAACATCTTGTATCCTTCTTCCGGTGATGATGACATCATCCGCATAGCCTAAAATGACACTCGTTTATAACAACATAATTTTTAAGGTCCCTTGGATGTCGTTATAACCAAGTTCTACTGTATTGTGATACGAGTAATATTGTGATAGTTCTTTTTGAGAATTTATTACAATTTTACTGAACGACACAAGGGCCGGTTTTGTACAGAAACTTGTCCACGAACATTCCCGTAATACGTTGACGTGAAAAACCGATCTTCCTCTCGCTCAGTGAAATTTTAATAAATTCTCTAAAAGAACTAACACAATATTATTCATATCACAGTATTACCAACCTTTATCCCATGTAAACTACTACTCGTCTTAGCAATTCAGACAGGGATCAAAAACCCACTAATTCCAATTTTTTGACAAAATTGAGTTAAGGGCCGGATGATGCTTTTTAGTTTGTCCCGCATGCGTGGAAGGCAAGAATACACTAATATCGACATTCATCTGCGTTCTGGGGGCTGTTTTAAAACTCGTGGAAGTCAGAACTCCACTTACTCCATGGAATAAGAGAGTTTTTGCATTCCAAGCTTAATTTCCCGTAGGTGGCAACACTATCGCTCAACCAGCTGAGTAAAGTGATACGATACGGTATTCAGAATGTCACAAAAATCTATGAAATCCATGTAAGTAAGACTATTAAAGGCACAATATCGAGTCGATTAACTTCCAGAAACCCAATACAGATGTATCATTCCCCAGTCAACTAAAGTACAATTCAGCATTGTCATTGAAAGAAGAAAGCAAAAGGACTTGCAAAATTTAATGCAGTTTATTTCTGAGGAAAGTAGGATGAATTACCAAACTCTGTTTGCGGACAGTAATAATCTAGAATCTAGATGCACAGGAAGAACATGAGAATGAGAGAAAAAACGGAATCTGTAACATGAATGAGACTGTGTTAACATTTTAGTATTGTTTGTGGTTTTATTTGTGTATTTTGATGTGCTTTATGGTAATTTGTGATTTTCTGTCTCATATATTTGAAATTTGAAAAAAAAAATGTAGCAATGTTAATCTTAACAATAAACTTCCATTTTCTCGTATATTCCAATGTTTCATAACGGAATTATGATATACTTATCTTTTCTTCTTCACATGGCTCATATTTATTCACTTTTCTTAATTCATACACTGTGGAAGTCAGAAAACCACTAACTCCAGCAGTGTTTATTTCAAATTGTAGTGTAACATAATGTAAAAAATTTAGGTTTTGAAGTATTTAATTAACAAAGAATGTAATTTTACACAATATTAATAGATAAATGTATAATATTTAAAGTTAGTGAGAGAAATAAGGAAATTGGAAAAAGGAAATTTTACCAGAACAATGGAAGGAGTCCATAATTGTACCTATTTTTAAGAAGGAGGACAAAACAAACTGTGGTAACTTTCGAGGAATGTCTCTTTTGTTGACGTCGTACAAAATTTTGTCCAATATTCTTTTGAGAAGATTAACTCCGTACGTAGATGAAATTATTGGGGATCATCAGTGCGGTTTTAGTCGTAATAGAACGACTATTGATCAGATTTTTTGTATTCGACAGATATTGGAGAAAAAATGGGAGTATAAGGGTGCAGTACATCAGTTATACATAGATTTCAAAAAGGCATATGACTCGGTTAAAAGAGAAGTATTATATGATATTCTTATTGAATTTGGTATTCCCAAGAAACTAGTTCGATTAATTAAAATGTGTCTCAGTGAAACATACAGCAGAGTCCGTATAGGTCAGTTTCTATCTGATGCTTTTCCAATTTACTGCGGGCTAAAGCAGGGAGATGCACTATCACCTTTACTTTTTAACTTCGCTTTAGAATATGCCATTAGAAAATTCAGGATAACAGGCAGGGTTTGGAATTGAACGGGTTACATCAGCTTCTTGTCTATGCGGATGACGTGAATATGTTAGGAGAAAATCCACAAACGATTAGGGAAAACACGGAAATTTTACTTGAAGCAAGTAAAGCGATCGGTTTGGAAGTAAATCCCGAAAAGACAAAGTATATGATTATGTCTCGTGATCAGAATATTGTACGAAATGGAAATATACAAATTGGAGATTCATCCTTCGAAGAGGTGGAAAAATTCAAATATCTTGGAGCAACAGTAACAAATATAAATGACACTCGGGAGGAAATTAAACGCAGAATAAATATGGGAAATGCGTGTTATTATTCGGTTGAGAAGCTTTTATCATCTAGCCTGCTGTCAAAAAATCTGAAAGTTAGAATTTATAAAACAGTTATATTACCGGTTTTTCTGTATGGTTGTGAAACTTGGACTCTCACTCTGAGAGAAGAACAGAGATTAAGAGTGTTTGAAAATAAGGTTCTTAGGAAAATATTTGGGGCTAAGAGGGATGAAGTTGCAGGAGAGTGGAGAAAGTTACACAACGCAGAGCTGCACGCATTGTATTCTTCACCTGACATAATTAGGAACATTAAATCCAGACGTTTGGGATGGGCAGGGCATGTAGCACGTGTGGGCGAGTCCAGAAATGCATATAGAATGTTAGTTGGTAGACCGGAGGAAAAAAGACCTTTAGGCAGGCCGAGACGTAGATGGGAAGATAATATTAAAATGAATTTAAGGGAGGTGGGATATGATGATAGAGACTGGATTAACCTTGCACAGGATAGGGACCGATGGCGGGCTTATGTGAGGGCGGCAATGAACCTTCGGGTTCGTTAAAAGCCATTTGTAAGTAAGTAAGAGAAATAATAAGTTTTTTCTCTCTCCTGTAAAATTTGGTTTATTGGAATAAGGGAGTTTTTGATTTCCCTGTCTCAATTAGTGCGCTAAATTATTGTAATCTAAACTGACTTTCATTGCATCATATTAGGGCTTCTATTAATTTACCATTTATGTTCCTACTTTTATCCTAAGAGTACTAATCTTTTACAGTCATATTGATCATGTTCCGAGAAACTGGATATTCATTCGTACAACATCTAAATAAATAACGTTTGAAATAACTTCTGTATAAGGAACTAGACCAATAAAGTGCTAATGGATTGAAGCAGGAATTAAATAATAGTAGGTAAGACGACACGGTATACACGTAAAACATTTTTATTGTCACCTTGGATAGATTGACTACTATGAAAGTCCATAATGCGTAGCTAGGAAGAAAGCTAACAACGAACACTATCGCTAGACTCAACATCATTCTTGCTGCGTTCCTACGCACATTTCCCTGGTTGTGGATTGCTCCGGACTTTACATTTGTGCTTCTGATTAAATACAGGGCAGTCATACCATACATGAAAATTATCACACAAAGAGGAAGAATACAAATCACCAAGAGCTCAAATATTACAACTTTTTCATAGTACTTCCAGGCGGAAAAAGCAGTGCACATCCCCATTTCGTCGACATGCAGGGAGATAACGTGTGGAATAGCGAATAACGATGCCAGAATCCAAATTCCCACAATTGTGATAGCTGTTACTGTTCTGGTTCTTGTGGGGTGAATTTTGTTTTGCAAAGGCCTCGCTATCACCTGATACCGCTGAATACTCAGCACAGCTATGAAGTATGGGGATGATCCTATACTTGACTGATAGATAAACGCAAAAATCTTGCAAAGAAATTCGCTGAAATTCAACAATTCTGACAGGGAATCATGAAAAGAATTTAAAACGTGCATAGTCAGCGACAAAAAATCACTAATAGCCAAAGTAAAAATGTAAGCGTTTGGTACAGTATGCATTTCAGAATTGCGCGTTATCACTACCAAAACAGTTAAATTCCCAATTGCGCCAAATAGATACAAAACTGTAGATATGATAGGATCTAAATATTTCATGACATTGAAGTACCTCTTGTAATCAAAATCAAAAGCAACAGTTTCAGTAAATTCTGGAGCATCGAACTTGTAGTCTCCCTCGAACACAATGGTTTCATTCCTGCAGTAAGACTTTTCAAGGACTCCCCACCACATGTCGGCCACTTCCTCGGGACTTTCACATTTTGGAACATGTTTCCCCCTTCCTAATTTGATGTTGTGGTCAAGACACCACCTCCATACCTCTAAGAGATCACAATCACATTCTAGTGGATTTCCGTACAAAATTAATCGTGATAACTTTGGAATTACTGTAAACATATCTTTATCGATATGACTGAGATTGTTACTGCTCAAATCCAGGGCTCTTAGGTGAGTTATATTTTCAATGGATTTCGCTGTTATAAGACTTATATTACATTTTGATATATTTAATTCCTCCAGTGTCTGTGAATTGATAAATGTACTGTCGCTTGGAATCTGAAGTCTGTAGTTATTATCTAATGTTAATTCATTTATTTCATGCAAATGCGTAAATACATCTGCGCCAAGGCGATGCAATCTATTATACGAAAGATAAAGTGCGGTCAGGCTTGAGAGCCCAACGAAGATTTCAATTTTAAGGTTACGAAGAAGATTGTTATCTAAATTAATCACAGTTGCAGATATCAAGTCTTGAAAAATTCCGGCCTCCAATTTCTCAATTCTGTTATTTGACAAATTTATAAATTTAATATTTTTCATATTTTGAAACGTACCTACCTTTAATGCTGTCAGAATATTATTGTTCATTGACAGTACACTAAATATCACAACACCATTAAATGCTTCTGGGTCCACGTCTGATAGGTTACAATATGTTAGGCTCAGCTCGTCCAGGTGTGCAATACCTCTGTTAAGAAATATTTTCTTCTCAAGTTTGTTCAAATTGTTGTGATCAAGCATCAGTATAGAAATATTTCTTCCGTAATTTTGAGGTACATCTTGCAGTTTGGAATCAGAACAATCCACCCTATCGCCCATTGGTTCACACCAGCATCCTATCGGACATTGGATCGACGACAGGAAAGCTTGTCTCAGCAGCCAAATCCAGAAAGTCAGAGCGGGTGTCAACAATAGTAACAGGGATATCAATGCAATTTTCAAAGAAAGTGCCATAATGAAGACCTGTGAAAAAAAACGTTTATTTATCTAAAGTCGTTTATAAGCAGCTAATACAGGGTTATCCTAAAATAACGCAACGATCTTATACAAGGTGAGCAAAAGAAACGGGGGATTTTTAAATATTGACATGAAACTTCAAGTATTGTATTAAATTAACTTTTATTTATGAAAATATACAGGGACATCATTTTATTTTTACTAACATTTTTAATATTAACCTGGCTATACCTTTAGAGAACCGGAAACACAGATTGCTACCCCCTTCCACGACTGTAGTTCGATGATACTGGCGTAAAACACAAACAAATCACTCTACTAGATATAGGAGGGAAGAAAAGTAGTTCATCCATTTACGTAAACTAGGAAATATCGCGATTTTGAGTTCGATAATTTTCATTAGGTTTTTGTTTAATCTTAATGCAGTACTGTATTAAGAATAAGTGTTTTTACTCACGAACTGAGTTAGCCATGCGAACGTATTCATTATGCAGTGTATATTATACTGTCTACAGCACATTAGCGTACAATATAGAGAAAGAAGTTAAATTGAAAAATGATCATAATATGGATATCTAAACACATTTTTGAAAATGGTGGCCGTTCATTTCGATACAGGCTTCAGTTCTTTTATGCATATTATCGCACTATAGACTATTGCATCTAATTCCAATTGCCAGTTTCGTCCTTCGTACTAGTAACTCATGTTGAAATAATTTTGTACCTACTCTATAAAAGAGTACCTTACGTACTGCAAATTCAATCTTCACTTCTGCCCGACCCGCACAGATATAACATTACTCAGACATGCTATCTACTGTCCGTCCAAGTAGTTATGCCGCAGGATCGTAGAAAGGGGGGAAATCACGTGACAGTTAATTACTTAACGAGGCCCTTTTATTTAAGTTATTTTAAACAGTTGTATAATATTACGTAAACGTCCAATTCCTAACAGAAATTATTGTTTTCAGAAAAGAGCTAAGACAGCCCTGCTTTTACAGAGGGGCGAACAGAAGCAGGTGGAGGAAATGGGGATGCGACGTAGGCAAACGGACAGTACCTGTGCGAAAATATGATTCAATATTGAAAGCTCTTTCGTCACTGGAAAACGCGAACATATTTCTGGAACGTACTATACTCACTAACTCAGTGCTGTTTACTATATGCGGACTTGGATCTGTGTGGAGGACAGTTGGAACTTCATTAGTAGAAGGGGTAGGAGTGAAGTACATTCAAAAACTCGGGTACAATAAAAATTGAAGTAAAAATAAAATGATGTCCCTGTAGAATGTATTATGCCATTTTCATATAACCACTGCTTTTTGAAAATGACTATTGGCATCCTCAAAGAAATGTGACCCAAACGGTTACCTTCTGTGAATTTAGATAATTTTTTTTTGCCGAAAGTTATATTTATTTACGAAGCTGTTTAAATGAAAGTGGGTTTCATCAGATATCCATAAATTGAAAAGGGTATCTTTATCATTTTCTATCATGATCTATAAAATAAATGATCTTGCCCCCCCCCTAATAAAAGATGTAGGTCATCCCATATTATTTGCAGATGACACAAGTATAGTAATTACAGCCAATAACTCCAACACTTTCCAATCTTCAACAGAGGAAATTCTCTTCAAAATATGTTACTGGTTCTCAGTCAATAAATTAGTATTAAATTGTAACAAAACTAACATAATTCAATTTAAATCCTGTCCAAATTCAACGTCGCAAATTTTTAGCGCAATAATTAATAATAGACCCCTATTAGAAACAACAACAACAACCAAATTTCTTGGCTTAAAAACCGATAATGTGTTAAATTGGAAAAATCATATTAAAGAAATTACCCCCAAACTAAATTCAGCTTGTTTTGCTATTAGATCTATGCAAAAGATAGTAAATATCAATACCTTAAAAACAATATACTTTGCATACTTCCACTCGGTAATGAGTTTTGGAATAATATTCTGGGAAATTCCACAGATAGTAACAATATATTTCTATTACAAAAAGAGTAATTAGAATAATAGTAGGTGCCAAATCTAGGGAATCGTGTAGGACTATTTTCAAAAAACTACAAATAATGCCCATGACTTGTCAGTATATCTTTTCATTAATAATCTTCATCTTATGTAATCGTGAAAACTTTGTAACTAATTCAACAGTTCACAGCATAAATACACGTCAAAAAATGACTTTCATACTCCATCGATAAGTCTATCGTGCTATCAAAAAGGAGTGCGTTATATGGCAGTAAACATTTTTAATAGCCTCCCTATCGATATAAAAAAATGAATCTCAAAACATAAAATTATTTAGGGCCAAATTAAAGAAGTTCCTAATTTCTCACGCCTTCTATTCTGTAGTGAATTCATGACATTCAATAACACTTCATGAAATCGATACTAAAACTTTGTGTTGTACTAGTAGACTATATTGTAAATCTCGTCTGTATATATTTCATCTAGACTGTGAATATAAATTAAGGTTTTATAATAGTATTAAGTTTTTTGACTTGTTCCATATTCTAGCTGTAAGCATGTATGAATACCATGGAATGTTAATAAATACAATACAATACAATCTCATAAAAAAAACTTAAAAAAATGGCACGATTATTTAAGTCCTGGTGATTTAATTTATGAACAATTTACAATTTGTATAGGTGAAATTTTAAATCTTTATACAGTACTCATCGTACACTAGAGCGGCTCAGGTTTTTAGTAAGTGCCAGAGCATGTCTCCGGATTGAACCCTTCGGAGTATTTTTTTTTTTGGAAACACAAAAAAATTGTGTGTTTTCACCCCTACTACCAACTTCCCTTAAATGACAACTACCCATGTAACATAGTTAACCTCCTTTTCTGCTCTCGTTCAACACAGTTAATTGTATTATATGAATTACTTTATATATTACCTATTTCTCCATTCATTTTGTTTCCATATTTGAATTAATTAAACTGTCTTTTTAAGTAACAATTACCAACAAGATGTCAAAACGATGAACCAAATGAAATCACTTAGCAGAGAACCTGACTTCCTTTTTCCATCAAGCTACGTGCCTGACTTCATGCTTCGTGACTGAAGTGGCGAGGAAACTCGCGATCAAGCAACATTATCTCGGAAACCAGAAGGCCCTTAAAATTTTCACCTTCCTGTTGATGGATTTTGCAGGAGCTGTTCCTGTGTACTACTATGGAATTTTTACTATTCCGTTGACTAAAAACATGTTTGCGATATAGGAATCTTATCGTGACAGCCAATGCATGTGTGTTCATCAGTCTTTCCGGTTTGGTCATGTACATATACAAATGGAGCCGCTCTCATGCCCGGCCCTGCCTTAAGTTGATTCGGCTGACCAGAATGACATTGGAAGGGACATGTTGTAAGGTTAAGATCCAAAATGACAAGAGTATGGACTTCTAGTGTAATAACGAATTACGACAAGGAGATGGTCTTTCATGTCTCCTCTTCAACATAGCCTTGGAAAAAGTTGTTAGAGACGCTGAGATACAGAGAGACCACACCATATTTACCAAGTCAGTACCATTACTTGGATATACTGACGATATAGATATAATTGGCAGATCCTTTTCCGCAATGTCAGAAGCTTTCCTTGCACTCGAAAGAAATGCCAAGAAAATGGGTTTATCTGTTAATGAAAAGAAAACTAAATACATGACATCTGACAGTAGCTATTTTAATGGAACTGATGTAAAAATAGGAGGTTACACCTTTGAATTAGTACACCAGTTCACTTACTTGGGGTCCATAATCCAAATGAACAATGATGTTACGCAAGAAATCAAACAAAGGGTCAAGATGGCCAATAGATGTTATTTTGGTCTGATTCACCATATGAAGAGTAACATATTATCAAGATCTGTGAAGGTCTCGTTATATAAGACCAGTACTACTGTATGCCTGTGAAACGTGGACTATGAACAAAAATAATGAACAAATTCTCCAGCGTTTTGAAAGAAAAATATTGCGCGGAGTTTATGACCCAGTGTGTGGCAGGGGAAAAGGTATAACCAAGAATTGTATTCTCTTTATGAAGATGTGGAAGCCTCTAAATACATAATGTTAACAAGGCATACTCGGGAGGAAATTAAACACAGAATAAATATGGAAAATGCCTGTTATTATTCGGTTGAGAAGCTTTTATCATCCAGTCTGCTGTTGAAAAATCTGAAAGTTAGAATTTATAAAACAGTTATATTACCGGTTGTTCTGTATGGTTGTGAAACTTGGACTCTCACTTTGCGAGAGGAAGAGAGATTAATGGTGTTTGAGAATAAGGTGTTTAAGAAAATATTTGGGGCTAAGAGGGATGAAGTTACATAATTAGGAACATTAAATCCAGACGTTTGAAATGGGCTGGGCATGTAGCACGTATGGTCGAATCCAGAAATGCATATAGAGTATTAGTTGGGAGGTCGGAGGGAAAAAGACCTTTAGGAAGGCCGAGACGTAGATGGGAAGATAATATTAAAATGGATTTGAGGGAGGTGGGATATGATGATAGAGAATGGATTAATCTTGCTCAGGATAGGGACGAATGGGGGCTTATGTGAGGACGGCTATGAACCTCCGGGTTCCTTAAAGCCAGTAAGTGAGTAAGTAACCAGGCTTAGATGGGCAGGACACCTGATAAGGAAGGAAGAGTCAGAGATCCCAAGGAGAGTGATGCTAACACAGCCGGATGGGACAAGAAGGAAAGGAAGGCCGAGATCAAGATGGATTGATGGAGTGGATGGTGATGCGAGAGCTCTTGGGGTGAGAAATTGGAGGATGGTAGCTTTGGATCGCAAAGGCTGGAGACGAGTCCTTGAGGAAGCCAAGATTCAGCAATGAGTTGTAGAGCCACTGATGATGATGATGATGATGATGATGAAGCCGGATGTAACTGAAGGTGAAGTTGAAGTGACGTTCCTGAATACGACCTATAGTCCCTTTTATTGTGATTATTATCGACCACGATACCGCCCTGATCGTGCTCACGTAGCATAACAAGCAACTCTGCAAGCGTAGATAATTAGATCCACGCGATTGCTCTCCACTTCCTGTTTTTAATTTTGAAGAGTAATTTTTTATGTTTCACCTTTTATATAACACGATTACGTCTGTCCGAGTTTCTCTGCTTTCAGGAAATCTTAATAGGCCTAAGTATTGCTATCCTGCACTTGCTAATCTTCATATTCAGGATCACCGATTTTGTAATAGTTGAGTCTCTCTTTTTTTTTTTCATTCTTAGGAATTTCATTTTCACCTTTTCTTTCCATGAAGTAAAAATAAATTACTTTATACAGTATCAGTACTGTTTAGACAAACTAATGGATGCAGTAAGACTGTCACCATTGAACTTAAATTTCTATTTTGGAAATTTTCACTCTCTCAATGTCTTATTCTCTCTCTTTCTTTCTATATTTATTTTGCTATTCATTGCGTTGTACTGTACATATTCGTTCTTATTGAAATATTTGATCTATGTTCCCACATAGTGCCATAGTGTCATTATTTACACTAAAAGTGTAACGATACGATATTTAAATAATTGCTTTGTACTAAGTGCCGACTTAATTGAAATGGACTATTTGGGTTTATTCTTGAACATTCCATTCACAGAAAAAGTAATGACAAATGTGGAGTGCCGTTTCAAATCGTATTAAATGCAGAAAAACAAATTTTACAGGAAACGTAAAAAACGTTTCATGGCTAAGATAATGGAAAAATTTTAAATATCTTAATGTCACTTTTTAGGCATTGTGAAATGACACCAAATGTAATAAACACTGACACTGATTGTTTAATCTATTGCACGATATTGTCAATTGAAGTTTGCACTTAATACGTTTTGCACCGACACAGTGTATTTAATATGTTTTGAAGCGATTTTGTCACATAATACGATTTGCATCTATAAACCACGCTGAATTGTGCCCTGTCATTTGTCAGTTTTTCTGTGGTCCTTGCAGCAGCATAGTACGTAGGACGATATATTAATAGTTTTTATTGCTTTCTGCTGGAAAATAGTGATAAGGAATGGCGAGTTTCTTACCTGCAACCCTTCGAACGGAGCTGCCTAAAGAGACATACTTTGGATCGTGCGGCCACCCGGGTCGATCTCTAACTCACATTGAATATAAATTTTAAATAATTATGGCATCTACAGGGTGAGCACAAAGTTCCGTTATCCGCTTAAATTTCTGAAATACCTCAAATATGCACACTATTGATGTAATTCTGGTCATAATTCAAACATACAAACAAAATAACCACTGTACACTAACTGTGTATACCTAAGTATCTAAAGAGTCAGTATGTTCCCCATTATTCTCATGACACAAAATAATATGGACTAATGGGACTTTTTGCCCACCCTGTATATTTTATTCTTCAATCCTTATATATATCATTCATCGGCGAACAGCCTAATACATTTGATGAACTTTCGAAATTAAATTCACTGATAAATGTAGTGACACAAGATGCCACTTCAATAGCGCCCGCCCAGCCTGTGCTTCATTTCAAGTAAAGAAATTTGGCTTCTGTGAAGCTTTATCAGTTACACAGAGAGTATAGAAAGCTAATTGTCTTGAATTAAATACTTCACTTATGTTGAGTTTCGAGAGCTGTTGCAGTTGCTGTAAGTCGAAACAAAATGACTGTGTCTCACTAGGTTCTGTTCTCATAATTTTATGGAACGTATTGGCACGAAGCTTATGTGCTCCTAAATCGACTAAGAGCCTAGTATTTTTCAGTGTATCATCGCAGTTTCTTATTGGGAACAGCATGTTTGCGCAATAACTGCATTCATCATTGGCCGGTGTACAAAATCCTATAGCCTATTGAATTCTGTCCGAGAAAAAAAAAAAAAAAAAAAAATCTTTTTACTCTTAAGTCGAGTATTAACACTTTAATTTTACATTTTGAAGAACTTTGTAATATTTAAGTCGGAAGCCAAATAGAGTCTCTGACTTTTACTTCTATTGTAATATGATTCCCTTGCTCTTTCTTATAGTAGGTTATTTTACGATGCTCTATCAACATCTGAGGTTATTTAGCGTCTGAATGAAGTAAAGGTGATAATACCGGTGATATGAGTCCGGGGTCCAGCACCGATAGTTATCCAGCATTTGCTCATATAGGGTTGAGGGAAAACCCCGGAAAAAAACTCAACTAGGTAACTTGCCCCGAACGGGAATCAAACCTGGGCCACCTGGTTTCTCGGCCAGACGTGCTCACCTATACTCCACAGGTGTGGACCACTTGCTCTTAATTTAGAGATAAATTACACTACTTCCCTCTTCTTAGCTACATACAGTGCTCTCTTTCGGGCACCACCTCTCGTCTCTCTGGTTCCCTTACTGCTCTTAATAGATTTTGCTACTGTACATACCTTGATAATCACAATGTTGTAAAACAGCGGGAAACTCAATAATGGTGGGAAGATACAGCACGCTGGCCAACGCTGTCCATTTAAGATTTTAACTAATGGAAGTTGTACATAATACGATTTGATTCAACACACAATTTTCATCATAGAAAAAGGCGGGAAAGAATACGAATTGCTCGAATATGAGATCAGGGTCTTAAAGAATACCGTCTCAGCTATGCGAAATCGCGTCAAACTAAATTTCGACCGAGGATGTATTTAATACGTTTTGAAACGACACTCCACAAATAAAACAGGTTCATTGTGAGAATAACTTTTCTATAGAAAAATCATCATAGCTTTAATATAGTTTCTCTCAGGCATATGCGAGCCATCCAGACTTCAGGACACTTCTTAATTCGCTGAAACTTCGTTAAAATAAGACTCACAGAAGAAGAACAATTTTATTCAAATATCATAGAGATTATGAACGATAATCTCATTAGAAGTTTTTATTTATCTAGAGAAAACCAAAACTCGAATGGGATTTGACTATTACCCGATTAGAAAAATGTATATAAAGATTAGAAGAAATAAAGTACTCTAATACAATAAAATATTAATTTATTTACTGAAATACTAAACTTTCTTGGAAATGTATTATTTCATCATCTCATCATTACAGATATTCCGCTGGATGGCAGTAGTGTGTTACGATGAGATGTTCTCCTGTTACCAGTTGTACCAACTATACAAAATTAATTGAACTCTATGGACGATTACTAATGAAGGCTTTGTTGATTCAGTTTCATTTTTATTAAAATATTTGCATTCCACTTCAATTATCAATATATATTAAACAATCTCTGATACATGACTATCCATAATCTGATACAGCAGAAGCTATAACATAACATAAATATTATAAACAAGATAAATGAAAAAAGTTTTAATTAAGGATGATGAAAAAACGTGAATAATTTTAAAAGGTACCGGTGCAGTTATTGAAAGTACAATGTTGAAAAACAAATAAAAAATGCTAGGGAGGTGATAAAAACAAAAATACTATGGAGGTGATAAAAATTGTAGGATAAGCAGCCATAATTGGTTGAAACATCTTTCCGTATCGTTTTGTTGGCCAAAAGTAGCATGACGTAGTAAAAGTGGAATAGTCAAAATAAAAATCGATCAATATAAAATTTAGGTGTGATCATCATTTGTTATATGATAGTATTTTATTTGATGAAAATGTTTCTAGAGCACACTAATTCCGAGCAGGGTTCTTTCAAGTCCGTAAATCTACTGCATAGGTCTTCTAGCTTTACCTGCAGTATAAAGTCATGCTCAGAACTTCCAAAAATCTAGGCAAAATTTGAACCTTTTAAAACGGTAGCCTAATTCTGACGGTAACAAAAAGATCAAGGAGGTCGACCAAAAATAAAACTAGGATAAACGGCAACTGTTTACTAGAGATAAACGCTACTTCCCTTTCCTGCATCAAACGCGTGTTTCGAGAATTCAGTGATTATGCCAACATTTGTTAGTTTCGATAGCATAGTTTCAAATATGTGAAAATTTCACCCATGATATACACATGGAAACTAAAGCATTGACAACCTAACATATTACTGTTTCACATATTAAAATCTACAATAAATGAAAATGATAAAATGTTAAATTATTTTCAGAAGAAGTCTATTGGGTGTGTCCACCATTGCGCTGGCGGTCGAAGCGTGGTGGCAACCCCACCATTTTATTCTAGTGCCGAGATCACGAAGGCGTGTAGAGAAACTCCAGCGCATAGTCAAACATCCAAAAGCATTTTTCTGAAAAGTGTTAAAATTTAATGAACTCACATCTCCAGATCAAAAGTAAAATATCTGTGACTTGCGCAAAAACATTCTATCTTAGAATTGAAATGTAGGCCTACCGGTAAGACAATAACAACCTTCAGAGTCTAAAATATGAAAGAAGTAGCTTCTAGCATTTTTTGTCTACTATAATCACCACCTATTATTTATTTTATGTAATTAGATCTAGAACCTGGACTCCTTATCTCCGAAGAAACATTTGTGAATTCACTCATTACTGCTGACGATCTGCTACTCTCCAAAATGATTCTTAAATTTTATTTGCTCTACAAAGAATATAACATGATTATATAAACATCAGAAATGAAAGTTATGGCATTTTGTGGGAAGGAACAAATAAAAAAAATCTATATTTTGTAAGAAACTTTCTAATATCTGGACTTTTCACTTTATATAAAAGAACATCAGATGAAAGAAAAGCTTTGTATAAATCTGCGAAATATTAAGAACTTTTGAATCGCATGTCAGCGATTAGTTTGTAGCAGCTGACAAAATACACCCTGAGAACTCAATTCATTTCAAATTTTAAGTCTTCTCGACATACAGTGACAAATATAATAAAATAAATGAGACTTGATAGTGAAAGTCAATTAGAAATTGAAATAAAATTTTATTTGCGGTTTTTGTTTCCATTAGATGAAACAACTGATGTTAGCAACATTTCACAATTCAAGGTTAAAAAAAAACAACCATAGTCCAAAAACATGATTTTTCAGGAGAAACAAACAATCTGGCAGGTGTGTTATTGACACTTCAAGGTATGGAATTAATCATGCCATTTATTAAGGTGTTGTAGTACTATAATTTGATAGGAACACTCCTCCTCTGGTTCACAAATTCAATATCTAAAGTACTGTATAAATCCAATCTATCTATCTATATCTATCTATCTATCTATCTATCTATCTATCTATCTATCTATCTATCTATCTATCTATCTATCTATCTATCTATCTATCTATCTATCTATCTATCTATCTATCTATCTATCTATCTATCTATCTATCTATCTATCTATCTGTCTGTCTGTCTGTCTGTCTGTCTGTCTGTCTGTCTGTCTGTCTGTCTGTCTGTCTGTCTGTCTGTCTGTCTGTCTGTCTGTCTGTCTGTCTGTCTGTCTACCTACCATTAATGTCATGAGCAACAGTTTGTTGCAATAGAACAGTGGTGGGCAAAATGAACGCAACCCACAAGACAGGATTTAAATGGCAACTACATACTGTGGGAGGGGTTGCACTCTACAGTGCAGTGACGTATTTACAGACATTTGCGCCACTACACTACTCCTACCTACCATATGTAATTAGAAGAGTTCATTCACGTGATATTTAATTAATCATTTTTCACAGCAATTTCCTCGAAATTGGGATTTATATCTGTTTATGCTATTTTCAGTTGCGCAAGGAGATGAGCATCGCTTAAGCGGGATCTGTGGCTGGACTTTATAAATTTCATTTAGAAAACAGCTGTTCGCATTGGTAGGTTGATGAATACATACCGTCATTTCCCGTAACTATGGTCCTGGAACACAACTATGGTCCACGATACAACCATTCAAAGATCATTGTAGAAGTAACATAGACCGTTCGTAGATAGCTGCAGTGACTTGAATTCAAACTACAGTGCAGCAAAAATATAGATAAACGAGGTACTACGTTAAGGAGTACAAAATTTGAATAGTTGTATCGTGGACAATAGTTATGTTCCAGGACCATAGTTGTGGAAAATGACGGTACTCATTATTTTTTAAGCAAACTGTCTAAGCAGTGGATATGTAGTACTGGACATCTTTAAATAATTTTAACCCCCAGCAGACCTTCACATTCTGCTTTCAAGAGTAGCCTCATTCTGCAAATCCAGTACCCCTAACTGCAATTCTGGGATAACATTTTCAATTTAAACATGAAAAGGAATGGCAAAAATATCGAAATCTTTCTCCATCCCATGGAAATCACTGAATCTATGTTCTTTCAACTCGTATAACAGGTGATCTATTTTAAGAGTGTACATATTTAAGTTCGCGTCCTAAATTTTTGTAACTGATCCTAAACATGAGAAATGAAAGAACCGCCTTTCTTGTAAGTGTAATATCCTCTCGATTCATGTGATTCTGCGAAAGACATTGTATCACTAATGAAGCTCCGAAGTACAGCAATCCAGTATAATCCGCCACGTACACGCGCAGTATTTTCATGGAGTGGGGGAAGGGGAAGGTAGGGGGTAAGTTCGATGCTTCGCTGAGGTCTGACATCACTGCGGCAATGCCGCAGGAATGCCCGCCATTGCAATAGACATACTATACAGGACTATATATATTTTCTTGATCAGAAGTCCGTAATAGATTTTGTATTGTATGTGGCACAGTCAAATGTTCCTTCAGGAAAGTTCTGTGCAAATCGGCATTTATCACGTTTTGTTATTTATATTCAGTTTTCTCAATTTATAGGTTGTCTAATTATTACTATTTTATTATGTATTATATTTTATGCCTGACCATGCCGAAATGTAGTAATTATACACCTGGTAGCAGACCTTTAATGCATGTCATTAAAGTACACCTACTCATTAAAGGTCAGGTCTTTCAGCCAATGACGACTCAGGTTACAACTATTCAGCCAATGACAAGTCAGCTTTTTACTGTTATAAAACCGCAAGTATCGATTATTCTCGGATATGCAATCGAAAGAGAATTAGCGAAAAGTCACGGAGGCTGGAAATCCAATACTGTCGCAGAAGGTTATGTTCTATTACTATAATAATTAGCGTTAATTGTAAATAATATTCAAATAAATTCAATTTGTCATCTCGTTTTTCAATGTCTAATTTAATTTCAATGTTATCTCTGTAGGTTCTTATGGCCTAGCAAGGTCAATGTGAACATCTGTTCCTCGGAAAAAATCAATACTTTCGCGTCTGCGCACATCTCACAACATACGGGACATTGGTCAAGGTCAGATACAAAGAAAATTAATAAAATCAAGTTAGAAATATGGTCGAGCATAAAAAGTCGTATGAAACTCGCCTATAATGGTAATTAAGAAGCTCGTATGAAAATTATGAAACTCGCTTGCGCTCGTTTCATAAATATCCATACTCGCTTCTTAATTACCTTCATTATAGGCTGGTTGCATAATGTACTATTATACTATACTTGTTTGTATTTTCTATTTAATTATATTTCACTATGTAGTAAACCATATCCAGCTTTGGTTTATTTCTGCTCGTTTTCACTGCGCCATGTTGGTCACATCTCTATTCACCTTCAACATCCGACTCGGTAGACGTACCCAATAAGCTGAGGCATGTGATGTCTCACGTTGTTATAGGACCTATTCATAAATATTACATGCATATTCTGAATCTATGCACATTTTATGCATGATGAATAATAGTTAAATTTATAGTAAATTTTACTTTCATTGACTAACACAAAATATGTAACAACAACTTTTAATAATTTCGAGGGAAAAATTGTTCCGGGGCCAGGCATCGAACCCGGGACCTTTGGTTAAACGTACCAACGATCTACAAACTGAGCTACCCGATAACTCTACCAGACATCGATCCAATTTTTTCCTCTATATCCACTGACCTCAAAGTGGGCAGACAACCGTCCCAGGTTCGATGCCTGGTCCCGGAACAACTTTTCCCTTGAAATTATTCAAATCAACTTTACAGGGAGTTATACCTGAAAGCTTGATTTGCGTAAAACACGTCACTGTTCGTTAACAGAAAACCACAATTTAAGTCACACAGAGTTAGTGTGCACTCAATGTTGGTTGCTTGACGGTTGTCAGCCCACTTTGAGGTCTGTGGATATGGAGGGAAAAATTGGATCCGTGTCTGGTAGAGTTCCCGGGTAGCTCAGTTGATAGAGCGTTGGTACGTTTAACCAAAGGTCCCGGGTTCGATACCTGGCCCCGGAACAATTTTTCCCTCGAAATTATTCAAATCAACTTTACAGGGAGTTATTCCTGAAAGCTTGATTTGCAACAAATTTAAACTTTCAAATTGATTAATTTCACATTCAATTTCACACTTAAATTATTTCATTATTTGTTTCTTGTTGTTTACACAACATCGAAGTAAGTACTGTTTGAAATAATTTTTGTAACATTTGCTTGACAAGTATAGTGCTACTGGATTAAAACAGGAATTGAATACAAGCAAATACCGCGATATTGTGTATATATACCAAATTTCTATAGAATTGTCATACCGAATATTAACAACGTAAGCCCATATTATGTGATAAGGAAGGAAACTTACAGCAAATACTAATGCAAGACTTAACACAACCCTAGCGGTGCTTCTGCGTGCATTCTCTTGGTTGTGTATTTCTCCAGGAGTGAGCTCCTTAATTCTCATTAAATCACGAGCCGTTAGAACATACATACATACTATTACACATACAGGAAGAACACAGAATACCAAAAGCTCAAATAAAACCAGTTTCGTATAATATTTCCAGCTATCGAACATACTGCAACGGCCACTGGTATCAATATTAAAAGACATCGCAAAAGGAATCGCAAATAAAGAGCACGTGATCCAGATACCGACGATGGATATCACTGTTACTGTTTTTATCATTGAAGAGAAGCTTCTGTTGTGTAAAGGCCTCGATATCACTATGTACCTCTGAACACTCATAATGGCTATCAAGTATGCCGATACTCCTACACTTAAATGCCGAAGAAAACTGAATGTCTGGCACAATAGCTGACCGAACTGCCAAGATTTTGGCGATGTGTCGATGTAGGCAGACAACGTGTTCGTGGCCAACAGAAGGAAGTCGCTAAAAGCTAAATTCAGTATGTAAATATTGGGGACGGTATGCATTTCTGAATTGTATATGATCACAACTACGAGAGTGAAGTTTCCAATTGTACCAAATAGGAGTAAAAACACGCATATTACAGGATGAACATATTCTAAAAATGTCTTGAATTTATAGTGTTCTTCATAATAATAGTCTGTGTTGTAATTTGGAACTGCAGAGTTGTAGTCTTTCTCGAGTATTATACTACCATTCGCACACTGAGCCTTGTCTAGCACGCCCCACCACATTCCTGACATTTTATCTGGAGTCTCACATTTCACAACTCTTTTCCTTCTTGTGGTTTTAATGCCGTGTTCATTGCACCACTTCCACACTTCTAACAGATCACAATCACATTCAAGTGGGTTTCCAGTCAAGAATAAATTTGATAGCCTCGGGATAGTAGCAAATAAATCTTTATCAACACTCTTTACATTATTACCACTGAAGTCCACTTCCTTAAGGTAACTCATATTTTCGAATGATTTAGATGTTATGAGGCTTAGATTACATTCAGAAATATCCAGATTCTCCAATGTCGGTGAATTAAGAAAGGAACTGTCACTTGGAATATAAAGTTTTTCGTTTTCATCTAGATGTAAGTAATTTAGCTTAGTCAAATACATAAATACATCCGGGTGAAGATAAGATAATCTGTTTCCTGACAGCCAAAGGCCACGTAAATTAGCAAGACCTACGAAATTACCGCTTTCCAAGCTGTGTAATAAATTATACTGTAAACTTATCCAGTCTAGTGATATCAAGTCTTCGAAAATGCCCACCTCCAATTTCTCAATTCTGTTTCCTGCCAGATGAAGACCCGATATTTGTGTCATATTTTTAAATGTACCGACTTTTAATTCTGTTAAGAAATTGTCTTCCATACTCAGTTGTTCAATCAATACTAGACCATTGAAAGCATCTCTATCTATGTATGATATATTGCAGTAATCTAGATCTAGATATTTAAGTTGCACAATGTTTTTAGATTGAAATGCATTTTTGCCAAGTTTCTGCAAGTTGTTATGGTCGAGTATAAGTCTACTATGTCTCTGAAAAGTCTGCGGTATCTCTTGGAAATCTGCACGTGAGCAGTTCATTATTTCGCCTCCTGGATCGCACCAGCATCCACTGGAACAGAGCACTGACGATTGTATAGCCCTCATCAGCAACCAAATACAAAACACGAAGGCTGGCACCATCAGCAATGATGCGACCATTACGATTCGCAGTGTTAGGGACATCGTGACAGATGATCTGTAGAAAGATAGAAAGTGTAATTAATTTAGTTATTTTCTATATAGGAAAGAAATTAATATTAATTAGTGTATCGTACAATTAAAAATAAGTATTCTTTGTGACCAGTAAACGTACGTAGCCTAATTTATTCACGCCCAATTAATTATAACTCATAATAATAATAATAATAATAATAATAATAATAATAATAATAATAATAATAATACTTACTGACTTTTAAGGAACCCGGAGGTTCATTGCCGCCCTCACATAAGCCCGCCATTGGTCCCTATCCTGAGCAACATTAATCCATTCTCTATCATAATATTCCACCTCCCTCAAATGCATTTTAATATTATCTTCCCATCTACGTCTCGGCCTCCCCAAAGGTCTTTTTCCCTCCGGCCCCCCAACTAACACTCTATATGCATTTCTGGATTCGTCCATACGTGCTACATGTCCTGCCCATCTCAAACGTCTGTACTTAATGTTCATAATTATGTCAAGTAAAGAATACAATGCGTGCAGTTCTGTGTTGTGTAACTTTAGCCATTCTCCTGTAACTTCATCTCTCTTAGCCCCAAATATCTTCCTAAGCACTTAATTCTCGAACATCCTTAACCTCTGTTCCTTTCTCAAAGTGAGAGTCCAAATTTCCAAACCATACAGAACAACCGGTAATATAGGCCCTAACTGTTTTATAAATTCTAACTTTCAGATTTTTATAGAGCAGACTGGATGATAAAAGCATCTCAACCGAATAATAACACGCATTTCTTATATTTATTCTGCGTTTAATTTCCTCTCGAGAGTAATTTCCATTTGTTACTGTTGCTACAAGGTACTTGAATTTTTCCATCTTTTAAAAGGAAAATTTTCCAATGTCTAAAAATTTAGGGCACTTACTGCAAATAATTTTTTATATAAATAAAATGCATCAAATGCAAGCCTTTTTTTTTCTTCACACCCTCATGTAAAATTTAATTTGTATATTCACCAGAGGAACAAAAATTAATTTGCACAAAAAATGACTTCAATCCCTTTACCCGAACACCATCGAATTATTCGTCGAGCTAAGTAAATACATATCACCTTAATTAATGTATGTAATATATTCCTTTAACGAATATAAAATCCACATTCAACTTTTTAACTTTTTGAAAAAGCACAGCCCTAAATGATCGGCGCATTTATGTCATTTCAATCGTTTGTAATTTTGTATGCTTTGAAATTCATATATTTAGACTGCCTTTGATTACTAAATGTCATTATTGTCAACGTCATTGTTACCATCATAAACAAAATCTTAGCTACATCGTCTTATGTCAAGGATCGGACATTTGGCCAGGGTTATTCACACATATGATTTTGTTTTGATTTCTAAATTATGGAAATAAGGTAATTTTCTTTTCCTTCTAAGGGAAACGTGGTACACCTGGAGGATAGCAACAATACTTCGCGCAATGCTTGAATGGTACATAATTACAGTCAGAAGTGTATTGTCCATTGACAGTAAACGAAACTACTTACCATCAGTAATAACTTGAAAGTTGTTTGCAGGAAAATTAGATTCACTGACGTTTATTTCCCTTGGCTGTGATGACGGAGCGACTGAACCAAAATAAGAAGTGGGCCTCGAGGACGACAGAGTGTGTCGGTAGATGACGCAGCTGCACAATCAGCTGTATTTAATGAACTCTCTCACTTCCCTTTTCATAGCTGCTATAAATATATGCCCCCAGTCACCTACAAGTGAAATATCACATAACTCTCTATCACTATAATATGGAAAAAGACATTTCGTAAAAATATGATCTAAATAGTTTATCTATGACATAATTAGTATTGTTTTTTTTTCTGAATTCTGACTTTATGGGGGTTTGTAACAGAAAACATGATAGTGAAGAAAAATTCATTGTTGAATGTAATGTAAAGAGGAGGAAAGCTTTATAACTAGACATCGGATTTTTAGGCACTAAAAATTGCAGTTTTAGGCGCCTAAAATAAGCTCAAAATTTGTAAAATTAGGCTCTATTTTAATGAAAATAGGCATTTTAGGCACATCAAGGTATCATACTTATTTCTTTCACTGAAATTTTTAGTTATACACTAAAATACGCACAAAAAAGTATGTTTAAACATTAAAAAAGAATACTATATTATATTTATAAACAGAGCTGCACAAATTTAATATATTGAAACTAATGAAATAATGATTATTGATATCAAGATTACTCATTTTAAGTTATTGAAATTCAGTTCCATGCTCAGACTTTATTATAATTATCTGCACAGTACACCACCAGAATTTTTCTAAATTCTCCACAGTTAACCTTTGCCTTTTGTCACTGAGAATCATTTTGAAAGCAGAAAAACTTCTTTCAACCGAAACTGATGTGAGAGGCGCAAATTTTAAATTAGGTACAATAGAAACATCAATACTTACTGGAACATTTACACCTAATCCTAATTGTTGTATTGCCGTATTTCTATCACAAAGTTAGTGGGTTCGAACAATCAAAGTTTTAATGACCTGCAAATACTTTAACTATCGGAATTTAAAAGGTTAAAGTGTAGTGGTCTTAAAAAGAATTATACCTCAGGATAGCTCAGTCAATGTATAAATATTATAGGCCTACTCAATAAAATTAATAGAATTTATATATTTCAACTATTGTTACATACCTGTTTGCTACAAATCTTGCAGAATATTATTTTTCCATCATAAGTGAATTCTGAATATTCTGTTAGCCATTGCCGGATCAATGTAGGTTTTGCACTTATATTTTTCGGCATTATCGCGTTAAACTTCACAGGAAAACGTCCTACCGCTCAAAACTTCTCAACACAAATAAGGTGAGGGAAAGAGCAACTGTTAACGAGCATTCAAATGAACCGTTGTTGTTGAGATTCAATTGGACAAAAATACAAAGTTCCACTTATTGTTGCATTTCCTGGTAGTGTTAACACTAGGAGGGCCATTCTTTTAAATATTTTGTAACGGTTTACGCTACTAATTCGCAGTTTTACGACTTTTCATAAATATTTCAAAAACACTCTTTCTCCAAAAATTGTGATTTTATGACACTCTGAAGGACAGTACAGCTAATCGGTTTCAGACCGAAAACAGTCATTTTTATAGTATAGTATATCTCTGAGTCGGTAGCAGCACATGTTGTGATTGTTGCCTGCTTCAACTGGTTGGTTCTTTGCCGGCATTTATGCCTCCAAACATGTTAAATTCGGTGAAATCTATTGCGAGTGTCGTGAGATTCAAAACATTTTGTTTCCTTTATCAATGGTTTCATGGCCGGTGTGAAGCAAACTTTCCACTTTTTAAATGCCTTAAATTTCGCAGTGAATGCATATATAAATTATAAAAAGTAAGAGTAAAATGCGAAACTTTACAGTGAGTTAGGCATTTTTAGGCGAATATTAACAAATTAGGCTCTAATAACCGTTTTAGGGCATTTTAGGGCACTATAAAACTCTTTGAATACCTTTCAATTTTCATGAAACACAAATATTAATAATTATTTTTACTTTTCTCCTAAAGAAACAAAATAGGCATTTGCCCTAGAATCCGATGTCTGTTTATAACATAACAAAACATCATCATCATCATCGTCTACATTACGGTATGGACCATAAGATCCGTTCCACTCTAATCAAATCAAAACTGGTCCCGCCATCTTTTTGTGGGTCTTCCTGGGTTTCTTCTCCCACGGGGGTCGTGACTGTATATTGCTCTGGTAATTGATGTTTCTGGCATACGATGTAGGGTAAACTAAGTAGTTATTGACCAGTATACGGTGATTGACCGGTTCCTTTTTCAAGTATATTGTGAATAAACCACGATCGTGATTTCACTTTTTGCTGCATATACCTCTAGTAGCAACCCTTATTTGTGGTTAGTTGTCGCTGTTCATCCCACTGAGTTAGTGTCTGTTGTCTGAGAGGACTGAAATCGATTGGAAATGCAAATGAACGTAAACAAGTGTAAGTAACTAGAGAAATTGCTAAGAATAATGCACGCAATAATTTATTTATTCTGCAAAGGATACATAAATTCTGGTGCTCGTTTTTACACTCACAGTGTGAGAAAAGGTATAAGGTTTCCGTCCACAGAATATTATTTTGTTAAAGTTTTTATATGACATAAAAATGCCCCGTGGTCAATCACTATAAAGTGAATGGCCACAAACTACAGTGATTGGTCGTTCATAAATTATTTGTTAGAATAATGACCAATTTGCTCCAATTCTATATATGTTATCGGTTAAATGATGGGGATTTTTACAGGACTGATACTATATTATAATGCCTAAGCCAGGTAAAGTGCATTATACAGGGGAAGCTTTACGAAACGCTACAGAACCTGTCCACAGTGGATTTGATTTAAATGAAGCTGCCAAGAAGTTTGGTGTCCTAAAAGCAACCTTAGCGTCCAGAAGCAAATATCCCGTTGAAGGAAAAGTGTTCTTTGGTCCTCGTCCAGTGCTGAGTGAAGTCATTTGTAATAACATCAGAGAAATGACACACACTTGCTTCTGATAAGGCACAAAAGAGAAAATGGAAGAAGAGGCAAGAGAAGGAAGGAAGCGAATAAGAAATGAAAGAAAAGGCAGCGAGAAGAGTTCTTTTCTTATTTTTTTAACTTGGTTATTTAACGACACTGTATCAACTACGAGGTTATTTAGCGTCGATGGGATTGATGGTAGCGAGATGGTATTTGGCGAGATGAGGCCGAGGATTCGTCATAGATTACCTGAAATTTGCCTTACGGTTGGGCAAAACCTCGGAAAACCCAACCAGGTAATCAGCCCAAGCTGGAATTGAACCCGCGCCCGAACGAAACTTCGGATCGGCAGGCAAACACCTTTGCCGACAGAGCTACGCCGGTGGCGAATAGTTCTTAATGAGAAAGCTCAGAAGAAGAGAAACGGAACAGACAAGAAAAAAGTAAAAATTGTGAAAATGTGTTGTTCAATCACTAATAAGCGTGTGGTCAATAACTGTGCAGTAGACGGTCAATAACTGTAAAAGTGGACTTGTTGTGTTTATTTAATTTATCTTTGCATTAAAATTTTATTTTTTCTTTTGTTTATTGATTATGATTTGTTTCTGAATCTTCACTTGACCCAATGCCTTTAAAATTCTCTCAATAAGTTACCACTGTTTTCCGCTATTTCATTGTTTTATTATTCATTAGCTTAAGTGGTCAATCACTATACAGTTTACCCTATATGCTCTCTCCAATTGTTTTGATGTCTTCTTATTATATCTATAATATTGTGCATTTTTAATTCGGATCTAATGTCTTCACTTCTCTTTTTATCAAGTAGTGTGCAGCCAGCCACAAACCTCAAAAATTTCATTTCAACAGCCTCAATCCCTCTCTCGTCTTTCTTCCTTAAAACCCAGTTCTCACATCCATACAGTAAAGCTGGTAAAGCCATCACTTTGTAAAACTCTAGTAATGTTTCTTTCCGAACTTTCCTACCTAAAGTTCGACGTATTGTTCCACAAAAATAATTAAAAGCATTTAGCTTATCACCTATTTCTCGGCTCTTGTTATAAGTGACGTTGCAGCCTAGATATTTGAACGTGTTCACTTGTTCTATGATTTTATTGTTTAGTACAATTTTTGTTCTGATTGGATAAGATCCTAAGAATGCCATTACTTTTGTTTTATCTGTGGAGATAATCATATTATATTTACTGGCAACTTCATTCAATTTAATAGTTGCTATTTGCAGATCATTTTCGTTACGGCTGATAATTACTTGATCGTCTGCAAATAAAAGTGCTGTAAAATTTACATTGTCAATATTAAAATGTTTAATCTTCTCAAACCAAAGTCTTGTTATTTCATCTATATATATTGAAAAGAGTGGGTGAGAGAGGGCACCCTTGTCGAACTCCTTGGTTTATTTCGGCCATTTTTTTGTGCTATCTTGTATTTTAATCTGTATGACATTATTTCTGTATAAACTTTGTATCGTTTTGATAAGGTGTGGAGGTACTCCTCTATTAAATAGTATGTCCCATAATAATTCTCGGTCTACTCTGTCGAAAGCCTTCTCGTAGTCTATAAAAGCGAAATATGTTGGCAAATTAAATTCGCGACGTTTTTCTATAAGTTGAGTGATAATAAATAAACAGTCTATACAAGACTTGCCTTTTCTAAAACCATGTTGTACATCCAGTATCATGCTATCAGTTATTGGATAGAGTCGTTACAAATTATATGCACGAATAATAGAAAAACGACATAACAAAACAAATTGCTTAAATTTATGTTAGGTACAACCAAGTGCGACTAGCTTCCATTTATAGGTAACACCATACATGGGCACAATTTTCGGTTACGTGAGGCACTCGATTTGAAATAGTTTGTTTACTAGGAGAGGAGACTGCAGAGTAGGATGGGAAATATAAACTGCTGTGACCTGCGTCACCTTATCGTAATCGCTAAGGCGGTCAGTGGCGAATTATTAGGAAAGCGCTTGGTTAACGTGAGAGACTCGAAAACTTTTATTCAATTTGGCAAATTAATTCGGCAGCTTTAATCATAAACCTCTTTACTATTTCTCCATCATTGAATTCATTTAAATCACAGGCGAGAAATTGCGTAACTAGCCAATAATGTTCCATCACGTTGTCTACGTTTATTTTCTTGAATATTCTGGCGTTTCTCAGGATTACTTAATAGATTTGCACGTTCTCGACCTAAAATAATTTCAGAAAATCATATTTCGTTTTCTACGCACATTTGATTTTTTTTTATAAATTTATTTTGGAAATAATACGTACAAACAACATTTAATTCCTCGTACCTTTTAATGCAGCGTGTTAGGTATAATGTCGTATTTAATATACTATGCAAATGTTAAGATCGTAAATTTTCTACGGAATAGTACGAAAAATAACATTTAATTTGTCTTACCTTCTAATTCAGCATGTTCTTTATGACATAAGGAGTAATGTCGTTGTATATTAAATTTATTAATGCCTAATAGGATTTTCGAGCATAACATACAACGCATGTTCTCCCCTTCTAAACAGCAAAAAAACTCTTCCTCCCATTTCTCATGAAATAATCGTTTTCTAAAGCGTATACACTGCTTTGATAATGCCATTATGCCACCACTGATATTGCTTATGAAACTGATATAGAACCTGCCCACGCCTAGGAGCTGCGTGAGGGAGGCACGATGCCCATGTATGGGTAACACCATTGTCTCATACAACCCCATCCTTGTCTTCAGTCACTTAGTAGTATCTCCCACTCTATTTAATACTTTCTAATTAATACAAAAATTACCTCTGATGGATGTTCTGGCTGATATGTACTGTACAGTTGTGGCAAAAAAAAGAGGACCCCCCCCCCCTTGTAGCTGATTTCACAGTCACAGATTCAAATTTTGCTAGTCACAAAACACATCCATCTTGTATAATTAATTGTAACAATGAAATTTATTGCATTTGTTCGATTCTTACCGTCTTTTGTTTCCTTCAGTGCCTGAAACTTACAGACGAAAAAACTTTGAGAGTTTTATTTTCATCTGGCATCAATATTACATTTCTGCCTCAATTCGGCAAAGATAACTGCGTATTTTTACATTAAATAGCAGTACATACCTCTGGCTTCACTATCCATATTAAAATTACCACAGTTTGACACAATACACAGCACAGGATTCTTTTGTACTAGCTACAAGGGTCGGTCCGGTATTTTTTGCCACTACTGTACATCTATTATTAGACAGTACATCTCACTTGACGATATGTATCAGAGGAAACAATTGTCTCTATACACCTGAAGTATGATTAGTGTAATATGTAGCTAATCGACGATGTAAGCAATGGAGGGGAAAAGGAACTGGACACCCTACCCCTTTATTTTCTGGCCTAGTTGCCTCATAAGTGGTGCTTTATTGGTATCAGTTGTGAGGTTCAGACCTGTTTTGGAACAGTTTACTAAACAGCAAGAATACAAAAATATTAACATTTCTGTCTATTCAAACTTACAGTTCAGAATATATTTTATGATTATATCCTTAATATTAGTCCCAGTGTGCAGCTATAGCTTTTATTAATAATTACGCATACAGTATTATAAATTTTATCACACTTTTGGCCGGTTTTTACAAGTATTGTTAGAAAATTTAACGACTGTTAACCCATTTGATCCCAAGACAGTTTCAATGATTGGAATATAAATATTTCAGAATTGCCCAAATTATTTATGCCCAAATTATTTTTTATTAAAAATGTTGGTGTTTCTTATATATTCCTACTTATTGACACATAAGAAACAAAATAAGATGATTATTGGTCCTCTCAAATCACTTACGCCGTAAATAATGCATGTTCCCATTTGGGAACAGTGGGAGTAAAGGGGTTAAACTCTAAATAGTTTGTTAATTAATAAAATTGTATGTTTTCAACACCAGTTTGGTTTAACAGATTGTTAACAGTTTGTTAATTTTAAATGTAGGATTTCGGGCAGTTAACTCGTTTAACAGTTGGTTAAATATGGCCGATGTCTCCACAGCTGTTCGAACAGAAATTGCGAAATTAATATTTTGTGTTTCTTTGTAGGGAATGTTTAGCGTATGACTGGTAATATAACATTTAAAAAATACTTTGGACTGTTTAAATACATCAGTGTTATTTTATTTCTTTCGTATTTCGTATCCATAACAGCATTGAGGAAATATAACCTTACTTTGTAATTATTATTTAGCATGTCACCTACAACTTTCATTTGTCAACTGTTTGTTTATGGAGCGTGGCCTACTATAACAGGTTGTCATTTTATGCAAGTTTCATGACCCACTCTATAATATAGAATTTAAAGATTAATTTTAGCCAATCAAAAATTGTCTTACATGTGTAGAATCAATACCAACTGCTGTTGAGTAGTTAAAATAGTACTAACCTGAGAGGATAAAAAGAAAGGAGGGAGTAATCCAGGCAAACATGCTTGAAATCGGTGCGACGGATATGACGTCAAACTACACCTTTTACGCCCCATAATCCACCGCGAAATACCGCCAATTGCCAAATATTAAATTGCTACTATCGGTTTCGGTCTTATGTAAACGGTTTAGAATGGATGTGGAGGTAACAGGACTACTAGCTATTATTATATCAATGTACTGTTTATTTCACTGTATATTTATTAAAAGTGTTACGGTTGTGACATGGACTGAACACTTCATTTCCACATTCTTTCTTTTATCAAGATGGATGTTGGCACTCCTTCACATGTTAAAGCATAGGGGGACATATCAACGGACATATTCTACAGTTGAGCCGAACAGAATATTAGCTTATTTATAAAAAAAATAACGTCTGCTGAACTTGACTAGACTTTTCAAATATTCACAACAACACGAAGCAATTTGTAATCGTAATAATATGAACAAAACAGCTGATAAACACACCGGAAAAGAGATGAACTATGGGTAATTTGACGGCCATACTAGTACCACAGTCTACTATATACAGTTGCGAAGCTTGAGGTGATTTTTTTGCAAATCTCGTGATAAAGCGCTCCAAGCGGTTAGCAACTAGAAACAATAGACTGTCCACGGTCGACTTTGGACTGAATCGTATTTCCATCGATTGCTAGCATGCTTGTGAAATGTTCGTTATTGGTTGTAATGAAAATGTTAATGGCTAAAATACAATAATTGGAATAATAATATTTTACTAGAGACGTAGAAAAATTAAGTTTGTTTTAATGAAATTTATTGATCACGTTTTATTTTCAGTTCTGGTGGGATTATTATTGCCTAGGCCTACTCTTTTTTCAAAGGATATGTTTTTAATTATAGCTGTTAATTTTGTTGTTATTTTTATTTGTTACTTTACTAGAGACGTAGAAAAAGTCTGTTACAATAAAATTTATTAATCACGTTTTATTTCCAATTCTGGTGCGATTATTACTGCTTAACCTCATCCCACTTTAACTACGTAAGCCTACACTACAAGTACAGGTACACGTAAGTTAATCCATTAATTCATATTTCCATTATTATTGTTGTAAAGGGAAATGCAAATTAATATTTATTGGTTTCATAGTTAATTATCGCTATAATCTTGAATGAGTGAAGCTATTATAGTAAATTTCAGTTCGTTTTGCACAAACAAAAATAATATTAACCTATTTCTTGCAGGTATCTTCGAGTTTATGGTGGAATTTAATATACTTCATTAAAATAATAAATTAACTTTATGCATTTAATATTTCAATAATGGGAAGGAACGTGTTAATTTTTCCAAAAGAACACAACGAAAGTGTAACATATTTTGTCGGCTGCTAGGAGAGAGATCTGCGATGATGAGGCGATAGTAGCGATCCTAGTGGTGGGCAACTATCCATGTTTGCATTTTTACTACATATTGGGCTTCGCGACTGTATATAGTAGACTGTGCTAGTACACCTTTTTCGTTCGACCGTTTCAAGCTTATGGCCCGGGGATGGTGCTAACAGACGTTATAGTGTTGGTTATCTTAAACAAAATTATGCTGAACAAATTAAAAATACATTAATAAAGCGTTAAAAATAAACAGACTGTTAATTTAACATTCGTTAAGCAAAATTAAACATTAGACAAACTGGCCATTTATTTTCCATTATTGCATTGCGGTATGTGACTTTGTGGACAGATATTATTATACATAGTAGATAGCTAATACACCTGGATATCAATTTACCACGAGGGCAATTATTGTAACGCTAATAAAGGTCTGTTTTGTAATGGAGTACTTTTCAGTTGGAAGATTGGGGTTAGAAAGCTATTATTACGATAGAAATCAGTCTTCTTATCGGATATTATTGAATTTAATAGATGGTGTTAACAGTGTAGTGGAGTAAAATATTGAAATATATGAAGAAGAAGCAGAAAGAACAACGAGATTAATAAATAATTGATAGTGTGGAACGAGAAGAAAATAATTACGTGGATTTTGTATTTTGTATTAATACGCGCGCATATACTAATGACATGATGAAATGTGGACACAACCAGACAGTTTAACTAGCCGATGAACTAAATTCGTGGAAGGAATATGAACCTATAAATCTATTTCAAGTAACCGGGACTCGAATTCCAGCACTACGACTTACATGCCATCTGTTTTGCCACATACATCTTAGGGCGCGTTGAATTTAACATGTATATGGACATTTCAAGTCTCAATTGACTTAACATGTTAACTAAGTATGTTGAATTTAACACTTTTAACATGTTGGCGTGTTTTCCAGCAGAAATGGAAAACATGTCAAGTCAATTCATTTGCTCGTGCAGCGTCGGTACAGTTCGGCAAAGTTCGTACAGTTTCCATAGCAACAACTATAGGTTCCGATTTTGTGGCGCGTATCTTGATCATTTTTATGCTATCATTGGTGTTGGCTGTACGTAAGTTGTTCGAAGTAATGGAGTGGACGAAAGAAAACACATTAGAATAAAATTAATGCACTGATGGAAAGGCCTTGTTTGTGGGATGTGTCTGCAAAAGAATACACGGGCAAAACTAAGAAGGCTGACTGTTTAGAGAACTGGAATTATTATTTAATTGTTCTCGAGAATACAATAGAGAGTTTTCGTACTCTCGTCGTACGCTAAACGTTAATGCTATGTTGACGTCAGTAATGGTCGTATTTGGTGATGTATGTTAACGTTCGTAAAACTTAGGAAAGAATAACTATACGATATTACCCACTTCTTTAACATCTATCATGTCGTAGGTCCTATGATAATCAATCGCGCTGTAATTTTTTAAATTAAGATGAAATGGCTGCTCTTAAATTGTGTATTTCTTTGATGTAACAGGAAGTATTTTTGCAGCACTATATTAAAATCGTGTTCTGACATTCTCAGCAAGTTTTTGAATCCAAAGCGATACTGTAAGCTCGTTTAGAATGTCTTCTGCATAGTGTCTTTTACTAAGATATTGCCGCATCCACATTCTCATTTTCTTCCTTTTCAAAGCCTTGTAACAAGCAATAGAGGCAATTACAAAAGTCATATCATCATCTGAGTCCATTCTCCAAGGTTTGAAAATAAAACACTATCTATATTAAAATTTCATAGACTGTTTATGGCGGACTACGCAAAGAAAGTCAAGTTTAACATGTTTAACAGTGTGGACAAAGTGTTAAATGAAATTAGCATTAACATTTTCGATTAACATGTTGGGATGTTAACGGTAAACAATTTAGCATTTAACATGTTCTTGTTAAATGTTTAATAGTGGAGACGAGCCTTTAAATTCCTACACATTTTATACATTTTATTACACAGGGTGGAAGTGAATTAACCCTATAGATTTTCAGAGCGAATAACTCATATTGTATGTAACAAAAACTGTAATACCATATTGCTGGAAAGTTCATAGGTTTTCAGAAAAAAAAGTTTAACAATCTCTCATTCAGTAACTATTGCGAGTAAGATCGTGATTTTTGTCCATACTTACTTACGAGTACTGGCTTTTAAGGAACCCAGAGGTTCATTGCCGCCATCACATAAGCCCGCCATCGGTCCCTATCCTGTGCAAGATTAATCCAGTCTCTATCATAATACCCCACCTTCCTCAAATCCATTTTAATATTATCCTCCCATCTACGTCTCGGCTCCCAAAGGTCTTTTTCCCTCCGGCCTCCTAACTAACACTCTCTATGGGCTATTCCATCTCAAATTGACCGAAATGTAGAGAAAATTGACCTTGCAATTTTTAAATACGGTACAATGAAACTTTTTCTGTCCGTTGGCAACTGTGATACAATGCTTTGTGCAAAGTTTGAGGCATCAGAACTTCATAGTGTTTAAATTAAAAATATTTCAATTTATCGTATTTTTATAACATTAGCAACTTTAAACTGTTTTCGCTCCGAAACCCTTTCACCCAATGATCAAAATCATGGTTTATTTTGGTGCTGAGAAATTAAAGTTTATAATGACATGTAAACAGTTTTTCTTACTTTTTATGGAGATGAAGAAATTTAGATTTTTCTTCATTAAGACGCCTTTGCCCACGAAAAAATATTTTTAAAATATATGGTTAGATTCCGCATTGAAAGTACAAATAAACACATATTTTTTACTGGTACACCGTTGATAAGAAAGTATTGAAAATATCAAATAAAGAAAATAAATAGTACGCGCGTGAACTAACCAGCTGACTGTGAGGCGGGAGCTAGCCGAGGTAAGCAAGGCCAGGAGACATAAACACGTGATATGTCGTCTAGCAGTCATAGCTGGGCTAGCTTTATCAAAGTTTTCATAAACACAGAAGTAAAATGACGCCCAATGCTCGCTTATCTTCAGTTCTCGGCCAGTGCGTGCGGTACTGCGCCGTTCAAGTCTAGGCGTGTGAAAATAATTTATTTAGTACTCTCAAAACTTATTGCCGAGCCACTAAGCAAACAATGCTGAATCCCTCTTAATAATGCAAGGTTTTTTCTCAATATTTTTTACATTTTTACAAATGGGCGAAAAGCCTAAAAGTAAGTAAAATCAGATTATCTGTTTCTCTGTATACAATAAAAATAAGTATTACTTCTTATCATAATCTACCAAATGTCAGCTTGAAAATGAGCTCTCGTTCAATGTTCTGCAGTAAATGGTTCCGGAGTTCTGAGCGCTGAAAGAGGCTTGTTTTTATAAAATACGCTAAATTTGTCGCTCAATAGTACGAAAACCGTTTGACTATCGATAGTATATTTTTGAAAATGCACTCTCCTCAGCACCGTGTATAAATAGGAAAAAAATTAGAGTATTAAAAAAGATCGAGATTTTTTACTAATCGATTTCATATGGAATAGCCCATATGCATTTCTGGATTCGCCCATACGTGCTACATGCCCTGCACATCTCAAACGTCTAGATTTAATGTTTCCAATAATGTCAGGTGAAGAGTACATTGCATGCAGTTCTGCGTTGTGTAACTTTCTCTATTCTCCTGTAACTTCATCCTTTTTAGCCCCAAATATTTTCCTATGAACCTTATTTTCAAAAACGTTAACCTCTCTTCCTCTCTCAAAGTGAGAGTCCAAGTTTCACAACCATAAAGTACAACCGGTAATATAACTGTTTTATAAATTCTAACTTTTCCCTCCTGGCGTATTTCAATAGCGTGGACGGTTTTCTTGTAAATTTAATTAAAAGACAAATAATTTAAGCTACTGAAAACGATACGAGCAGATTGTAAGGTCGTCACAGCTAGAGAGCAGCTCACCTAAGGAGACAGAGTTCGTTGACCTCTTACAACTGCATTACGAGAAGAGCTTGTTAGCTGCGTTGTTGCCAGACTACTGAAACATCCAACTTAATTTTCCAGTTAATCGTGCATTTAATCACAAATGGTAATATATGTTTTCTATTCATTTGAGAGTACCCTATCGTCCCTTTCCACCGGCAAGATTATTTCACTTCCACTTTGTAGGCCTATATAAACCGAATTTATAATTATGAACCTTGTGAAGAACAATTGATTAACAGATAATTGAAGAGTCCCCGGAAAAAGGATGTAACATAATATTAATAAAAAATATGACTTGTGTGGAAAAAATAATTTTTCAGCATTAGCCTAATTTATAACAACAAATGATTGCATGCAATAGCAGAATAAAAAAAGAAATAAAAATTATTCCAATTGAACACGAAATATTACAAGTACCTGAACCATTTTTACTCCTTCACAGTGAAGTGATGGTGAAGTTTGTACGTTGGCCAAACTGCTAACATCAGTCAGCTGTTCATAGTGTAACGTACGTAGGATCCTACTGCATATTAATAGTTTTAAAAACATTATTTTCAAAATGCACTATCGTACAAAAAATACTGTACACTACATGTTTGTAAAGTGCATTACACAATCTCGGAAATTGAAAAATAAGCAGAGCGAGTTTTTCAAACTTCTCGTTATTATGAAAAGCACTTTCCAGCCTTGTGTCGTAATATGCTATTACCGCTCCTAGGCTGAGCAGAAATAATGTCAATCGTACAATGTCCTAAGCACAAAAATGCCCACACCATATTGTCCTGCACTATGTCGTCCAACTCAAAAGATCCATCTCCGGAAACGTCCATATTAAAATGTCCACATGGCCAAAATGTCCACGTAGTAATGAAATGTCAGTATGATACTGTTACCAAGGAAATTGCTGCAACAGTAGACATAATAATGGGGCGGAAAAGTAATTAACACAACGTAACTCTAGTAACTGGAATTCTGAAAAATGTTCAGTCATGGCTGAAGATGTAACATCACAAAGAGGAAAGCAAATTCTATTGGTAGACGGTTATATGCTTAATTGCACTCAAAGAGTAAAAATGAAAAGAATTTCTATTGAAGATGTGAAAGACTAAAATGTAACGCTCCCTGCACGACAAATAACAACATTGAAAACATTAACTTCAGAAGGAATGGCAGAGCAAATGAAACACATTTGCTTGACTTTGATCATTATTAAAAACGCAGCTACTAGCGAGCACAAGATGCATCAACTCGAATAAATCGTGATATGGTAATGGCACAGTCTAGTATATACAGTCGCGAAGCTCAATACGTAGTAAATATGCAAACATTAGGTAGTTGCTTACAACTAGGATCGCTAATATCGCCTCATTACAGGCAATGCAAAATAGTACCGTCACAGTCTATTGTTTCTAGCACCCTCAAAACTCAAGCTTCGTGACTGTATATAGTAGCCTGTGGTAATGGTTTACCGAATAGAATAAACGTAATCAGAATGATGAACACACAGCAGAACTGGATGTGATCTCGAAATGATTTCAGCTTGAGGGAATTGGAAATAGTTGCTCCGTATGAAAACACGGTAACAGGGGAGCCTTTCCTGCTTGAGCAGGAAAAATATACAAATCAAGATTTCAGGTATAACTCCCTGTAAAGTTGGTTTGAATAATTTCGAGGGAAAAAATTGTTCCGGAGCCGGGTATCGAACCCGGGTACGTTAAACCAAAGGTCCCGGGTTCGATACCCGGCTCCGGAACAATTTTTTCCCTCGAAATTATTCAAACCAACTTTACAGGGAGTTATACCTGAAATCTTGATTTGCATGATACACGTCACTGTTCGTTAACAGAAAACCACAATTTAAGTCACACGGAGTTAGTGTGCACTCGAAGTTGGTTGCTTGACGGTAGTCAGCCCACTTTGAGGTCTGTGGATATAGAGGGAAAAATTGGATCGGTGTCGATTAGAGTTCCCGAGTAGCTCAGTGGTAGAGCGTTGGTACGTTAAACCAAAGGTCCCGGGTTCGATACCCGGCTCCGGAACAATTTTTCCCTCGAAATTATTCAAACCAACTTTACAGGGAGTTATACCTGAAATCTTGATTTGCATAATACACGTCACTGTTCGTTAACAGAAAACCACAATTTAAGTCACACGGAGTTAGTGTGCACTCGAAGTTGGTTGCTTGACGGTAGTCAGCCCACTTTGAGGTCTGTGGATATAGAGGGAAAAATTGGATCGGTGTCGATTAGAGTTCCCGAGTAGCTCAGTGGTAGAGCGTTGGTACGTTAAACCAAAGGTCCCGGGTTCGATACCCGGCTCCGGAACAATTTTTCCCTCGAAATTATTCAAACCAACTTTACAGGGTGTTATACCTGAAATCTTGATTTGCATAATACACGTCACTGTTCGTTAACAGAAAACCACAATTTAAGTCACACGGAGTTAGTGTGCACTCGAAGTCGGTTGCTTGACGGTAGTCAGCCCACTTTGAGGTCTGTGGATATAGAGGGAAAAATTGGATCGGTGTTGGTTAGAGTTCCCAAGTAGCTCAGTGGTAGAGCGTTGGTACGTTAAACCAAAGGTACCGGGTTCGATACCCGGCTCCGGAACAATTTTTCCCTCAAAATTATTCAGGAATAATATAATTTGCTTAACTTGATGAAATCGTGTAAATTTTGTTAATCCTCACTTACACTTACTTGCACACATTTAGTAACCATTTTCTTATATTAAAAATTTAATTTTCTAATAATAATTTACGAGTCATTAATATTAATATCTAATTCACTCAACAGATGGAAAATATTGCGTAAACATTTTGGCGTTAGGAAACTTAACATATTTTTAGTGTGCCATTTTTGTCATTGGACGTATATTTAGTGGACATTTTTGTTATTGGACCAAATATCGACTGGACATTCATAATCGACATTCTACGATAGACATTATACCTGTAAGCGCTTCTGGAGCCTAGAATTAACGGACTGATTTAATAGAGATTACCTTAAAAATATTGAATACAGTAGTACAAATAATTACAGAATGTTTCATCATGTTAAAAGTTCTTGATTTTATTATAGACTAAGAAACACCTACAATTGTGAGAACTTTGACTTCTTTTCTCTGTCATTTATATCTTAATAAATTATTCTTTATTGCCAAGAGAACATTATTTCATGATAATAAAACAAGGCACTTATTTAAAATAAATTATTTCCGTTTTTACCTCTGCGCCTTATTTAAACACACTTAGATAACTGTTACTTTGACCCGATCTTACACTTGAAATACACAATATCTGCACCATCTTTGAAACAATGAGGGTTATGATGCTCCATGCTTCAGTTCTAACTTTATATATAGCTTATAGCCTACTAATGGAATTAATTACGTCATGGTTCTAGCGTGCACATAACACTTCCATTTTGCCCTCTTGGGGCCTGCTTACTGGCATGCCATCATGCATCCCAGCGAACGCCAACATCTACAGAATCACTCAATACACTTCACTTACTTACTTACTTACAAATGGCTTTTAAGGAACCCGAAGGTTCATTGCTGCCCTCACATAAGCCCGCCATCGGTCCCTATCCTGAGCAAGATTAATCCAGTCTCTATCATCATACCCCACCTCCCTCAAATCCATTTTAATATTATCCTCCCATCTACGGCTCGGCCTCCCTAAAGGTCTTTTTCCCTCCGGTCTCCCAACTAACATTCTATATGCATTTCTGGATTCGCCCATACGTGCTACATGCCCTGCCCATCTCAAACGTCTGGATTTAATGTTCCTAATTATGTCAGGTTAAGAATACAATGCGTGCAGTTCTGCGTTGTGTAACTTTCTCCATTCTCCTGTAACTTCATCCCGCTTAGCCCCAAATATTTTCCTAAGCACTTTATTCTCAAACACCCTTAACCTATGTTCCTCTCTCAGAGTGAGAGTCCAAGTTTCACAACCATACAGAACAACCGGTAATATAACTGTTTTATAAACTCTAACATTCAGATTTTTGGACAGCAGACTGGATGATAAGAGCTTCTCAACCGAATAATAATACGCATTTCCCATATTTATTCTGCGTTTAATTTCCTCCCGAGTGTCATTTATATTTGTTACTGTTGCTCCAAGATATTTGAGTTTTTCCACCTCTTCGAAGGATAAATCTCCAATTTTTATATTTCCATTTCGTACAATATTCTCGTCACGAGACATAATCATATACTTTGTCTTTTCGGGATTTACTTCCAAACCGATCGCTTTACTTGCTTCGAGTAAAATTTCCGTGTTTTCCCTAATCTTTTGTGTATTTTCTCCTAACATATTCACGTCATCCGCATAGATAAGAAGCTGATGTAACCCGTTCAATTCCAAACCCTGCCTGTTATCCTGAACTTTCCTAATGGCATATTCTAGAGCGAAGTTAAAAAGTAAAGGTGATAGTGCATCTCCTTGCTTTAGCCCGCAGTGAATTGGAAAAGCATCAGATAGAAACTGACCTATACGGACTCTGTTGTGTGTTGCACTGAGACACATTTTAATTAATCGAACTAGTTTCTTGGGAATACCAAATTCAATAAGAATATCATATAATACTTCCCTCTTAACCAAGTCATATGCCTTTTTGAAATCTATGAATAACTAATGTACTGTACCCTTATACTCCCATTTTTTCTCCAATACCTGTCGAATACAAAAAATCTGATCAATAGTCGATCTCAATACACTTCACTAATTGCTTCTAATTTCAAAGAAAACATTTGAAAATTTTAATTTAACTACAAGTCTTATTGTATACGTTTATGGCATTTATTCTCATTTTCTACTTGCAATATGCCTCTAAGATATAGTTCAACTAACCAGGATTATTGTCAGGTTTCTACTGCTCCCTTCATCATTAAAATAATACATTTCACCAAAACTCATTTCACCGAAACATATTACCCAAAATATGGCTATTCTCAATTCTTCCAGGTTAACTGGTAACTTATATAAGTTTCAATAATAGTCCTTCGCAACATATCTATTATTCTTCTTCTTTTCCTTATTAGAATTTGTAATGTTATTGCTGCTGCTGCTGCTGCTAGTACTAGTACTTCAACATTATTAATACAGGGTGTGTCTAAATTGATGTGAAATATTTCGGGGACGTGTTCCCAACATCAAAACAATTTAAAAAGTTAATAAAAACATGGGTCTGAAAACCATTCGTTAGGGAGTTATTAAAGGATTTGACCCTTCATTGACCGCTGATTGTTTGATGGTTGTTTGTTTGTTTGTTTGTTTGTTTGTATTTTGTAGAGCAAAGAAATCAGAAGAAAATGTATTCTGTGAGTGAACAGAACGAAATGATTTGCATCATTTAATTGGTGATGTGCTTCTGGACGTCATCCAACGAATGTCTTTTAACACGATGCTGCTCCAGCTCATTTCAGTCTGATAGTTCGTAATTTTTTTAATGATCCCAAAGATGTATTGGTCGAAGGGGATTCATTGCATGGCCTGCTCGATCGCCTGATTTGAATCCAATGGATTTCTTCGTCTGGGGACATTTAAAGCCCCTGGTTTATGCGACTCCAGTACTTAATGTTGATATTCTGAGAGCGTATCCAAACTGGATTTCGCGAAATACGAAACACTCCAGGAATTTTCAACAGAATACGCCAGAGCATGTAACGCAGGTTTAGGGGACACATCGAAGCAGGAGGAAGCCACTCCAAGCAATTTTTGTAACATTGAATTTTGTCTTGTAACTCTGAAATAAATTATTTTGAGACCAATGCTCATATGAACTTTTTGTAATGTTTTGGTGTTAGGAACATGTCCCCGAAATATTTGACACCAATGTAGATACAACCTGTATATGTTCTTCGTTGTAAACCTGGTAGTAGTGGTAGTGGTAGTATTTCATGTCAATGTTATATTAAAAACTTTGATATTTTTCGTTATTTCTATTGTTACCGCCGCACTTGCATATGCGTTAAACAAGTATAAATCTCTATTTCACAAATGACGTCAATAATAACTCTCTTTTATCTTATCATAAGATAATTGTACAGATACGAATGGATAAAATTTCATTTATTTCCATAATTAGACCTATATATACAAACATTTGATAAATAAGGAATAACATATTAAATATTTAACCTTTTCTATGGTTAAAAATATTCTCATAAAATAAAATAAATATCTTATACAAAATAAGACTTTATACTGCATTAACTGAAAATTATAATTTTTCTTAATTTACGTAATACATTTTCATCTGACATATACAAAATTTATAATCCTACACATTCATTAGTAATATCTGTTGTAGTCAGTGACTTTCTCCCACAGCACTTCAGTAAGTAATGCTTGAAGTATCTTCTGTAACACTTACTAGAACAACACAGTGCTACCGGATTAAAACACGAATTAAATATTAGTAAGTATGTGGATATATTGTACATGTAAAACATTAATTCTGTTGAATAGTCATAGTTATCACTTATAATGATCATCAACAATATATGATATGGAAGGAAACTAATAACAAACACTATTGTAAAACTCAGCACAGTTTTTGCGGCGCTCTTGCGCGATTTTCCTTGGTTGTGAATTTCTCCGGATGTTATTTTGGTACTTCTCATTAAATTTCGAGCCGTCAGACAATACATACAAACTGTTATACCCAAAGGAAGAATACAGAACACCAGAAATCCAAACACGATTATCTTTTTGTAATACTTCCAACTGCCATTGACAACACATACCATATCTTCGACGTGCATAGATAACGTATAAGGAATGGCTAACAGTGAACATATCGCCCAGACTCCCAGGAAGGACATAATCGTTACGATTCTTGACGCGGATTGACTTCTACAGTATAAAGGCATCGATATTGCTTGATACCTCTGAATACTCATAACAGATATCAAATACGCTGACACTCCTATACTTGAGTGCCGAATAAAACCAAACAACTTACATGAAACCTCACCGAGTTGCCAAGATTCTGACTCAGCATCGATGTGAGCAAGTATTGTGTTCGTGGCTAACAACAATAAGTCGCTAACAGCCAAATTCATTATGTAAACGTTGGGAACAGTGTGCATTTCTGAATTACATATTATCACAACTAGGATAATCACATTACCAACTGTGCCAAATAAAAATAAAAATATGAATATTGCAGAATGAATGTACGTTACAAAACTTCTGTACCTTAAAAAATATAAATCATTTGTGTTAACGAAATCTGGAACTACAGCCTTGTAGCCATCCTTGAACGTTACACTTCCATTTGTACACTGACCCTTTCCCAGCACTCCCCACCACATTCCTGACAATTGTTCAGGATTCTCACATCTTGGAACTTCTCTCTCCTCGCCTACAATGATGTCATGTTCCTGGCACAATCTCCACACTTCTAAGAGCCCACAGTCACATTCCAGAGGATTTCCGTACAAAAGTAATTCTCTTAACCTCGGCATGACTCTAAATATATTTTCATCAATGGCCTTGAGTTTATCGTTGCTCAGATCCAGTACTGTAAAGTTAGTTGTGTTTTCGAATGATCTTGGCATTACACAAGTTCCATTACATTCTGACATGTGTAAGTCCTCAACTTTCTCTATGTTAAGAAAGGAACTGTTACTTGGAATCTTAAGATCTTTTCTTCCATCTAATGGCAAATAATTCAGCTTACTCAAATACATAAACACATTTGGATCAAGTGTTCTTAATCTATTGTGCGATAGGCTAAGTCTACTCAAATTAGTAAGTCCAATAAAGGCACCAATTTTCAAGCTGTTTAACAAATTATGCTCTAAATTCAGCTTGCGTAATGACGCCAAATCTTCAAATAATCCAGCCTCCAATTTCTCAATTCTGTTGTACGCCAACTGGAGATCTGTCATGTGTGTTATATTCTTAAAAATACCAACTTCTAATTTTGTTAACAAGTTGTGCTGTAGATTAAGTTGGCGAAGCAGTACGAGACCTTTGAAAGCGTCTACTTCAATACACGAGATATTGCAATATTTAAGGCTCAAATATTCAATTTGAAACATATTTTTGGAAACAAATGCTTCATTTCCAAGTCCGCGTAAGTTGTTGTGATCAAGGTTCACTTCAGAAATAGGGCTGTGATAAATATTGTGATGAATGTGAGGTATCTCTTTTAAAGCAGCATGTGAACAATCCAGATGTTCTTCTGGATGACACCAACACTCAAGGGGACATAACCATGAGGAATGTATAACCAGGATGAGCAACCACATCCAAAATGTGAGGACTGGTATTAGTAGCAGTAAGGCGAATAAGATGATTGTCACACTTGAAGGCATTTTGATGATTGATCTGTTGAGAGAAATAGTGGCATTAGTCCCTTTCTTGTTCGGAAAGAAGCGCCCGTTCTTTTAGAATATATTTTTAACAAGCAGTGCATAACACATATTCTTAAGGGCTATACTAGAAGCGTGTTTCCATTTTATATTGATTCTATATTTTACTATAATTGTAATTACTCCTGATAGTTCTAGAATGCTTCGTTTTCATTGTTCGGTCACTTTTATAAATCTCTCAAGTTAGACGTTTTGTATTAAGTTGCCTCGTTGAGGTTTCTTCCGGTGCTTTCCGTCAAATCAATACGATCAAATGCAGGGTAACTTTCGGCGTTGAACTCTGGACTCATTTCGCTGGCATTATCACCATCTCAATCACTATAGCAGTTGAAAAAAGCGTCGTAAAATAACCACTTAACAAAATGTCTCATTGTGGGAAACTTATATTTGAAGACATTTCCATCTTAAATTTACATTTGACATCTGTTTTATGTTATGTTACTATTCTAGTCGCCTGAACTGGTAGAGTGGAAGAGAAGATCTGATGGCCTTATCTCTACCACGTTAAATGTTAATGTTATGTTTTATTTAACGACGCTCGCAACTGCAGAGGTTATATCAGCGTCGCCGGATGTGCCGGAATTTTGTCCCGCAGGAGTTCTTTTACATGCCAGTAAATCTACTGACATGAGCCTGTCGCATTTAAGCACACTTAAATGCCATCGACCTGGCCCGGGATCGAACCCGCAACCTTGGGCATAGAAGGCCAGCGCTATACCAACTCGCCAACCAGGTCGACACCACGTTAAATGAATATATATACTAAATATACAGGGTAAGTCATAAGTATGTTTGGAAAACGCGTGAGCGTGCTTCTGGATCAAAAAACAAGAACAATTCCTTAATATGAAAATTTGACGGAACATGCTTATTTACTGAAAAAAATAGTAATAGTGACTTTTGTTTTCATAAGTATCTGATCATATTATTGTGTTGTTTTTGTTTTGATTTTGTACCAGCGATTGGCTACAGACTGGAAGGTCCGGGGTTCGATCCCACGTGGTGACAGGATTTTTTCTCGTTGCCAAACTTTCAGAGCGTGGTGCCGACCACAACACCTCATTCTAGTCCCGAGGTCATGGAAAGCATGGGGCTCTACCTCCATGCCCCCCAAATGTCTTCATGGCATGTTACGGGGATACCTTTATCTTTTTTTTATTGTTTACAAACAACACAGAGACAAGACAGTAGTACATATTTTTTTGTTTTGTTTGGATGCGGTGATGCAGTGCCTTGGCCACCCAGATCACCTGACTTCACCCTATTAGATTTTTACCTTTCGAGTCACTTGAAGGCTGTCGTCTATGCAACATCAGTGAATGATGCAGAAGAGCTATTTTAACGTGTTGAAAATGCATGCCTATTCATCCGTGATGACAACATAGCTTTCGAGCGAACTCGCCACTCGTGTGTATGTCGTGCTCAGGTATGTGTAAACAATGGAGTGGGACACGTTGAGCACCTTTTGTAAACGTTAAATGACGAGTTTCCAAACATGTACTTGTGACACAACAAAAAAGAACAAAAATAAAGTATGAACAATTCTCCAATAAATAAGCATTTTCCGTCAAATTTCCATATAAGGAATTGTTCTTATTTTTGATCCAGGAGCACGCTCACGCGTTTTCCAAATATACTTATGACTCACCCTGTATATATTATACTACTTTTCACATTTTTAGTTAAATTTCACATACTTAAATACGATTTTTCCTTCGTTTATGGCAAGAATGTTATTTCCAATATTAATTTATCATTTGTAATTTTTAGTTCTGTGCGAATCGATTGTTTCGTCTTCGCCTTTGCAACTTTTTATTTAGATACACGTAACCTCGTACACTTAAACACTGTGACACGCTAACCCTTGAAACCAGCTGGATTCATTTATCTAAGCCTACTATGAATTCACAAAGTACTCTGTCGACTTTGGTTTGCTTCTTGGAGCGGGGTGGAAGATAGGTTACGAACCGGGTTGTATCTACGAGAATGACATCATCCTATATAAACTTCGTGAAACATCAATTTAGTTCTAGTCGTGAGGTATCCCGGTTCCGATATATGCCATGATTTCACTTTACCTCATCAAGTTACTTGCATAACGGAATAAGACTTTGAAAAGAAAATTATTTTGTGCGACATCATGCGTATTTGCTTGTTTTCCGCACAGAACCAATACGCGGTAAGTGTGAAATACCACATTCAGTATTCCCAACGTAACACACATAACAATTTCCCTCTTCTTACCGCTTAAGCGCGACATTCATTTTACTGCTTTAGGCTTTTAACATATTATTTTTAGAGACGTTTAACACAGTAATAATTATATTTTTGAAACTTACCACTGCAATTTCACCTAAATTGCAATGTTAATTATTGTTTTTAAATATTTGCAAAAATTAAGTAAAGTCTACTACTCCACGAAACTTATTGCATACAAGTAACATTAAGGAAGCCGTGAAAAAATCAACGAGATTCCAGATGCCGATGTTATTACTGCAATATGTTATATAAATAATATTGTTAAAATATTAAAATGAAAAATAAATCATTACATAACCTTACCGTTTGTTTAAGTTCGCATTTATAGACTGGGGGAAAGAAAAGACAGACGTATATTACGGCCTGCTGGAGTATAGTAAACACAGAAAACATTTTATAGCAACAATGTTGAAGAAAGATATTTTGGTTTTCCGAAGTTGCCGTCATTAAACAGAAACCAACATGGAGATTTTATTGCAACTAATTAGAAATTCGTCTTTCAGGTATGTAATAGACGATCTTCGCACAAAATAATGTACGATACACGAGCGGTATGTTTGTTTTCATATTCTCGGAAATTAAAAAAGCTCAACTACGTTTCGCTTTTTCAATCTTTTCCTCGACCATGAAAACGTCAACATACCGCTCTTGTAACGTATATTACTATTCATTCACTTCACAGGCAATTTAAACTAGTTGAAATATGATAATTTCTGGAAGTAGTATTTAAATTACTCACAATTGAAAGCTAAGAGATCGTTGGTCCATTACAGCAAACGAAACCACTTACCAAAGTAAAATATTTGATTTCCTTCATCGGCAATTGATTCACCCAGGATCAAAGTGGCATTCAACAGTGACGGTGCAGCTCTGAGAGACACAGTCCTCGAGGACGGCGGAGTCTGTGATCCAACAGATGACAGTAGCCGTACGACCTGCAGTCCTTATCTCAGAACTCGTTGCAGCGTCCTCTTCCTCTTCCTGCTGTGAAACCACACGTCGCGTCGTGTACACAGCCACAGTGCTCAGAATTTTTAACGATTAGCCTTGCGGAGTTCTAATATTAGGCCTATCAAAATGTATTTATTTATTTATTCATTTATTTATTTATTTATTAATGTTTAAGTGAGGGTTTGGACTTTTTCCATTGCTGGTTGTCACAATCAAAAAATTAAGACACAGGTGGAAGGAAGGAGAGAATGGAAAAAACCTACTGTTGGGATCGTTACGTACAGCTATTCTGTATTTATTTATGTGTTTATTATTTTGCTAATAATTGTAACATAAAATATAATATGTACAGAAAAACTTGCCCCTGAAAGAGCAGAACTCGTGCTCAGGGGCGGATTCCTGAATTTAAATTAATAATTATACAATACAATTTGTCTTATGTCTACTATGCAATTATAATATATAAATTTAAATTTACAATTTTTTAATTTTTATGAAATCCATACATAACTTTTTAAATTTAATACTAGAACTATTAGGATTGGCAAGATTAGGATATTTAAATATAAAATTGTTATATATTCTTGGGCCTAAATTACTACTATGATTAAATACTGTAACAGTGGTGTATTTTGGTTCAAACAATCTTAAAGAATTCATACGTTTTGTTTCATAACTATGAGAATACAACTCAAAATTATTTCGATTTTATGTATGAATTTTATTAATACAATATAATTAACTTGTCTTATGTTAAGTACATTAAAGTCTAAAAACAATTTTTGAGATGGAAAATCAATAGGTTTATGAAGACATATTTTAACAATTATTTTCTTCTATAATAAATAAAATGGATTAAAATTGGATTTAAATGAGCTACCTCATCCTAAATTCCATACATAATTACCAATTGAAATAAAGTTAAATATATTGTGCGTTATAAACTTATTGACAAGTAATTCATCAATAAAACAAAATAATATACTATTTTACGTAATTCATTACAAAGGTAATTAATGTGTTGGTTCCATTTTAAATTATTATCGAAAATTATGCCTAAATACTTAACTTCAGAGGTCTCCTTAATAATCGGACATTTACACTGTATAAGACAACAATCAGAATTATGTAATTTAATACTTAATATAGATGTAGGAGGTTTTTTACATTAACCTAAGCTGTTGATAAAGCGTTCTAAAATAACATACTAAAATAAAAAAAATCTTGATGAGGTGGTTTCCCTAAGCACCCACTCTAGTGTGCTGGTTCCTAATTTCACATTATTTAATTTTAATCGAATGTCATTGGATGTATGTTGGGTCCGTGAGGAAGAATTCCTAAATTTACATTGCAGATTCTCAGAAAATTAAAGGCTCCTGAAAAGACTTTTCAGACAATTGAAGCAACCATTTAAAAATCTTAATTGAACATCATCAATCACCATCTCTATTCATCTTTATAATATAATCACTGTATATTATTTATTTTTCAGTAAATTCTTATCGTATTGATAGCCACCACATATTGTTACAGATCGTTATTTTTTTTTATTTTATTATGCATATTTCCAACATTAATTTACATTTTCTTTTTTTTTGTTAATTTTAATTGATTAGGATAAATACAAGATTTGGACAGCTATCAATGTGATGACACTATTATCTAATTTAATTTATTTATGTCTATAACGGGGCAAAGCCTCAATTACAATAGACAGTACAAATATTTGCTTAGGACATAACGAAATGGAGATAACATGAAAAAGAGATAAAAATAGATTACAAATGCAAGATACAGATATGTTTACAAATGAGAAATAAAAAAGAAAACGGACAAATACATACGTAAATAAAAGACATATAGATATGACACGGAGATTAAGATGAAATGAAGAGAAGCGAATCTAAGCGTTTGTAATTTGGATATGGAGAAGGATGGAACGCGTAAAGTGACAGACAGAATGAGAAATGAAGCTGTGTTGGCAAGAGTGGGTGAAGAAAGAATGATGCTGAAACTGATCAGGAAGAGGAAAAGGAATTAGCTGGGTCATGGTTGAGAAGAAACCGCTTTCTGAAGGATGCATTGGAAGGAATGGTGAACGGGAGAAGAGTTCGGGGCAGAAGAAGGTATCAGACGACATTAAGATATATGGATCATTTTATTTATTTATTTACTTATTTATTTATTTATTTATTTATTTATTTATTTATTTATTTATTTATTTATTTATTTATTTATTTATTTATTTATTTATTTATTTATTTAACCTGGTAGAGATAAGGCTATCAGGCCTTCTTCCCCTCTACCAGGGGATTACAAGTACAATATTAAGAATACAATTACAATTATGATTACAATTAATATTAAATTTACAAATACAATAAAAGTCAAAGTACTAAAAAATTAACTGATTAATAAAAGCTAGACAGTTTATTGTAAAAGTTAAGAAGAGAGAAATCTTTTTTTATTAATTAAGTAAAAATTAAACCTACTCTACGCAGTAAGAAAATGCTTAATAAGTTTGCTTTTGAACGCTACTAAATTCCGACAGTCTCTGATGTCACTGGGTAGGGTATTCCACAAGCGCGAGAGCGAGATTGTGTATGATGATGAATACGATGATGTCTGATGTGTTGGTATGGCTAGTATGCGGCTATTTTGCGTGCGTGTGAAGAGATTATGATATGGTGACAGGTAACTGAAACGGGAGGCAAGGTAGGTAGGTGTAGAGGTGTGAAGGACTTGGAAAAGGAGAACAAGAGAATGAAAATTTCTACGTTCGTTAAGCCGTAGCCAGTTTAGAGTTTGGAAGAATGGGGTAATGTGGTCAGCGCGACGGACATCTCAGACGAAGCGAACACAATAATTATGAACACGTTGTAATTTTTGCGACTGGTTGACATTGAGTTCAGTTAGTAGAAAATCACAATAATCGAAGTGGAACATTACTAATGTTTCCACTAGTATTTTCTTGAGTGATAGCGGGAGGAATTTTCGAATGCTGTTTAAGGAATGTAGTATGGAGAGCACTTTTTTTGGTAATATGGGTTACTTGGTTATTCCAGTTTAAATGCGTATCAAAGTAAACTTCAAGGTTTTTAACACATATCAGGAGACAAAGAGGAAGGCAGAAAATAGGAAAGACTGAGGAATGTTGGGTTTGCAGTGAAAGACCTGCTCTTGGGCAGAACACTATGAATGAATAAATATAGATATAAATGAAAGATACGAAATAAAAAATAGATACATATAGATATAACCAAAAGATGTAAAATGTAGCTATGCATGGCAACTACACAGTAATAAATAGCAATACTATTTAAAAATCAATTACCTTCAGTATATTAATAAGAAAATGTTTAAATACTTCATGTAAGAAATATTGAAATCTAGGTCCTATTTTTTACATTAAGTTACACATATTTAACACTGGTGATTTTTTATCTGCTGAAGTGTTTGGTTTTTTATAATACAACAATATTGACGATTTCTTAAATGTGATCTTCTAGCGTTAAACTGGATTTGTGATAATATTTCGCTGTTATCCAGTAGACCGTTAAATATTTTATACAATAAAATTTGCTCATCAAGTAATCTCCAATTGGCAAGAGACATTAAATTAAATTCTATTATAAAGAGTATAACGTGAATGTATTCTTACCTTAAAAAATTCGACTTCAAGACTTTCAGGAAAATACAGGATTTCAGCGGCATTCTTAGTAGCGAAGAGGTAGTTATTCCTTCGACAAAATTTTATACGACGTCAACAAAAGTGATATGGCGCGTCCTCAGGTTGCGGATAGAGGAGACGGCCTCCAGATATGGAGGGTAGCTGCGAATATATTGAATAAGCAGTCGTGGACAGCCGATAAGGGGTGGTCCTCCAGCTTGGGGGTTGGGCGAAGGGATAACAACCCATCACCGTAAAAGACAGCTTGTTACGAAACCTAACAGTATTTAAGATTACATAGTCACTTTTATTTCACAAAATAACAAATGTAGGCCTACTTGAGATTTTAACATATATTTAAAAGAATGGAAAATGGATTTAAAAAATCCTCAACTTTATTGCATTTTAGTGCCGACAGGCATATTCACCATAGCTAAAGCTGCAGCTTGATGAACTGTACTGCAACTAGAACTATCACCACCAACAATATTGTGTGTGTTGCTTCATCAATTTTACTCTCTACAGTAGGTAAATTAGCCTACAACACCAGGAGCTATGACGTCAGGAATTCCAAGATGGGTTTTTACGTACATCTTTACTTTACACCAAATGATCTCGATTGGATTTAACATTGGAGAATAAGGTGCCAACCGTAACTTCTGAAATACAAATGATAGTTTCTGAAATACAATTGACAAATCTGAAATACAATTGATGTCTTCTGAAATACAATTGATACCATCTGAAATTGAATTGACTAATCTGAAATACAAATGATACTATCTGAAATTAAATTGACAAATCTGAAATGCAATTGATGCCTTCTGAAATACAATTGATACTGTCTGAAAATGAATTGACTAATCTGAAATATAAATGATACTATCTGAAATTAAATTGACAAATCTGAAATACAATTGATGTCTTCTGAAATAGAATTGATACTGCCTGAAAATGAATTGACTAATCTGAAATATAAATGATACTATCTGAAATTAAATTGACAAATCTGAAATATAATTGATGTCTTCTGAAATAAAATTGATACTGCCTGAAAATGAATTGACTAATCTGAAATATAAATGATACTATCTGAAATTAAATTGACAAATCTGAAATACAATTGATGTCTTCTGAAATAAAATTGATACTGCCTGAAAATGAATTGACTAATCTGAAATATAAATGATACTATCTGAAATTAAATTGACAAATCTGAAATACAATTGATGTCTTCTGAAATGCAATTGATACTGCCTGAAAATGAATTGACTGATCTGAAATACAAATGATACTATCTGAAATTAAATTGACAAATCTGAAATACAATTGATGTCTTCTGAAATGCAATTGATACTGCCTGAAAATGAATTGACTAATCTGAAGTAAAAATGATACTATCTGAAATTAAATTGACAAATCTGAAATACAATTGATATCTTCTGAAATGCAATTGATACTGTCTGAAAATGAATTGACTATTCTGAAATATAAATGATACTATCTGAAATTAAATTGACAAATCTGAAATGCAATTGATGTCTTCTGAAATGCAATTGATACTGTCTGAAAATGAATTGACTAATCTGAAATATAAATGATACTATCTGAAATTAAATTGACAAATCTGAAATACAATTGATGTCTTCTGAAATACAATTGATACTGCCTGAAAATGAATTGACTAATCTGAAATATAAATGATACTATCTGAAATTAAATTGACTAATCTGAAATATAATTGATGTCTTCTGAAATACAATTGATACTGCCTGAAAATGAATTGACTAATCTGAAATATAAATGATACTATCTGAAATTAAATTGACAAATCTGAAATACAATTGATGTCTTCTGAAATACAATTGATACTGCCTGAAAATGAATTGACTAATCTGAAATATAAATGATACTATCTGAAATTAAATTGACAAATCTGAAATATAATTGATGTCTTCTGAAAAATACAATTGATACTGATACCTGAAAATGAATTGACTAATCTGAAATATAAATGATACTATCTGAAATTAAATTGACAAATCTGAAATACAATTGATGTCTTCTGAAATACAATTGATACTGCCTGAAAATGAATTGACTAATCTGAAATACAAATGATACTATCTGATACTATCTGAAATTAAATTGACAAATCTGAAATACAATTGATGTCTTCTGAAATGCAATTGATACTGCCTGAAAATGAATTGACTAATCTGAAATATAAATGATACTATCTGAAATTAAATTGACAAATCTTCTGAAATACAATTGATACTGTCTGAAAATTTGACTAATCTGAAATATAAATGATACTATCTGAAATTAAATTGATACTGTACTGTCTTCTGAAATACAATTGATACTGAAAATGAATTGACTAATCTGAAATATAAATGATACTATCTGAAATTAAATTGACAAATCTGAAATATAATTGATGTCTTCTGAAATACAATTGATACTGCCTGAAAATGAATTGAAATCTGAAATACAAATGATACTATCTGAAATTAAATTGACAAATCTGAAATACAATTGATGTCTTCTGAAATACAATTGATACTGCCTGAAAATGAATTGACTAATCTGAAATATAAATGATACTATCTGAAATTAAATTGACAAATCTGAAATACAATTGATGTCTTCTGAAATACAATTGATACTGCCTGAAAATGAATTGACTAATCTGAAATATAAATGATACTATCTGAAATTAAATTGACAAATCTGAAATACAATTGATGTCTTCTGAAATACAATTGATACTGCCTGAAAATGAATTGACTAATCTGAAATACAAATGATACTATCTGAAATTAAATTGACAAATCTGAAATACAATTGATGTCTTCTGAAATACAATTGATACTGCCTGAAAATGAATTGACTAATCTGAAAATCTGAAAAAATTGATAATCTGAAATTAAATTGATAATCTGAAATTAAATTGACAAATCTGAAATACAATTGATGTCTTCTGAAATACTTGATACTGAAATGAATTGATACTGAAATACTGAAAAAATGAATTGACTATTCTGAAATATAAAAAATGATACTATCTGAAATTAAATTGACAAATACTGATGCAATACTGATGTCTTCTGAAATGCAATTGATACTGTCTGAAAATGAATTGACTAATCTGAAATATAAATGATACTATCTGAAATTAAATTGACAAATCTGAAATACAATTGATGTCTTCTGAAATACAATTGATACTGCCTGAAAATGAATTGACTAATCTGAAATATAAATGATACTATCTGAAATTAAATTGACTAATCTGAAATATAATTGATGTCTTCTGAAATACAATTGATATTGCCTGAAAATGAATTGACTAATCTGAAATATAAATGATACTATCTGAAATTAAATTGACAAATCTGAAATACAATTGATGTCTTCTGAAATACAATTGATACTGCCTGAAAATGAATTGACTAATCTGAAATATAAATGATACTATCTGAAATTAAATTGACAAATCTGAAATATAATTGATGTCTTCTGAAATATAATTGATACTGCCTGAAAATGAATTGACTAATCTGAAATATAAATGATACTATCTGAAATTAAATTGACAAATCTGAAATACAATTGATGTCTTCTGAAATACAATTGATACTGCCTGAAAATGAATTGACTAATCTGAAATACAAATGATACTATCTGAAATTAAATTGACAAATCTGAAATACAATTGATGTCTTCTGAAATGCAATTGATACTGCCTGAAAATGAATTGACTAATCTGAAGTATAAATGATACTATCTGAAATTAAATTGACAAATCTGAAATACATTTGATATATTCTGAAATGCAATTGATACTGTCTGAAAATGAATTGACTAATCTGAAATATAAATGATGCTATCTGAAATTAAATTGACAAATCTGAAGTACAATTGATGTCTTCTGAAATGCAATTGATACTGTCTGAAAATGAATTGACTAATCTGAAATATAAATGATACTATCTGAAATTAAATTGACAAATCTGAAATACAATTGATGTCTTCTGAAATACAATTGATACTGCCTGAAAATGAATTGACTAATCTGAAATATAAATGATACTATCTGAAATTAAATTGACAAATCTGAAATATAATTGATGTCTTCTGAAATACAATTGATACTGCCTGAAAATGAATTGACTAATCTGAAATATAAATGATACTATCTGAAATTAAATTGACAAATCTGAAATACAATTGATGTCTTCTGAAATACAATTGATACTGCCTGAAAATGAATTGACTAATCTGAAATACAAATGATACTATCTGAAATTAAATTGACAAATCTGAAATATAATTGATGTCTTCTGAAATACAATTGATACTGCCTGAAAATGAATTGACTAATCTGAAATACAAATGATACTATCTGAAATTAAATTGACAAATCTGAAATACAATTGATGTCTTCTGAAATACAATTGATACTGCCTGAAAATGAATTGACTAATCTGAAATATAAATGATACTATCTGAAATTAAATTGACAATTCTGAAATATAATTGATGTCTTCTGAAATGCAATTGATACTGTCTGAAAATGAATTGACTAATCTGAAGTATAAATGATACTATCTGAAATTAAATTGACAAATCTGAAATACAATTGATGTCTTCTGAAATAGAATTGATACTGCCGAAAATGAATTGACTAATCTGAAATATAAATGATACTATCTGAAATTAAATTGACAAATCTGAAATATAATTGATGTCTTCTGAAATACAAATGACACTGTCTGAAAATGAATTGACTAATCTGAAGTATAAATGATACTATCTGAAATTAAATTGACAAATCTGAAATACAAATGATACTACCTGAAATTAAATTGACAAATGTGAAATACAATTGAAATGTCTTCTGAAAATGAATTAACTAATCTGCAATACAAATGGCAAATCTGAAATACAATTGATATTTTCTGAAATGCAACTGGAAAAGATGTAGAAGCTGCTACAACATCTATGAACATTAATATACATTTAACGAATACAATGAGGTGTTCTGATGCTGTAATTATCTCAAACAAAAAGATGATCGTGCAAATATATGTGAATAAAAGCTTCGGAATATGTATTATACAATGTTAAAAGTTCTGTAATCAAGATGTATAAGTATGAATAAAAGCCATATTTAATTGGTCGCATACGGACTGGATGAACAATCCTCCGCGCGCCCGCTTTTACAGCTTGCGGATTTTGGGAGAGTCAAGCCGACAACCCCGGTGAACGGGTGTCAGAAAGTACGCAGTAAATCTACCTACATTTTGTCGCGTAAGACATTACCATAGGTAGGCAGTTCGTAGAAAAACAGTAGAATCTAGTTGAGTACAGCTCTGTAGATTCGAATCAAATTAAAATCATGATTTTGGTGACTGATATTATTATTTACTACACATAACTTACTGATTCCGTATGGGTTATTTTTTTGTTTATTGCAATAAAATTTTCTTCAATTTCTCCTCGTTCTGAGTGTGACAGAAACTATTGTGTCTGTATAAAAACACTAAATATTATTACAGTGAATTATGTTCAAAATGTAATTACTGTATAATATGATAATAGTTATATTCTTTTTGTGTTGTGAGTATAAATAACAATAATAATAATAATATTTATTTATTCAAGTCTTCTCTTCCACTTGGCCAGAAACAAAATAAAATGACACAGTTTGCAGTAATTCAAGTTAATGATTACAGACTAATATTTAAAGATCACTAAAAAATTGATATAGTCCTATAAACACAAGTTCAGTAAAGTAATGCAAACATACTAAATAATAATTACAAAATAACATAAGGCCTAGAAGTTACACTCAATGGATCTGCAAGTGTTAAATGAACCAATATTACAAATTACAAGAATTACGAGTACACATAAATACCTTGGCGGAACGCTATATATTATGTTTAATTAAATATATTATTTATAACAAGTAAGTAAAATTATATGTAACTAAGTATATCAGTAATAAATAACTTTTTAAATTGTATTTATTTATGTATTGATACAAGATTTTTTCTTATGTCAAAGCAAAAATTATGCCATGAAATCCAGTCTCTTGTGGCTCCGACTTAAAGAACGCAAAACTTTACACTCTTTGTCTTTACTCTTTCGAATTCTGCACACCTCAACACCAAATTACCTTTCGTCTCGTTTCTCTTATCTATACTCTAACCACGACGTAAATACCAGATCACTTATCTGTGGCACGCTAAATATACCTCTTCATAGAACATCTTGTTATTCCTCATCTTTTACAATATCCACCTCGCGTCAATGGAATTCCTTGTCACAAAGTATTAGGGGCTGCAAGACAACAAACACCTTTAAGAACAGCTTAAAAGATAACCTTATTAGCATTTCACTCCAATCATACTGATTTAAAATATTACAGACTACACTGTTGCTTTTTTTCTTTAGACATCATCCTGATTGTGCTGCATTTTCAAAATTGTCTCATAATAATCTCTTTCTATTATCTAATATAATTTGTAATATATTAACATTCTATGTATTTTAGTTTAATTCTGCTACACAGTTTATTTCAGTGTAGTTCATAGTATTTTGTTGTTTAATTCGTAAATAACTCTTGTATACATGTAACTCTCATCTAAATCAAATTGTTGAATTCTTTGTAAGTTCATGCATATGTATATACACTTTTTGCTGGTTGTGTGGAAGAGAAGGCCTTACGGCCTTAACTCTGCCAGCTAAAATAAATCATTATTATTATTATTATTATTATTATTATTATTATTATTATTATTATTATTATTATTATTATTACAAATGCATCACGTGGTCGCATCATATGACGTTGCGTTAGTCGACCTAGTTGGCGAGTTGGTATAGCGCTGGCCTTCTATGCCCAAGGTTGCGGGTTCGATCCCGGGCCAGGTCGATGGCATTTAAGTCTGCTTAAATGCGACAGGCTCATCTCAGTAGATTTACTGGCATGTAAAAGAACTCCTGCGGGACAAAATTCCGGCACTTCCGGCGACGCTGATATAACCTCTGCAATTGCGAGCGTCGTTAAATAAAAAAAAAAAAGAAAAAAGAAAAAAAAGAAGAAAACGTTGCGTTAGTGTCTGGTGCTTCAATAAAGTATGACTGTACCGCCTGCAGGACGGTATCGTTCGTAAACAGAATAAGTGACGCGCTCATCTACCAAGCCCTCACTCGGCTTGTACGGGTAATACTATATCAGTGACGTGTGTTATCAACAGTGCCTACAGAGAACACATTCTATAGCGGTGAGAAGTGGTTACGTCCAGAAACCATTAAGTACGTGACTTAAGGGACATTAGGACTGGGTTTTTGACCAAAATCGTAGAAGTAAATATTTTCCTTCTTTTTATATAAATAGTTACCTTATACAGAGCGTTCATTTCAAAATTTCCCAGTCTAAATAACTCTATAATTTAAATAGGATTTAATTAAACAAAAAACACGTCAAGTTAGATATTGAGGGGTAAGTTTAGAAGCAGTCTTAATATTGCATATTAGTTTTTATCCCCTTATCCCCAGCCACCCCGACTTCGAAATTTCAAATGACACCCCTATATTGTGATACTTAAATTTGAAAGGGTATTCAATTGTTTATACATCTCATTCATTTTGCTTTGCCATCTTTCGTTTTTTATCGTCGCCTGGCAACCTGGTTTCAAAACCAAGCATTCTCTACACCAGACTTGCGATGTTTCAACATAAAATGATGCGTCTAGGTTGCGATTTTCATCTTTTTCACATAAAACGAAAATGACAAAATGAGTGACTTGCGGGGTTTTAAAAATAACCGATTCAATTACAATTAATATTAAATTTACAGTTACAATTACAATAAAAATCAAAGCACTAAAGTTTAATTGTATGCGTGTCGTTCAATAAATTATAGTTTAATTTTGTTAACAAAGTAATACACATTGACTAATCTATACTAATAATAAATCTGTAGCCGAAATGTTTCTGGTAATTTTCGATTTTCAAAAAATAATTTGTCCTAACATGTATAATTAACCACCCTGAAACCGAAAATCGCATTTTTGAAATTTTTGTTTGTATGTCTGTCTGTATGTTTGTTACCTTTTCACGCGATAATGGCTGAACCGATTTCGATTAAAATTGGAATATAAATTAAGTTCGTTGTAACTTAGATTTTAGGCTATATGGCATTCAAAATACATTATTTAAAAGGGGGGTTATAAGGGGGCCTGAATTAAATAAATCGAAATATCTCGCTTATTATTGATTTTTCTGAAAAATGTTACATAACAAAAGTTTCTTTAAAAATGATTTACGATAAGTTTTATTCTTTTCAAAATTTTGATAGGACTGATATTTAATGAGATAAATGAGTTTTAAAATTAAGATAACGCCATCTAAGACGGTGCAATGAAATAACAAATGACTTCGTCTATAAGGGGCCTTGGACAGCAACAATCGAAAGCTATTAAACTATTCCTATGCACAGAAAATTTGATAGGCTTTTTTATACATTCGTTTTCTGTATTTCTTAAAATAATATTTATGTACACACTCATTTTAATCTCAGAGAATTAATGAACAACGAGAGTGTATTGATTTAATATGCAGTAATAGTACGTTAGCTTAGCAATCCATTATTTTATAATTCAAATTTTAACTGTGCTCAATTGAATCGTGTTAAAATACATCAAATAGACTATATATGCAATAAATGCAATGCAAAAAAAAAAAAAAGAATTGGGTAATGAGCCAAGCAGATTATGTTGCTCTGTTGTAAAGGTTGTTGCTTCTGAGATTCAAGAGCCCCCACAACAAATTAAAAACTTTCTCATCGGAGTACATCCGTTATCAACGCACTTTTTATATAATACAATATAATATAATATAATATAATATAATATAATATAATATAATATAATACAATACAATACAATACAATACAATACAATACAATACAATACAATACAATACAATACAATACAATACAATACAATACAATACAATATAATATAATAATAAATATGTAGCCGAAAATTTCTGGTAATTTTCCCTTTTCCAAAAATAATTGGTGTTAACATGTATAATTATTCATCCTGAGACCGAAAATCGCTTTTTTGAAATTTTTGTTTGTATGTCTTTCTGTCTGGATGTTTGTTACCTTCTCACGCGATAATGGCTGAACGGATTTCGATGAAAATTGAAATATAAGTTAAGTTCGTTGTAATTTAGATTTTAGGCTATATGGAATTCAAAATACTTCATTTAACGGGGCCTGAATTAAATCGAAATATCTCGCTTATTATTTTTTTTTTTGTGAAAAATGTTACGTAACAAAAGTTTCTTTAAAAATGATTTCCGATAAGTTTTATTCTATGCAAAATTTGGTAGGTCTGATAGTCTTTTAAAATAATAATACAATACGTTTTCACCGCCGCCTCAGATTGTAGCGTTGATGTTCCTGCAGTAATTCCCATGTGCAAAACATAAAATTTTTGAGTAGGAAGAAAAAACACATTTATTCATTCCATGGCAATGTACATAGGAGATCGTGAATTCTTACATTTTCGAAAGAAAGAAATATAATTGCATATCACTGTTTATGCTGTATTACTATTTAAGTTATTTGAAAGTTTCAGAACCATAGTGGGCCAAGCGCCATTTACTGAAGACGTAGAAAACAAGGGTTAAAATTAAGTTATTATCATAATTCAATGGAACCATATAGCAAGTAATATAAAGTATACACAATAAAACTAAATGATATGTCAATCTTCATTAAACTATAGTTGCGTGTAATAACAAATAAGAAACATGTTAAAGGAATTGTCATTGCACCAAATGAGTGTCTCTGGACCAAATTGATCGCAATTTAATTATTTAAATACAATTTCAATTAAGTAACATATTAAACGATTTATCCTTCTATCAAACACGAATGTTCCCTGGATCAAACGTCGTATTTTAATTACGTAATTACGTTATATTTATTTCTAACAGGTGCAGCGGAGCGCACGGGTACGGCTAGTGTTCAAATAAAATTAATTTCGGCATATCCACCACTGTGAATAAGTATAGTACTACATTATTTCCTTAGTGTATGTAAGAGTTTCTGGGAATAATTTATTGCAATCCCTGCTGAGACTTGCAGTATTTTTCAAATTACTTCATCCAAGATATAGTTTCAACTTATATATATATATATATATATATATATATATATATATATACACTGGTCAAAAAAGTTAAGCATAATTAGGCATATAACGGTTTTTATTAATTAAAATAAAATAGATAAATTATAATTGGGTTTCTTGGTTCCACAGAATAAACTTAAAAGTAGAAATACACTGTTTGTTAACAATGGACTCAATATGAAATGAAAAAGTTGCATTGTTTGGAACAACGGAACAGATAAGGGAAGCTGAAATTCGTACATCATCAAAGAAAAGGAAACTGTGCTTTCAGTGCCCTGTTTAATAACGTGTTGGTCCTCCACGAACCCTGAGGCACTCTTGTATGCGACGGGGCATTCTCAGTACCAATGCATCTAAGCTCTCCTGAGGCAAATTGTCCCATTCTTCCAAGGCAGCATTCCTGAGTTCTTGAATCGTTAATGGGTGATGTGGACGATTGGAAATGGCTCTCCTGAGAAAGCTCCATGCATGCTCTATGCAGTTCATATCCGGTGAGCATGCTGGCCAATCCATTCTTCGGATCCCATGTTCTACCAGATACCGCTGCACACTATGAGCACGATGAGGCCGAGCATTATCGTCCTGTAGAGTGAACCCTTCTCCTAAAGTCTCTGCAAAACCACTTACTATGGGTTGGAGGATGTTGTTCTTATACACGGCAGCAGTCATGTTTCCCTCTATTGAAACCAGTGGTGTGCGGCGGCCAAACATGACACCTGCCTAAAACAAGATTGAACCACCAAACTGTTGGTGACGTTCCACGGTCATTGAGGGATGATTTCGTTCCCCTGTTCGTCTCCATACGCGAATAGAGTTGTTGTCAGGGTGTAGGCCCATTCTCACTTCGTCTGAGAATAAAGTTCTGGTCCATTGGTCTCGTGTCCAATTCTCATGTGCTCTAGCCCATCATGCACGAGCACCCCTGTGATGTGGACGGAGTGCTGAAGTCTTGAGTGGTCTTCGAGCATACAACCCTATGTCATGAGGTCTATTGCGCACAGTTTGGCTACTTACAACAACACCAGTGGCTTCGCGCAGATCATGGCGCAGAGTTGTAGCTGAGGCTATAGGGTTCCTACGTGCAGATAACCTTACATACCGGTCCTGACCTGGTGTTGTTTTGCGTGGACGGCCCTCGCGAGGTCGATCTGCTATTGACTGGGTTTCCTGGAACTTTCTCCACAGTCTGGAGACAATACTCTGATTCACATGAAGGATGTTAGCAACATCAACTTGTCTCATGCTTTGTTCCATCAAAGTGATGATTTTGATGCGGTCTGCCATTGTAAGGGTGTTCCGAGCCATTGTACTGCACTATGAAGCAAAACGACACTGATTGAACTTCGCTCGAATTACAGACTTTGTTTACTGCACTATGAAGCACTATGAAGCAAAACGACACTGATTGAACTTCGCTCGAATTACAGACTTTGTTTACTGCACTATGAAGCACTATGAAGCAAAACGACACTGATTGAACTTTGCTCGAATTACAGGCTTTGTTTACTAGCCGTGATTTGGATGTTACCTAGTGATGCACAATAAAACAAATGAAAGAGTTTGAATTGGTAAACATAATACGTGCCACATAAAACCAAAAGAAACATAAATATCAGGTATTATTGGGTAAACTGGAAATATGCTTAACTTTTTTTGACCAGTGTATATTTATTTATTTACTTATTTATTATTTATTTATTTATTTATTTATTTATTTATTTATTTATTTCGTTCTTTATTTATTTATTTATTTATTTATTTAAATTCTAGTACTGCCTTGCATTTTCATATGCGTTTAACAAAAGGTAAATATCCTTTCAATATACAAGAATTGTTGTCAACAATCCTGATGCTTTAGTCTTACCAGACATAAATAAGATCATGCAGATACAGGTAAATGAAAAATTTACTTCATTCTTAGAGTCATATATGCCTTATTTTTAATAAATGATCAATGATGACATACTCATAAATTACCTCTTTGTTAAAAAGTATCTTCCAATAAGAGTGTCATACTATTAAAATGAACAGATTGTATAAACCAAAGAGATTCATTTATTAATTACTATTATTCTGAAGCACACTTAATGTCATTACGTATGGAAGAGAACGTCAGTTAAATGGCCGCCACGGCTTCGTTGAGTTGCGCGTAAACGAGTCTTCCAATTTTCAATGACAGTCAAATATAAACCAAACACAATTTCACGAATAACGCACGTGATGTTCCAAGGTCATTAACTGTTTCTGGCTTGTTGGAATAAACCCGTGAATTAACATAACCCCATAAGAAGTAATCCAGCGGCGTTAAATCACATGATTCTGGGTGCCAGTTGACATCACCACCACAAGAACCACCTGAACTTCTCCCAAAAAGGTCCACTGTTTCGTGAGCGCCATCTTCCTGAAACTAGGCATCGTTTGATTTGCGACAAGCAGTTGCCTCAAATTCTTCGATCAAACGTCGAATTCTTCTCTCGCACCTTGACGAACAGATGACTCATTTTGACATTAAATTTTAACGATTTCTGCGCCTTGTGAAATGGTGTAATGTTCCATGATTATTTGTCAATAACTACAGTAACCATGAAAAAAAGTGACTGTTATAGCTTCATAAACACGGTAGCTATTATACTGTACTAGTGGCTTGTGCAGCAAATGCTGCTGCAAACTAAGTTCGTTGGACGTTCAAATAAAAATTTTTCAGATTTATTTTCAATGAAGAATACTTGTCTTTTTAATAGTTATTTGCTTCCATAATAATGAAACATACTCCCTCTGAATGGATTTTTTTAGGCCAAATACTTTTTCTTGAACCTATCCAACTTCAGTTTTTGAGTTTCAACGCGAAAACGCAATATCAATGTCAGGATGATAGCAGTAGCTATTTCAGGTCATTGTGGATTGTAGGCAAAAGTTAAAAAAATGTCAGGTTTGCTAAGCTTTCGAACAGCTGCTGCATGTAGAACTTGAAATGTAGAGCGTAAAATCATTTTATCCTACTAAGAGATCTTGCTGAAATGATCTGGAGACTACAAAATTTTCTAGGCCTCTTATTTTATCTGTAAGTAATACCTTTTGATCTTTCCTTAGGAACTGTAATTTTTGCGCTCTCTCGAGCCGATACTGAAGACAATGACACATATCAATATCTACACTACACCGCCATTAAGTATATGAAAAAGACCCAACCCCACTGGGCTAATAAGTATAAAAATATTTGATTTTTAATAACAATATTATTATCTTACTTAAGTTTTGTAGTTATATATAGCAGCCACTCAGTAAATTATAGAAATGAAGATCTAAATTAAGATATTCTCTACATTTACTTACATAACCTCAAAACGTTTCACTTTCATGTCATCAATATAGCGTCAATATTATGTACAATTAATGAAAAATAGATGCATCATGATATTAACTATAGTAATATTTAATTTCTAATGATAATAATGTCATCAAACCACCTCAAGTTTCGTAGATTTGAATATCCAATACACAGCTGTACTCAGAAAATTATTATACACTGCAGAATCAGTTTTTAATAACAAATTGAATTGAGCTCTAAATATGTCGGCAATCCTGCAGGTCATGGTCTTCGTGTAATAGCCTATTGTTTATTGTAGTATGTGATTTGTTCTGAAATTCAATCAAGTCGGCCGTGATTCGATAAAATTAGTTCTCAAAACTGACAACAGATGGATTTTGGAAAATAGGAAAATTATGTAAGAAAATTGACATTTCACTGAAAACTACTACTTTTCCGAAAAACTTTGGGTTCCAAGCTTCAAAATGAGGGGCCATTTATTAAAATCCGTTCAGCCGTTTTCCCGTAATTTCCATTACCAGTTGAAATTATATATATAGATGTTAAAAAGTAGGACGTTCTTATTGGAAGACCCTTTATTTAAATGTGTTTATAAAATAAATGTATTTTACAATGCATGTAAATATATTTATAATTATTTCTTACAAAATAAATATCTCATATTGTAATGTACAGTAGTGGCAAAAAAAAATCGGACCGACCATTGTAGGTGATGCAAAAGAATCCTGTGCTGTGTATTGTTCAAACTGTGGTAATTTCAATATGGATAGTGAAGCCAGAGGTATGTACTGCTATTTAATGTAAAAATACGCAGTTATCTTTGCCGAATAGAGGTAGAAATAATATTGATGCCAGATGAAAATAAAACTCTCAAAGTTTTTTCGTCTGTAAGTCTGAGGCACTGAAGGAAACAAGAGACGGTAAGAATCGAACAAATGAAATAAATTTCATTGTTACAATTAATAATGCCGGATGTGTATTGTGACTAGCAAAATTTGAATCTGTGACTCTGAAATCAGCTACAAGGGTCAGTCCGGTTTTTTTTTTTGCCACTACTCTACATATTACAAAATCTCTCAATTCGCATCATATTCATATGCTTTACATTTCAAAAATCTATTCAGTTACTAATTTCTTTGCATTGTTAGCAGTGGTCGGAGACTTTCTCCGACAACACATCAGTAAGTAATGCTTGAAGTATCTTCTGTAACACTTACTAGAACAACACAGTGCTACTGGGTTAAAACAAGAATTAAATATAAGCAAGTATCTCAATATTGTTTGCATGTAATACATCTCAATGGGATAGTCATAGTCAAATCTTACAATGAAAGTCCACAATAAGTGACATGGAAGCAAACTAAGAACAAACACCACTGTAAAGCTCAACAAGATTCTTGCTGTGCTCCTCCGAGAAATCCCTTGGTTATGAATTTCTCCGGACTCTATATTGCTACTCCTCATTAAATGGCGTGCCGCCAGACAATACATACAAACTGTTACACCAAGAGGAAGAATACAGAATACCAGAAGTTCAAACACGACCACCTTTTCGTAGTATTTCCAGCTAACCCGGACATTACAATCATTACCGAAATGTATAGCTAACATATATGGAATCATAAACAATGAACATATTGTCCATATTCCTAGGATGGTGGCAATCGTTATTATTCTAGTCATAGATTGACGTCTGTTGTGTAAAGGCCTCGATATTACATGGTACCTCTGAATGTTCATAACACATATCAAATATGGAGAAATTCCTGTACTAGAGTGCTGGAAAAACTCAAACATCTTGCAAAAAACGTTACCGAATTGCCACGAATCTGACACTTTATCGGTTTTGGTAAATATGGTATTCGTGGTTAACAATAACAAATCATTAACAGCCAAATTCAATATGTAAACGTTGGGAACAGTATGCATTTCTGAATTGCATATTATAACAACTAGGACAGCTACATTACCAACTGTGCCAAATATAAATAAAAGTATATGTACTACAGGTTCAACATACGTAAGAAAATTGTCGTATCTTGTATAATAATCATCATCCGTGCCAACGTCATTAGGAACTACAGAATTGTAGTCTTCTTCGAACATTATACTTCCATTCTTACACTGAGCCTTTCCAAGTACTCCCCACCACAACCCCGACACTTGTTCAGGACTCTTACATAATACAAAATACCCAACTACTTCGATGTCATGTTCGTGGCACCATCTCCAAACCTTTAAGAGCCCACAGTCACATTCCAGTGGGTTTCCGTCCAGAAATAAACGTGTTAACTTCGGCATGACTCTAAATATATTATAATCTATAGTCTTGAGGTTATTGTTGCTCAGGACCAGCCTTGTAAGGTTAGTTGCGTTTTCGAATGATATGGGCATTACACTACTTATATTACAATATGATATTCGCAAGAATTCCACTGTCTGTATGTTCAGAAAGGAACTGTTACTTGGAATCTGAAGTTCTTCGTTTTCATCTAAATATAAAGCATTCAGCTTAGTCAAGTGCATAAAAACATCTGGATGAAGAGTAGATAATCTGTTATGCGACAGAAAAAGATTTTTCAAATTATTAAGCCCAATAAAGACATCACTTCTCAAGCTATATAACAAATTATGCGCTAAATTTAGCCACTCTAATGATGTCAAACCTTCAAAAATTCCGGCCTCCAAATTCTCAATTCTGTTCTTCCCCAAATGAAGACCTTCCATTTGCGTCATATTTTTAAATATTCCAACTTTTAATCCCGTTAACAAGTTATTATACAGATTAAGAAAGTCAAGCAATACCAGACCATTGAATGCATCTACATCTATATACGAGATTTCGCAATGATCAAGGTGCAAAGATTCAATTTGCAAAATACTTTTGGATACAAATGCCTTTTTTGCAAGTGTACTTAAGTTATTGTGATCGAGGTACAATTTATAAATAGGGTTGTGATAAATTTGAGGTAACTCTTTTAAAGAAGCATGTGAACAATACAGTATATCTTCCTCTGGATCACACCAACATTCGCGGGGACATAGCCATGAAGATCTTATAGCCTTGGAGAGCAACCACATCCAGAATATGAGGACTGGTATTAGTAGTAATAAAGCGACTGGGATGACTCTTGAACGTGAAGACATGGTGGTTGGTGATCTGTTGAGAACAAAAGAGTAACTATTAATATTTTCCTCCAAAAAGAAGTCCAATAACAAATATGTTATTTTTCTTTTACCGTGTTATTCCGCTACGTTATTAATAGTTATTTATGGTACTTTTGAGGTAAGTGCATCTTTATTGCGCGAGTGGAAAGATTTAAGCACGAGGCATCAGCCGAGTGCATAAATTACACGAGCGCAATAAAGATCACGCTCACAAGTACCATACGTAATTTTATCCATGATCGTAACGAAAAATTATGTTTTATAAAAGAAAATATGTTGAAAATAAGTCCTCATATAATCACATATCATGGCATGGATTTTAGAATCGATACGTGTACTAGATATGTTATGATGTAGGAGGCCATGATTAGTGAAGAATGGTATCTAAGGCGTTGGATAAATAACAAATTATAATTAATTATATAATTTTAATATATATTTTTTCATTTTAAACGTGTATTTTCATCTTTTTTGAAGTTTAAGGGATTATTTAGAAGACGTTTTCACGGGACTAATGTGATTAAAATAATTTCACATTTTACTTCTGTAAACTTAAGAGGAATATTATAAAGTAGTTAATCATTGTGTCTATTTAGCTCAGTTGACTAACGCGTGTTGTTATAAAATCTTATAACCCCAACTTCGCAGGTTCAAGGGTTCAAGTCTCCTCGCCTCCCAAAAGGTAAATTATTACAATTAAAAAAAAATACATATTAGGTATGGATGCAATGCACAAATTACGACGTAGTAGATAGAGAAAAGAGAAGGAAATTGAGTGTATGTATATTTAAGAAATGGTAATAAACAGGGAACGGATTTATATGGACTAAAAATATATGAAATATGTAAATATATATGTAGTTATTTTTACCAAAATATGGAATTAAATATGGATTTTTACCAAAATATGGAATTAAATATGGACTTAAAATTATAAAAAATGACTATGTACGTTAAATATTGGTACATTTTAATCAAACTAAACAAAAATATAATGGACGTACCTTATCTTCCAATGTAGTTTCAACAAAACACAATTTTTATTGTCTGTTACCATAACAATAGGTTACAAACATTTCTTTCAAGTGCTGAAAAGTGAATCTTCTTCTATTGTCTCTGAGGATAGATTTATACTGACTAAAAGAGCGTTCGACGTCACAAGAAGTAACTGGTACATAATTCAATTTCACAATGTCTGCTGGGGATAAGTCCAAGTTAATCTTCACTGTTGATTCACCACTCATCACAGCAACAACCTTTTGTAGTTCTTCATATCCAGGGTTTTTTGAAAGTACAGTGTCCACCTTAGCTCTTACTGCATCTGCAACTTTACCTCTACCACGATTCAGTTGTTCCACAGTACTATTTATAATTTCAAAACTTTCAGATAGTGAAAGGTGCCTATTTTGGAGACTTTTGAGCGTTTTTATGATGCATGAAAATGTATGCTGAATGTGAGCTAAGTCATTCTTCACACTTATGTCACAGGTAACTGTTTTCGCAGTATCAATTGAGACTGCATCTTCAGAGTCCAATGCAAGGAGAACATTGTTAATAGAGTCTATATGTTCGGCATAATATTCAACTGCTTCTAGCCATGTACCCCATCTAGTTAAAATTGGCTTTGGTGGCAATGGAATTTCAGGGTACATTTCTTTCAACACGTTAACTCTACTGGGAGCTTTGAGAAATACTTTTTCACTGATGAAATCAACAAATCTACTTTAGGAAATTGTCTCTGACCACTTCTGCCACACGATGAAATGCATGCGCCACACAAGTAAAATGAGTCAATTTAGGATATACAACAGATAATGCTTGTCCAGCTTTGACCATATAAGGGGCAGCATCGCTAATAAAGAATAACACATTATCGTACATAATACCCTTTGGCCACAGGATACCCATAGCTTCGTTGAACAGTTTAACTATAGTTTTGTTATTGCACTTTTCTAGAACATCACAATGTAAAAGAATTCGTTCAGAATATTGTTCACTTAACAAACCGATAACTACATTACCAACAAGTCTACCTTCTTTGTCGGGAGTCTCATCAATGGAAACCCAAATTGAACTATCTTTAATTTCATCTCTTATCTTCTGTATTGTCTCATCGTAGATGGATGGAGCATACGTCTTCCTAAGTGTTGACTCATCCGGGATTGTATGTTGAGTATATTTTTCAAGGAATTCCCTGAAGACCTTATTCTTTAGTTTGTAGAGAGGAATATCAGCAGAGCTGAGAGAACGGCACAGGTCGATGTTAAACTCAGATCTTACATTCGATGTTGTTGGTTGTGTTAAAAACAATTGTCTCTGCTTGGAATTTAGTTGTTTGTTGGCCTGATGTTTACTAGTTGTAATGTGTTGTTGCACCAGGAACTTTTGTGTAGATGATACTGCACACTGACACAAATTACAAAATAATATTTTATTGTCAGTTGATAAACCATCTTCTTTAAATTCTGAAATGTAACTTGTTAGTTTTGATTTTAAATTGACTGAATGACGTACTTTTGGCATATTTACCGTCTTTATAGTATGATTTACAAAACTGAACCTATGTGTACTCTGACTGGCATTTAACTGTTGAGCTGCACAACTGAAGTCTGTTAAAAATTTTAAATTAAATTAATACAGTTTTGTAACTTACTTTCCCATTGTTGATAGGACTGCTAATTTTCAAATAACTCTGATGTTAAAGGGATTACTGAACATGTGTTTAAATCTCTATTGTTGAAATGTATTTTTAAAAGTTAATGGAATTTTGTTTTGTTTTATTGTTAAACCTAATATAATATGGACTGTTTTATATGAAATATGGAAAATATATGGAAATTAACGAAAATATGTACTAAACTCTAAAATATGGAAAAATATGGAAAATAAAACTAGGATTTTTCAACCCTACACATTGTGAAACATAAAGATAATGCAAAATATAAATTATATTAGCTTTATAAGTAAATATGTATTTACATATAAATCCTTTCCCTGGTAATAAAGAAGTAGAAGTAGTGACATCTAGTAACTAATAGCCGATATTAAATTCTTGAGTAATAGTTCAATGGAAAAGTATACGTGTGTACCCGGGTACTAGGAAAATACTAATGAACTGTGAGATAAAGTACAAACTGTGAGGTAAAGTCTTTATCTCACTAGTGGAATAAAGTAATGTTGAATAAAAGCCTACTTTACAAACGCAAAAGTATTTAGTAAAGGCATGCTTTTCGTTATGGTGATGGATAAAAAATTGTTCTTTCAATATTCCTGCTCTGCTGAGTGGTTTCGACCTCCGGTCTACAATGGAAATAGTCTGAATTCGAATCTTGAACCGGCAAAAATCATTCTGACACTTGTGACAGAAAAGGTCGCAATTTGGCTTTCCCACATTAAGCATCAACACACATTCAGATGGGTGATGCACGGAGAGTTGTTTTAGAAACAGTGGAGTTGCCTGCTCGAAATTCGAATAATGAGCGAACCTTTGTGTAGTCAGCCTGTGCCGTTTTGAAATACGCCGATCTAGATTGTAAGCAAAGTTTAGATCTACTAGGTCGTTATGCAGCGTAGTTGTGACCCCTTCCCACAAATACACACACATACTTACATGCATACATGCACATGTGCACACATTATTTCATCCATACAAATTACATGGTCGGAAGTAAGGTGGGTGTTCCTGTTATGGCCATGTTCCTGATATGGCCACCCCCTATTGTGAGTTAGTTAACCAAAAAATCCGCTAAATTGCAGCAGCATCCAGTGAAAGGGCATCCCTGGTATGTCACTTGATCGTTTTCCATTCAGTCAGGTTGAGCAATATGGCGTCAGTTGCCTGTTTTACGGTTTTCATGCGATCCCTTCTTATTTTTCTCTGGTAAGTCTCCTTTGTTTTATGCATGTTTTTCAGAGACTTGTTTCATGAAAACCATCGTACTCCATTCAGGTTTTAATGTTCTGTTGATTGGTGTTGTCGTTGATGGCGTATCTTTTACGAGTTGTTCATAATCAAACGATTTTCGTGAAAGCTTACCTGCTCCTGATATGGCCATATCAAATACACCATGGCCATATCAAGTTCATTTCACTTTTATTTTCTCACCTGGCAAATTTACATGCCTTATAGCTGGGATTACGCAAAAATTTTGTATTTTAAGAAAAACAATTTAATTTTTGATGGAAAAACTTGTTTTAACTACACTTTTGAATTATAAAAAAGATTATTAAGTGTCATACTTATTCATTTTACATAAAAATTATTTAATTTTAGCACAACTGCGCTATCAAACTGAAAACAATCACGATTTGTAGAACATGGAACAAGGGTGGCCATATCATGTGCACATGTTCCTGATATGGCCACTAGGTAGACTTTTGGAATTTGGGACTTTTTGGACAATTAAAGCTATTTTTATGCGGAAAGAAAATTGTTTTAAGAAAGTCCATTAGACTGAGAACGAGTAAGAAAGAAGTGGTTTACATTTTTTTTCCAAATGGCTGCTATAAAAATTCTAAACCTTAGCATGGCCATATCGGGGACACCTACCTTATCACAAAGGTAAATTTCTAGGTACGTGTGTTGAAAATCACTGGTAGATGAATATGATATCCATGTCTTAGAAGTAATACCTTGTATCTATAAAGCTGGTCATTTAGTTTAACTACATTATTGTGTATTGGTTATCATTTTATTGTGTATTGTTAATATTGTATATACCACTGCCACCGGGTGCTTGCCCACTTGCAGTGTAAATAAATACATACATACATTATTTCTATGTTCAGAAGAAAATCTGAAAAATTATAAGTCTCCAGATATCGATTAAATTCCAGCAGAATTAATACAAGAGGGTGGAAGCGCATTATCTAACGAAATTTATAAGCTTGTACTTGCTATTTGGGAAAAGGAAATTATACCAGAACAATGGAAGGAGTCCATAATCGTATCTATCTTTAAGAAGGGGGACAAGACTAACTGTAGTAACTTTCGAGGAATATCACTTTTGTTGACGTCGTACAAAATTTTGTCCAATATTCTTTTGAGAAGATTAACTCCATATGAAGATGAAATTATTTGGGATCATCAGTATGGTTTTAGGCTTAATAGATCAACTATTGACCAGATATTTTGTATTCGACAGATAATGGAGAAAAAATGGGAGTATAAGGGTACAGTGCATCAGTTATTCATAGATTTCAAAAAAGCATATGAATCGGTTAAGAGAGAAGTTTTATATGATATTCTTATTGAATTTGGTATTCCCAAGAAACTAGTTCGTTTAATTAAAATATGTCTCAGTGAAACGTACAGCAGAGTTCGTATAGGTCAGTTTCTGACAAATGCGTTTCTAATTCACTGCGGGCTAAAGCAGGAAGATGCACTATCACCTTTACTTTTTAACTTTGCTCTAGAGTATGCCATTAGGAAAGTTCAGGATAACAGACAGGGTTTGGAATTGAACGGGTTACATCAGCTTCTTGTCTATGCGGATGACGTGAATATGTTAGGAGAAAATCCACAAACGATTAGGGAAAACACGGAAATTTTACTGGAAGCAAGTAAAGAGATAGGTTTGGAAGTAAATCCCGAAAAGACAAAGTATATGATTATGTCTCGTGACCAGAATATTGTACGAAATGGAAATATAAAAATTGGAAATTTATATTTTGAAGAGGTGGAGAAGTTCGAAAATTTGGGAGCAACAGTAACAAATATAAATGGTACTCGGGAGGAAATTAAACACAAAATAAATATGGGAATTGCCTGTTATTATTCGGTTGAGAAGCTTTTATCGTTCAATTGAAAAATGAGTTCTATTCAGTCAATACTTAACATAAGCACAATAAAACATGTTATAATAACATTTACACAGATTTAAAAACAAACGTTTTTGCCTATTTTGATTGGCATCTTCAGGTCGTGTAGGTCGAATGGAACATGTTATAAAAAGTGAACACTTAACGGAACCAATATGCCTTTGAAATTTTATCATTCAGTCTGCTGTCCAAAAATCTGAAAGTTAAATTTATAAAACAGTTATATTACCGGTTGCTCTTTATGGTTGTGAAACTTGGACTCTCACTTTGAGAGAAGAACATAGGTTAAGGGTGTTTGAGAATAAGGTGCTTAGGAAAATATTTGGGGCTAAGAGGGATGAAGTTACAGGAGAATGGAGAAAGTTACACAACACGGACCTGCACGCATTGTATTCTTCACCTGACATAATTAGGAACATTAAATCCAGACATTTGAGATGGGCAGGGCATGTAGCACGTACGGGCGAATCCAGAAATGCATATAGAGTATTAGTTGGGAGGCCGGAGGAAAAAAGAGCTTTGAGGAGACCGAGACGTAGATGGGAAGATAATATTAATATGGATTTGAGGGAGGTGGGATATGATAATAGAGAATGGATTAATCTTGCTCAGGATAGGGACCAATGGCGGGCTTATGTGAGGGCGACAATGTACCTCCGGGTTCCTTAAAAGCCAGTAAGTAAGTAAGTATTACTATGTTCAGAAAATTGCATAGTTAACTAATATTTTGTCCTCGATTTGAAGATCGTGCAAAGCAGAAGTACATATAAAATTTTATCTATTTTGAGAAAAATTAATTTTTAAAACAGTTCTTTGGTTCTTCTGCAAATTAATAGCTAAAAAAGCTATCAATTCTTAACCATCAGTGTGTCGATGATTGAGATTATTGCGATAATGATATTGATGATGAAGATCATGATAATGATTGTGATAACGCATACGAAGTTGTTAATGATGAATATATTGTGACAGCGACGTGAGATTCGAACTCACGACCAGCGTCCCGCAAGAGAGAAGATCGCGCGGAGCACTTTGGAATGGCGCGCGGCTGAGAGGGGAGAGGGCCAACGCGGCGAGAGAGTGGAGAGAGTTTGCGCGCGCATCTTCTGCTTGCCTAGAGAGGCCGAAAAATCCGTCGAAATGGAAGACTCGCGAATTCGAACTTTCGAGGCTACGTCGCTGTGGTTATAAATTACGGACGCGAAGGAACGACAGCAGAGTTTTCAGTTATTCAGTCAGTGAGAAAGCCAGAGCAAGCAAGCCAGCCGGAGTTCGACTCGAGTGTGCGTCCGCATATGCGTCAGCATCCGAAGGCCTGAGTTCGAGTGCAGTGGACCGCAGTTGGAGGGACCTGAGTTCGAGTGCAGTGGACCGCAGTTGGAGGGACCTGAGTTCGAGTACAGTGAACTGTCTCTGGAGGTCTGTGGTTCGAGATACTGTGAACTCGAGTGACTGAGCTAGAAGAACTGTGAACTGAGAACTGATAGTTCTGATTTATAAATAGTGCTTTGTAAATATTAGTTAAGATTAACAGTTCATTGTTGTTCGTACTAGTCCAAGTAAATTGTCATTGTCGTCGGTGGAGTGCTATAACGAATACTGTGTTAAGTGAAAATCCAATTGTTGACGAGAGCGTTTAAGGCGAATTGTAGAAAGGAATTATTGTTGTGGCGAATAAATTACATTGTTGTTACTAATAAAATTCACAGTATGAACTATCTGTAGGACCTATATAAGAAACAAAAAGGGGATTTTAACTGCACTAGTATTTTGAGTCTGAAGGTCTTGTTTAATATAATGGGCCATAAATATAGCAATGAGATGATATGCAAGGAAGGAAAGAAGGATGGATGGATGAATGGACGAAATGAAATCAATTCATATTGAATTAACTTAATGGAAATGATTAAGTAATTTAAATCTCTACTGAATATTGATTGACTTTCTTTACATTTTTTTAGTTGTAGGTAGGGGAAACTAGGAAAATTTAGCAATATGGGAAATTTGGCAATATTCTTGTATTTCTTTTATTGCCAAATTTCCTCCAGAGTTTTAAGAAGTTCAATGACACGATCATAGGGTGCAACATCTGACTGTACTTTTAGTTTTCGTTTTATCCGAATCCGCACATTATAGTGGCTGATATTGTTACTAATAGAAAGAAGTGTTGAATACTTCCTGTTGACGTGGTGGTTGTGTGGACGTGTGTATACAAAGACGGAAAGAATGTGTTGTTCATTACGTACGTTTGTTTGTGCATTACATATCAAAAGCTGAGATTCCATATTATAAGGTAAGCCATTTATATAATTAATATTTTCTGTTAATAACACAGCAGGCCTTAGCTCGGTTTATGTTCTTCTTAGCAAAAAAGGTTTTCTCCAGGGTAGTGTGAATTAGCTATTTTCATTTATAGTGATATATTGCTGCTCTCTTTGAACAAGAATGTGTACTCGATGGTAAAATTTAAGAGTAGATACGTGTGAGAGATTTTACAGTCTTCAATGCAGCACTGTGTGTGGTGTGTTGCAGATATGCCAAGGGAACGAAAATATTATTCTGAAAAATATTCCAAAGATGATTTGCGGGCTGCGGTTGGGAGTGTTTTGAAAGATAGATGGTTTAATTATAAGACTTGTAAGAAGTACAATGTACCCTTTAACAACTTAAAGAGGTTTCTGTATGCATCCTCAGGACCCGATGACGTTGTCATTCCCAAGAAAGGAAGACCCCTAGCTCTAACCGTTGAGGAAGATCAAAAACTGGTGACATATGTAATCAAAATGCAAGAACTTGGATTTGGGTTATCGGCAAAAGAAATTAGAAGACAACCCTTCAATATAGTTAATAAGAATGGTCGGAAAAATCCATTCAATTCTTTTTTTTTTTTTTTTTTTTTTTGTGTTTGTGGTATTTAGTGACTTCTTGTCCCAGTAAATTAAGTCTTATAAACCTTGTACCACTGTTTTATTTTGAAAAATTTACTTTTTAATTCTATTGCCAAATTACCCCTGTACTATTGCCAATATATCCTCATGAAGTACCAAATCTGGAAACATGTCATTTGTTATTTATTAATGTGTTATGTGTAAAGTAATTTAGATTTGTAGAATTTTCTGTCAGAGGTTTATTGGGATTTAATGTTTAAACACATTCCATAATAGAGGAATGTTTAATTTCAGAATATGTAACTACAGACTGTGTCAAAATACAAATATTGCCAAATTGGACGAGTCTCCCTTAATACATACGGGAGTACCCGAAAAACCACGTAAGTCCCAGTCAAAACTAATCTATGTTCGTACTTTAACTCTGAACTTCTCCTTGATGACATCGCTCCCCTCGGCTAGCCTATTAAATGATTATAGATTACAATTACATTATCACCATGAACATGATAAGTATCTTCATCATTATCATCTGCCTGAATCCCGCCCACATTCGTGACAATTTTGAACTCAACTGTACTGAAATCGCATGGATAAAGACGACACTATAAGACACAGTATAAGACACAGTATAAGCAGAGACAACAGATAGGCCTACACACAACGTCTCTCAGGAAGGGAGGTAAATCTTCACTTTCCTCCCGGGAATCGAATCAGGACTGATAAATATTCTGCTGTATACGCTGCACCTGAACATCTGCATAGAACTTTGTTAACTACACTACCATTATCATCAATAATTCCTTTGCCTTAATCACCATCACCTCCATAACCAAACCCCACAACATCGCTTTAATTTGGTGAAAACGATCGTGTTTTTTGACAACCTTACCGAGGTTCTTGGTAGGCCTTGTAAGTTAAACTTATAACACACGTGCGGTAAGTAAATAACAAGTGAATAACACCTATCGACAAACACGAATAAAAACAAAAGAATGACACGTACACAAAAGTAATAAACTAAAATCATTAATAATAATTTATTTTCTTATTAAGATCGGCCAAAAATAGTATCCAATACATGCGTGTTAAGTGTTACAGAAACTCGGAAATTGAAAAGACTCGACTTAGTTAGGCACTAACAATTTCTAATTCTTAATGGCTAACAAGACCATAGCGTAGCATTATACACTACTTTCTATAGGAATGTCATTATGGCAATGAATAATTAAATATTCGTCCAAATGTTGTAATGAGAACTGATGTCCATTGTCTGTAAGAATGTTCTTAAATTGGGAGAAACTCCCTTCCACTTCACATGAAGTGATGGGCAATACTTCAGGGATCCAATCTCAGCTGGGGACCAAACCAGTGGGAACGCAGTAATGTCAATGTATTTTCCAATCAGTGCTTCTGATGACTTCTGCTTTGGCATATCTCCACGGTATACTTCACGTATTACAGCAGAAAACTCAACTCCATACTCAACTCACAAACTCACAAAACGGATACACAGTTTAAAACAACTACCCTGTCAACTACCACAATGATTAATACGGCTTTCGAAATACATTTTTTTTCTTATTGGTTGATTTTAAATTATTCGATTTCTCCGCGCTCTGGTGGCAGTAAAACGTAACACACAGAATTATCATAGTTCTATATCACTTCCCTCTGCTGGATAAAAAAGAAATAATTTACAGATTCAAAAAATATCGATAGATTGGTCAGTAAATTCAAGTATAACATATAATACGGATATTTAGGCAACTTTGAGGCACTTATAAGCAAATAGGCATTTACTAGTGAAATAGGCAATTATAGGCACCATAGAATTCCCATATAATACTCACAATGTCTTAAAATGGATTATGTAACATAAAATCTTTCGCCTTAAGGTTAAGGATTAAAATAGGCATATAGGCATAAATCCGCAGCTTAGTCATAAGTTATTTTTGAGGACGATAATAAATCACGATGTATTAATGTCTTATTATTTCGCAAACATCGAGTCAAGGCTTTCATATGGTATTTGTTTTGGGGATCTGGAACCATGCTGAATGACATATTTATTGCTCAAAAGCAGAGGTCTCCAAAAAGCGTATCGTCATTCGTGCTCTCGATGCTGCCCGCCGACCACAGTGTGCTGTAAGGCTAGAGAAGAGGAAGTGACTCGTACCTCAACAGATAGGAGCGATCAGTGGGGGATCGCGGCAACGATCTGCTTAAATTTACAAATAATAACATCAAAAGAATACGAAATATCATACGTTTATTATTATATTATTTTGACATACTATGAAGCTGGAGCCCCTTCTGTTGCCATTGACACACGCCATTGCAAATTCAACCTCTTCAGTTCTATGGTGCCTTTCAGTGCCTGGAAAAGATCTTCTCTAGTTGTATTTTGTAATTACATCTAGAAGACATTCACACACAGTAAAATGTTCATTAACTCCTCGGATGAAAATGGCTAGGTGAGCTTTGTCATTTCTATCTGTGCTTTCGTCCAATGCAAGTGAGTAAGCTACAAACTGGTTAATTGTAGTTTCGACTTCAGATTCAATTACATTCGCAGTCTTGAAATTCCTTCTCTGAACTGTAATTGGAAACATTTTAATTTTCTTAAATATTGACTTTGTTCTGGACACAGTATTTTAGTAACGTCCTGCATGCACGATTTTACAAATGATGCTTCTGTAAAGGGCTTCATTGATTTTCCAATATTCCAAGCTAGAACATAGCTAGCAAGAAGCTTTTATTGTTTAAGACTAAGGACATGTGTGTGATTTGTGTTTGTATTTTTTTTGTTTTATATTTATCAAAATATTTGTAGGCCTACGTATTTCACCTAAAATTAAACGAAAAACCATATGTTTGTCATGCGGAACTGAGTGTAAATGTATTGTAATATACTGATTATTATGTATAACCAACAGTCATACAGATAGCCCAAAATAAATTATTTTCACATGTCCAACATGCCTGTCATTATATGATATTCTTTGTGAATAGTCGAGTATTGTCGTCGCATGTTGAATTTTAACACACCTTTAAGAATTTTGAAACAAATTAAGCATTGCACATTCTTCCCACTAACTGAAAAATATTTCTCTTCCTATTCATCCTTGAATGTTCTACGTCAATGATTAGAAGACATTGTGTAAAGGTGGAACACGCCGACGAACACAATGATAATGGCAGTCCGCCACTGCTCTTCGTTTAAGCATAAACATTGAGTACAGTAAACATGAGGATGGGTGTGGCGGAGCAAGCTCACTACGTACTGGCTTCGGTTCCGTTCAGGGGCATACTCGCGAGTACGCTTTTGGAGACGTCTGCTGAAAAGCGTATTGTCAGATGCATAGCGGGTGTTGACAGTAGGACCTCTTGTAGGGAACATTTCTTTACAATATAATATTCTTATTGTTTATGGTTTATACATTTTTAATGTTTTACTACTAATTTATAAAAATCTGTCTGATTTTCACCAAAATTGTGATTTCCATACCTACGACACTCGTAACAAAAATAGTTTAACTATTCCAGCTCACCATCCTACAAACACTAGTAGAACAAATATAGACTTTGGTATCAAAATATACAACAGTTTGCCTGATGACATCAAATATACAAAAAATTCTCTCAACTTTAGGAATTATATAAAAACGAAATTAATAAAATTGTGTCCCTACAGTCTTGAGGATGCACGCATGGGCCCTAGTAATGAATAATGTTTTTTTTTATATGTGACTGATTTTAAATTAAATTGTAATTGTATATATTCGACCATGTTTATGCATACATTATGCCATCGACAATAAAAATCTATCTATCTATCTATCTATCTATCTATCTATCTATCTATCTATCTATCTATCTATCTATCTATCTATCTATCTATCTATCTATCTATCTATCTATCTATCTATCTGTCTGTCTGTCTGTCTGTCTGTCTGTCTGTCTGTCTGTCTGTCTGTCTGTCTGTCTGTCTGTCTGTCTGTCTGTCTGTCTGTCTGTCTGTCTGTCTGTCTGTCTGTCTGTCTGTCTGTCTGTCTGTCTGTCTGTCTGTCTGTCTGTCTGTCTGTCTGTCTGTCTGTCTGTCTGTCTGTCTGTCTGTCTGTCTGTCTGTCTGTCTGTCTGTCTGTCTGTCTGTCTGTCTGTCTGTCTGTCTGTCTGTCTGTCTGTCTGTCTGTCTGTCTGTCTGTCTGTCTGTCTGTCTGTCTGTCTGTCTGTCTGTCTGTCTGTCTGTCTGTCTGTCTGTCTGCCTGTCTGCCTGCCTGTCTGCCTATCCATCCATCCATCCATCCATCCATCCATCCATCCATCCATCCATCCATCCATCTATCTATCTATCTATCTATCTATCTATCTATCTATCTATCTATCTATCTATCTATCTATCTATCTATCTATCTATCTATCTATCTATCTATCTATCTATCTATCTATCTATCTATCTATCTATCTATCTATCTATTTACCTACCTACCTACCTACCTACCTACCTATCTCTTAGTTTTTAATTCTGAATTGCATAAATTTTGTTTTTGTTTCATAACTAAAAATTTCTCCTATAAGAAAGTTTGAACGTTGTTACCAAGGCTGTAAGTAGGTTATGACAGCACACTAGTTCGGTAGGTAGTTTTAACAGTACTGTGATTTCTTTTGATTGTATAGCTTCCAGGCAACGTTTTGTATATTGTCAACTTACGAGATATGAAAACATCATCGATAAGTACGACAAAAGAATACAATCATCCAAAATAGTATATTGCGATACAAGTGTGGTAAGTGAGATTTACAGGAACGTTTTTTTCAGACTGTTTCCTCGATTCTGTTATAATGCACTTATCACTTTTCTATTGCAATTTACTATAATGACACGACTTCGCTCTGCCTCTTGAAGCTACAGCCTACAACAATATGAGAAGAAATTTATTTCCACTAACCTCCCAGAGAATCGAAGTCATTTCCGTTATTATTTTTCCTGAATATAGTTTTGAAATATTATTCACAGTTTAAAACTAGAAGATCATTAGTCCATGTAGGAAAATAAACTGTTACCAAAATATAAAAGTGGATTCCCTTGATTAATAATTGATTCTCCAAGGCACGTACAGTGTAATTTAACAGTAGTGACGCAGCAGACCATGGAAATATGCGATATGCAGGCCTCCAGGACGGCAGAGTCTGTGATCCGACAGATGACAGCTGCCGCACGACCTGCCCGTACTTATCTCAGAACTCGCAGCATCCTGTTCCTGTTTTTAATTGGTTATTTTACGAGGCTTTATCAACTGCTATGGTTCTCCAGCGTCTGAATGAGATGAAGGTGATAATGCCAGCGAGATGAGTCCGGGGTTCAGCGCCGAAAGTTACCCATCAATTGCTCGTAATAGGCTGAGGGAAAACCCCGGAAAAAACTCAAACAGGTAACTTATTCCAACCAGGATTTGAACCCGATCCCGCTATTTTCACAGCCAGACGTGCTAACCGCTATTTCACTGTGGTGAACTTTTCCTGTTCCTATAACATGTTCTATCGGTCCATTGTAAACTAGCTGGCGCATTCCCAGCCCATACCGGCTGACTGCGCTGAGGTTCGCTGAGTATTCTGCTTGCAGGAAGGTAATCCTTAACTAGTCAATTTCTCGCATTGCCAACTACCGATCGGCAATTTGTGTGAAATGATAACGGAATGCAAACAAATTCCTCATTATCATCTCATTAATATCCCTTGAAGGTATTTTTGCAAACTTGCCAACCGCTACTGCAACATATCACAGCATAGCACAAGTTTCATATCTGAGCAGTTATTGAGTTGTTGAGATAAGTAAGAAAATCAAAGTAGCTAATATATTTTCACGTTTTTCTACTTTCTTCGTTATTTTTTCACAAACGCATGCAATATTGCTGGCCATTTTTGCCTAGGCAACAAACGAAGAGTAGCTAATTTCGACTCTCTTTCTGTGAATTTTGCCATTCTGAAAAAGCAACCAACTACAAAATGTATTCGCTAATATTTACCTTTATGCTTATTTATTTACTTATCTAGTTATTTATTTATTTAGTTATTTCTTTATTTACTTATGTAATTATTTAGTTATTTAGTTACTTATTTATTCATTCATGGTTTGTTTATTTATTTATTATTTACTTATTTATTTCTTTAGTTATGCCTTTAATTATCTATTTATTTATTTATTTACATGTTTATTTTCTTACTTATTTATTTATTTGTTTACTTATTTTTTTGTTTACTTACTGATTTATTTATATATTTATTTATTTATTTATTTATTTATTTATTTTATGTACATATCTGTCTGTCTGACTGTCTCTCGATCTATGTATTGATCTATTTATCTATTTAGTTATTTTATTTATATAGTTATTTTATTTATATTGTAATTTTATTTATTCATTTAGTTTATTTATTTTGTTAGTTTATTTATTTAGTCAATTAAATTATTTAGTTATTTAATTATTTATTTAATTAATTTATGTATTTAGTTTAATTTATCTAGTTAATTTAATTAATTAATTAATTTATTTATTTATGTTTTATTTATTTATGTTTTTATTTAGTTATATTTATTTATTTAATTTAGTTATTTATTTACTTAAATTTTTTATTTATTTAGTTATTTATTTTTATTTATTTATTTAGTTTATTTATTTATTTAGTTTTTATTTATTTATTATTTATTTATTTAGTTATATTTTATTTATTTATTTATATAGTTACTTGTTTATCTAGTTATTTAGTTATTTATTTATCTAGTTATTTACTTATTTATTTATTTATTTATTTATTTATTTATCTAGTATTTATTTATTTATTTATCTTATTTATTTATTTACTTATTGATTATTTATTTATTTAATTATTTATTTATTTATTTATTTATTTATTTTATGTCTATATCTGTCTGCTGTCTGACTGAATGTCTGCCAATCTGCCTCTGTCGATCTATGTATTGATCTATTTATCTGTTTAGTTATTTATCTATTTAGTTATTTTGTTTATTCTGTTATTTTATTTATTTATTGATTTAGTTAATTTATTTATTTATTTAGATTGTTAAATAATTTATTTAGTTAGTTATTTGTTTATTTAATTAATTTATTTATTTAGTTAATTTTTTTTTATTTTAATTAGTTAATATAGTTAATTAATTTATTAATGTTTAGGTATTATTTATTATCTTTATGTAGTTTATGTTATTTATTTATTTAGATATTTATTTATTTACTTATTTATTTAGTTGTTTATTTATTTAGTTACTTATTTTTTTATTTATTTATTCATTTATTGTATTTAGTTTTTAATTTTTTATTTATTATTTTATTTACATATTTATTTATTTCTTTATTTAGTTACTTGTTTATTTATTTAATTATTTATTTTGTTATTTGTTTATTTTTATTTAGTTATTTATTTAGCTTTATTTACTTATTATTTATTTATTTATCTATTTAGTTATTTATCTATTTATTCATTTAACTATTTATTTATTTATATATTTATTTATTTATTTTTTCTCTATTTATTTATTTATTTTGATTTACTTTTATTATTTTATTGATTTATTTATTTATTTATTTATTTATTTATTTATTTTATTTATTTATTTATTCATTTATTTATTTACCATTTTGAAGCACACTGAATGCCATTACGTATGGAAGAGTTAATGGCCGTCGCTGCATCGTTGGGTTGCGCATGTACGGATCTTCCAATTTTCAATAACAGACAAACATAATCCAGACTCAATTTCACGAATAAAAACGTGATAGTGTTCCTTAGGTCATTAACTGTTGGCATAAACCCCTGATTTAACAAACCCCATACCAATTAATCCAGCGACGTTAAATCACATGATCTCGGGTGCCAGTTAACATCACCACCACGCAAAATGTTGAAGCCCTGATCTTCTCTCAAAAAGGTCCACTATTTTGTGAGCAGTATGACACGTGGCGCCATATTGCTCAAATCAGGCGTTGTTTGATTTGCGACAGAACTAGTTGCCTCAAATTTTTCGGTCAAACGTCGAATTGTTCTCAGGCAGGGACGATTACGCACACCGTACACTTCACGTAATGCACGGAATGCCTGGCAAAGGTATGAGTCATTTTGACTAACATTTTTGAAGATATCTACCGTTGTGGAATGGTGTAACGTTTCATGATTGTTTGTGAACTACTGTAACCAAATACCTAACTCTAATAATACCGGACACCTGTATACTAGCTTGAGCGCGAAATATCGCGGACCTGACATCTAGCGGAGCGGAATTGAATTACGTCCACATATACAAATATTAACATAGCGGGATTCGGACTATTGTATAAAACGTGAGTTACTAATTTGGAATTATATATTAAACACTTAAGAAATGTTGAATAGTATTTAATGTAAAATTATTATCTTATACCAGAGCTGCATTTTATGAGAATATTGCATACTTCATAATACTTTCCGTAATTATTAATTGTTACATATTTTTCTTTGCTTTAGTGAGACAAAATCATTTCTGACATTAGGAATGAATTTACAATAACGCTTTATATGCCCATTGCTGACAACTGCAAAAATAAAAATGGTAGTACTCTGATGCTTGTAATAATTATTAGTAAAGGCATGTAGACAACAATAAAACTTAATTTGCTAAAACCTTAAAATTTCCAATATATTTTAACTTCTATTCATTTATTAGGCCTAAATAAAACAGCTAATTTTTATTGTTCTATCAACACAGACAAAGGCATTAGGTCTAATAACGAATTTTGTTGACTCACGTTTTATGAACTGTCGGAAATCGAAAGTACGATTTTGAGTAAATTTGTAATGCTGCAATTGTCACAATTATAAACAGCACACATACACCCTGACATTTTAACACAGCATTAATTAATAAAACTATTAATTAGAACAGCAACAATATACATTGCAGTTGATTACAGCTTGTTTCGCGAGTATCTCCACACCAGCAGGTAGGTAGCAGCACCAGCGTCGTTCGCACGCAAAACTGCTAGCTGTCCGGTATTATTATAGTAAGATATCTGCTGTAACCATGGGGAAAAAATATGACTGCTATAGATTCATAAACAAGCAAGATGTTATATGTTAAAAATAGGACACTCTTATTGGAAGAACTTTTATATAAATATGTTTATAAAATGCATTTTACAGTCCATATAAGTATATTTATAATTATTTATTACAAAATTAATATCTGATATGTAATGTACAAGTCACAAAATATCTCAGTTTACTTCATATGCACGTGCTTTACATTTTTTTAAATATATTCTGTTACTCATTTCTTTGCAATATTAGCAGTGGTCGGACACTTTCTCCCACACCACTTCAGTAAGTAATGCTTGAAGTATCTTCTGTAACACTTACTAGAACAACACAGTGCTACTGGATTAAAACAAGAATTAAATATAAGCAAGTATGTGGATATATGGTACATGTAATAAACCTCAATGCGATAGTCAGATTCTCTTCTTATAATGGAAGTCCACAATAAGTGATACGGAAGCAAACTAACAACAAACACCAATGTAAAACTCAACACAATTCTTGTTGTACTCCTTCGCGAGTTTCCTTGATTGTGAACTTCTCCGGACGCTATATTGGTACTCCTCATTAAATGTCGGGCTGCCAAACAATACATACAAGCTGTTACACCCAGGGGAAAAATACAGAACACGAGAAGTTCAAACACAACTACTTTTTGGTAGTATTTTAGGCTTAACCAGACACTACAAACTTCATTGAAATGTATAGCTAACGTATGTGGGATCGCAAACAATGAACATATTGTCCATATTCCCAGGATGGTTGCAATTGTTATTATTCTAGTCATAGATTGACGTCTGTTGTGTAAAGGCTTCGATATTATTTGGTATCTCTGAATGCTCATAACAGATATCAAATATGGAGACACTCCTATACTAGATTGCCGGAAAAACCCAAAGATTCGGCATAAAACGTCACGGAATTGCCACGAATCTAACACTTTATTGCTGTAGGGAAATAAGGTATTAATGGTTAACAGTAACAAATCGCTAACAGCTAAATTCATTATGTAAAAGTTGGGAACAGTGCGCATTTCTGAATTGCATATTATCACAACTAGGATAGCTACATTACCAATTACGCCAAATGTAAATAAGAGTATATATATTATAGGCTCAACATACGTAACAAAATTGTCGTATGTTGAATAATAAACATTACGTCTCTCAATGTAATTTGGAGCTACAGAATTGTAGTCTTCTTCGTACATTATACTTCCATTTTTGCAATGAGCCTTTCCAAGCACTCCCAACCATAACCCCGACACTTGTTCAGGAATCTCACATAATACAAAATCTTCCATATACCCAACTACTTCGATGTTATGTTCGTGGCACCATCTCCATACCTTTAAGAGCTCACAGTCACATTCTAGTGGGTTTCCGTCCAGAAATAAATGTGTTAACTTCGGCATGACTCTAAATATATTATAATCTATAGTCTTGAGGTTATTGTTGCTCAGGACCAGCTTTGTTAGGTTAGTTGCGTGTTTGAATGATATGGGCATTACACTACTTACATTACAATCTGATATTTGCAAGAGTTCCACTGTCTGTATGTTCAGAAAGGAACTGTTACTTGGAATCTGAAGTTCTTCGTTTTCATTTAAATATAAACCATTCAGCTTAGACAAGTGCATAAAGACATCTGGATGAAGAGTAGATAATCTGTTGTGCGACAAATAAAGATTTTTCAAATTAGTAAGCCCAATAAAGGCATCACTTCTCAACCTGCATAACAAATTATGCGCTAAATTCAGCATCTCTAATGATATCAAACCTTCAAAAATTCCGGCATCCAATTTGTCAATTCTGTTGTGCTCCAAATTAAGACCTTCCATTTGTGTCATATTTTTAAATGTACCAACTTTCAATCCTGTTAACAAGTTGTCATCCAGACTAAGATAGTCAAGCAATACCAGACCGATGAATGTATCTACATCTATATACGAGATTTCGCAATTACTTAGGTACAAAGATTCAATTTTCAAGATACTTTTGGAGATAAATGCCTTTTTTGCAAGTATGCTGAAGTTGTTGTAATGGAGGTACAATTTATAAATAGGGTTGTGATAAATTTGAGGTAACTCTTTTAAAGAAGCATGCGAACAATCCAGTATTCCTTCCTCTGGATCACACCAACATTCACGGGGACATAACCATGATGATTTTATAGCCTTGCTGAGCAACCACATCCAGAAAACGAGAACTGGTGTTAGTAGTATTACAGCGACTGGGATGATTCTTGAACGTGAAGACATGGTGACGGGTGATCTGTTGAGAACAAAAGAGTAACTATTAATATTTTCCTCCAAAAAGAAGTCCAATAACAAATATGATTATTTTCTTTTACCGAGTTATTCCACTACGTTATTAAAAATTTTCTCTTTCAATATTCCTGCCCTGCTGAGTGGTTTCGACCTCTGGTCTACAATGGAAATAGTCTGAATTCGAATCTTGAACAGGTAAAATCACACTGACACTTTGACAGAAAAGGTCGCAAATTGGCTTTCCGACATTAAGCATCACTACACATTCTGACCGGTAATGCACAGAGGGTCTGGTTTAGAAACGAGTTGAGTTTCCTGCTCGAAGTTCGAATAATAAACGAACCTTTGTGTAGTCAGCCTGTGCTGTTTTGAAATACGCCGATATAGATTATAAGCAAAATTTATATTTACTAGATCACAATGCAGCGTAATTTTGACCCTTTCCTACAATTACATACACACATACTTGCATGCATGCACATACATACACACATACACACATACATATATACATGCATACACACATACATATATACATGCATACATGCATACATACATACATACATACATACATACAAACATACATGCATACATACATACATACATACATACATACACACATACACACATACAAACATACATGCATACATACATACAAACATACATGCATACATACATACACACATACACACATCATATATACATGCATACATGCATACATACATACATACATACATACATACATACAAACATACATGCATACATACATACATACATACATACATACATACATACATACATACACACATACACACATACACACATACACACATACAAACATACATGCATACATACATACATACATACATACAAATATACATGCATACATACATACATACACACATACACACATACAAACATACATGCATACACACATACACACATACAAACATACATACATACAAACATACATGCATGCATACATACATACATACATACATACATACATACATACATACATACACACATACACACATACAAACATACACACATACAAACATACACGCATACATACATACATACATACATACATACATACACACATACATACATACATACATACATACATACATACATACATACATACATGCATACAAACATACATGCATACATACATACATACATAAATACATACATACACACATACAAACATACACGCATACATACATACATACATGCATACATACATAGGGGAGAGTCGGGTAGTATCGGACATCGGGTAATATCGGACAGTGACTTTATTTCATCTACCACACGATAATAGTACTTGATTGACATGGTTACGTTTCTGTGATGTCGCATAGAAAAACGTAACCATGTCAATCAGGTACTACCATATGGTGGTAGATGAAAAAACGCACTGTCCGATACTACCCGATGTCCGATACTACCCGACTCTCCCATACATACATACATACATACACATATACACATACATACATACATACATACATACATACATACATACATAGACACGCAAATACATACATACATACATACATACATACATACATACATACATACATACATACATACATACATACATACATACATACATACATACATACATACATACATACATACATACATACATACATACATACATACATACATACATACATACATACATACATACATACATACATACGCACACATTATTTCATCCATAGAAATTACATGGTCGGAAGTTTCACAAAGGTTAATTTCTAGGTACGTGACTTGAAAATCACTGGTGGATGAATATGATATCCAAGGCTAAGAAGTAATACCTCGTATCTACAAAACTGATGATTTAGTTTAACTACATTATTAGGGCCTACTATGTTCAGAAAATTGCATAGTTAACTAATATTTTGTTCTCGAGTTGAAGATCGTGCAAAGCAGAAATACATATAAAAAGTTTATCTATTTTGGGAAAAATTAATTTTTAATACAGTTCTTTGACTCTCCTGCAAATTTACAGCTACAAGCTGTCACTTCTTAATCATCAATATGTCGATGATTGTGATGGGGATTACCGTGATAATGATCAGGTGATGACGAAAATTATTGTGATGACATAAACAAACGGATTTTAACTGCACGAATATTCTGTGGTTGAAGGCTTTCGTTTAATATAATGGACGTAAATATGCCTGTGAGAAAAGGAGGAAAGATGGATGGTTGAATGAATGGACAGAATGTAATCAAATCAAATAATATTAAATTAACTAAATGAAAATAATTAATTTAAATCTTTATTGAATATTCTTTTTATTTTCTTTACATCATCTTAATCCTAAGTATTACCCTATCACATCAGAAAGGAGTAAACGAAAAAAACACGTAAGTCCCAGTCAAAACTGATTCAGGCTATTTAACTCTGAAGTCAATAATTACATCGCTGCCCGCACACCCCCGTCTGCTAGCTCATTAAAATATGATCTTTGATTACTATTACATTATCACCATGGTCACCACAACTATCTTCATCATTATATCTGCCTGAATTCCAACCCAGTCGTGAGAATTTTGAACTAAACTAGACTGTAATCGCGTGGATAAAAGTCACACTATAAGACAAGACAGGACAAGCAGAGACAAAGATACACACAACGCCTCTCAGGAAGGAAGGTGAATTTTCACTTTCCTCCCGGGAATCGAGTCAGGACTGATGAATATTCTGCTGTAAAAGCTGCACCTGAGTATCAATGTAGAACCTTGTTAACTTCACTACCGTTATAAACAATATCGCCTTTGCCATAATCACCATCGCCTCCATAACCAAACCCCACAACGCAACTTTAATTTGGACATAAGAATTGCATGGTGGCCTGGTGCTAACTGTGAACTATAAACATACTCGTAATAAGCCTTTGTGCGAGATCGTGCGTATTTGCTTGATTTCCGCACAAAACCAATCCGCGGAAAGTCTAAAATTCCACATTCACTATTCCCAACCGAACACATAACAATTTCCCTCTTCTTACCACTTAAGTGACATATTGATTTTATTGCTTTAGGCTTTTAACATATTATTTTTATAGACGTTCAATATAGTAATAATTATAAATTGGAAACTTACCACTGCAATTTCACCTAAATTGCAATGTTAATTATTGTTCTTAAATATTTGCAAAAATTAAGTAAACTCTACAACTCCACTAAAGTTACTGCATTCGTGATGCAAGTAACATTAAGGAAGCCGTGAAAAAATCAACAAACTTGCCGATGTTATTACTGCAATATGTTATATAAATAATATTGTTAAAATACTAAAATGAAAAATAAATCATTACATAACCTTACCGTTTGTTTTAAGTTCGCATTTATAGACTGCGGGAAAAAAAAGACAGACGTATATCACGGCCTGCTGGAGTATAGTAAACACAGAAGACATTTTAAAGCAACAATGTTGAAGATAGATATTTTTTTTTTTTTGCAAATTTGCCGCCATTGAACAGAAACCAAGATGGAGATTTCATTGCAACTCATTAGAAATTCCTCTATCAGGTATGTAATAAACGATCTTCGCACAAAATAATGTACGATACACGAGCGGTATGTTTTCTTTCAATTCTCGGAAATTAAAAAAGCTCAACTACGTTTTGCTTTTTCAAACTTTTCCTCGAACATGAAAACTTCAACATACCGCTCTTGTAACGCATATTACTATTGTGCGAGATCGTGCGTATTTGCTTGGTTTCCGCACAAAACCAATCCGCGGAAAGTCTAAAATTCCACATTCAGTATTCCCAACCGAACACATAACAATTTCCCTCTTCTTACCACTTAAGTGACATATTGATTTTACTGCTTTAGGCTTTTACCATATTATTTTTAGAGACGTTCAATATAGTAATAATTATAAATTGGAAACTTACCACTGCAATTTCACCTAAATTGCACAATTAATTATTGTTCTTAATTATTTGCAAAAATTAAGTAAACTCTACAACTCCACTAAAGTTACTGCATTCGTGATGCAAGTAACATTAAGGAAGCTGTGAAAAAATCAACAAACTTGCCGATGTTATTACTGCAATATGTTATATAAATAATATTGTTAAAATACTAAAATGAAAAATAAATCATTACATAACCTTACCGTTTGTTTTAAGTTCGCATTTATAGACTGGGGGAAAAAAAAGACAGACGTATATCACGGCCTGCTGGAGTATAGTAAACACAGAAGACATTTTAAAGCAACAATGTTGAAGATAGATATTTTTGTTTTGCAAATTTGCCGTCATTGAACAGAAAGAAAGATGGAGATTTCATTGCAACTAATTAGAAATTCCTCTTTCAGGTAGGGGAGAGTTGGATAAAACAGGATGGTATGATAAAACGGGATACCGTACCCGACTTATTTCGTTGGAAAGTGCTGCAACTTACCGAATGATGCGAGGACTTTGTTCTTAGACTAGAAGGGGACATTATGCAGTGCTTACATGTAGAACGAATGTATTTTGTTGTGTAGAGAAAAGTTTTTAATCAGCTGCTTAACTAAATTGTTTCGACTGAATTTAATTGGCACTTTCTGGGATTAAATTTACAGAGTTGAAGATGTAAGTCTTTGATATAAATAAAATATTATTAGTCTTTAATTCTTTGTAAAGAAAACCGCTGTAGCTTTTATCGTTTTGTTGTGACGCCATGTTTTTATTTACAACTCCTAGTCGGACAAAACAGGATACCCTATGGTTTGGCAAAACGGGATAGTATCCCGTTTTATCCAACATGCATTAATGTGGGATTTCACTTTAAATTCTGAATTGGATATGTTCTCGCTATGACAACCAACAATGACAGTGGTTAGGAAGAAGAAGATGAAGACAACGACGAGTTCTCTAATTCAAAATCAGAAGAGGGATGATGAAATAAGTGTTCTCAATGCCAAGAATGGGCTCATCAGGCGTGCAGTAGTGTAGAATCGGAAGACTGCGAATAATTCTACTGTAACTTTTGTAAATAAAAAAATCTGCAGTAGGACTATGAATCAATGTCAACAAACAGGATAGACCTTACGTATAATAATTTGATATTCTTCCTTTAATCCCACATACATATTTTAGTACTACTAATAGATACATCAAAAAGTTTTGCATCAACTGTAGAAGTGGTGTTTACGCTTCACTTCAAGAAATATCCATAAAAACATTTGAAAGCTATCCTTTTAACTGTCTGAAAAACGTAAACAATGTTGAGAAACAGTAGAAGTCTACCCTAGAAACCGACTGGAAAAGAAAACAGATGTAAACAGAAGTGCAAGAAATCTCATCTCTCAGGGAATAACTCAGGGTAAAACAGTTTTATTTCATTCTAAAGAGGTTGAACAATGGCAAAGGCGGTCAATTACGAACTTCAACCATATGAGGATTGTTTCTTTATGTCAGGAAGGACTGTCTTCAAGGCAATTAGCGAGCAGCTTAGGATTGAACCAGAATAATGTGGTACGAACCTGGAATCGCTTCCGAAACACAGGTATTGTCGACCACATGCTTCGTAGTGGTCGTCCACGTGCAACAACAGAATGTGATCACCGATATCTGCGAATTATTGCCACGAGAAATGCTGAGAATACTGCTGGCATGATTAACAATGACTTTCAAACTGCGATAGGGAGTCGCATATCGAATCAGACTGTATGAAACCGATTATATGATAACAGACTGCACTCCAGACGTCCATGGCGAGGTCCAACTCTTAAACCTAGGCACCATGGACAACCTTACACCTGGTCAAGAAATCATCACCAATGGACTGTACAAAATTGGCACAAAGTTCTATTCACGGACGAATGCCGAACATGCCTTGCGCCAGATAATCATCGACAACGTGTGTGGAGAGAATCAGGTAATGCTGCACGACTCAGACACCCCTACAATCAAATGCAGTAAGGTAGTGGGTCGGTTATGTTTTGGGGTGGCATTATGTGGGGTCGCGGACACAATTTGTGTCGATCCAAGGATTGCTGAGGGCTCCACAGTATAGGGACAACATTCTTCAAGCCATAGTAGCACCGTTTAATCAGCACTTCTCAAAAGGATTCATGTTTATGGACGATAATTCCAGAATCCATCGTGCGGCTGTTATCAATGACTTCCATAATCGTGAAGGAATTGCCAGGTTTGAATGGCCCGAATGTTCTCCAGACATGAATCCAATTGAGCATGTCTGGGTTCAACTAAAGAGAGCCATTCTTGCGCGCCTTGACCCCCTCACGCAATCTCGAAGACCTATGCAGAGTTGCTGTTTAAGAATGAGACAGAATGGATCAACAGTTGATAAATGTGGTGGTAGACAATATGCCAGGAAGAGACCAAGCATTATCAATGCAAGAGGAAGCACTACATTCTATTTTAGTTGCTATGATAGAGATTTGGTACTCCAGCCAATGCTTAATTTCCATTTCGCCATCCACACCATTGCTATAATTATGTCAACAATTGTTATTTTTTGTCAACAACTGTTAAAAATAAATAGATTTTCATTCCTTAGCTTTCCTTCTTTTTATCTTTTATTGAAGGTCTGGTTGACAGGTGATGCAAAGCATTTTTTCGTGTGTTTATTATGCATTTTAATAAAAAGACACACATTTTTTTTCAGTTCCTTAACAATATTTGCTTTATTTTAAATAAGTATCCTGTTTCACCCAACTAGTTTCCTATCACTTCAACAGGAAATATACAAGATTCCGTGTTAAGTATCCCGTTTCGACCAACTCTCCCTTATGTAATAAACGATCTTCGCAGAAAATAATGTACGATACACGAGCGGTATGTTTTCTTTCAATTCTCGGAAATTAAAAAAGCTCAACTACGTTTCGCTTTTTCAAACTTTTCCTTGAACATGAAAACTTCAACATACCGCTCTTGTAACGCATATTACTATTTTGACCGATCGTGTTTTTTTTACGACTTTACCGATGTTCTTGGTAAGCCTTGTAAGTTAAGCTTACAGCGCCAGTGCCGTAAGTAAATAACAAATACGAATAAAAACAAATGAATGACACCTACCAACAAATAACAAAATAAATTATTAATAACAATTTATTTCTTTTATTATGATCGGCCAAAAAGTAGTATGCAATACATGTGTGTTTACAGAATCTCGGAAATTCAAAAGACCCAACTTCGTCTCATCTTTTTCTAACTTTTCCTGTTCCTGTAAATCTCATTTACCACACTTGTAGCGCAATATACTATTTTGGATGATGGTATACTTTTATCGTATTTAACGATGCAGTTTACATGTCTCGTAAGTTGGCAATATACAAACGTTGCCTGGTTGCTATGCAAACAAAAGAAATCACAGTGCTGTTAAAACTACCTACTGCACTAGTGTGCTGTCATAACCTACTTACAGCCTTGGTAACAACGTTCAAACTTTCTTATAGGAGAAATTTTCACTTATGAAACAAAATTTATGCAATATTCAAATAGAAAACAAATTTATTTAAATGACGACAGTCCGAAAAATAGTGTGCGACACATATGGGTTAAGTGCGCAACTTAATCTCGGAAAAAAAAACTCGGCTTTGCCTTTTTTTCCAGACTGTTTTCTCGATTCTGTTATAATGCGCTTACCACTCTTCTATTGCAATCTGCTACAATGCCATGACTTCGCTCTGCCTCTTGAAGCTACAGCCTACAACAATGTGAGAAGAAATTTATTTCCACTAACCTCCCAGAGAATCGAAGTCAGTTCCGTTGTTATTTTTTCTGAATATAGTTTTGAAATTATTCACAGTTTAAAACTAGAAGATCATTAGTCCATGTAGGAAAATAAACTGCTTACCAAAATATAAAAATGGATTCCCTTGATTGGCAATTGCTTCACCAAGGTACGTACAGTGGAATTTAACAGTAGTGACGCAGCAGATCATGGAAATATGCGATATGCAGGCCTCCAGGACGGCAGAGTCTGTGATCCGACAGATGACAGCTGCCGCACGACCTCCCTGTTCTTATCTCAGGACTCGCAGCATCCTGTTCCTGTTTTTAATTGGTTATTTTACAAGGCTTTATCAACTGCTGTGGTTCTCCAGCGTCTGAATGAGATGAAGGTGATAATGCCAGCGAGATGAGTCCGGGGTTCAGCGCCGAAAGTTACCCATCAATTGTTCTTAATAGGCTGAGGCAGGCATGTCAAATATCAGACACTGAACGCCGGTCTGTGCAGTTTGCGTCATTCACGTGTTGATCTTACCAGTTCTTAGCGGGAGGGATGTACAAGAATCTATTCTGCGCTTCTAGTGTTCAATTAAATTGACATTTGGACATTATAAACATACTTAGCAGAAGGACAAAACACAATTATTGTCAGTGTCTATATTTGACAATAATTGTAACACAAGAAAAAAAAAGACTTACTCAGTTACAATTCGCAATGCAGTCGTTTGTAAAGAATAATTTATTTACAGGATTCGTATACAGTATTTGAAGAATATATAAATATTGCAGTAATTTCCATACAACAAAAAACGAACACAATATTTCATTTTACGTAGTAGGTACTGATTATTTCATTGTTCCTCAAGCATTATTGGGACCATTGGTGCAGAAATGCTAAGAAAGAAAATATTTTACTCCCAATTACATGCAATAGGACATTGTGAGACTTGTACACTGGAATCATTTCCTTGCTATATATAAATATAAATTCACATTATTATTAATAAACTGGATAAATTAAGCTTGTATTTAAATTTATGTATAGTTTATTTGGAAAACGTTGAGAGCAAGTATCAGCAAGTTGGGAGCGTTACTGAATTGAGTTAGAATAGTACTTCACAAGCTGTGAAGCGAGGACATTTTCTTTATGTCAGGTTCAAAAATTTATTAACGTAAGTATATTAGATAATATAGTAACGTGCGGTGGAAAATACGCCATTATGTATTATTTTTCCAGAAAATTTTTCCGCCTTACAAATAGTTGCTTTCTTCCTTCCCTTACAACATCAAGAGCCTCACATGTATTCCTCACTCAATATTCTCATCACTTATCAGCTTATCAAATAAAAGTTGTAAGTCGTCTAACCATTGATGGCTGTGTTAGTACAGACTCCAAAACAACATCATTTTCATGTTTGTCTTGCCGTGAGAGTTCTAATTAAGAAATAAGAGCAGGCGAATATCATATTTTGAGAACTTTACCAATATGATTTAAATTCTCATATTACTATTAGCTCCACATAATATGATGAAAGTCTTTATTTTAAAACAATTACTATTGGCTGAGGAAAACATCGTAACAGTTATGTTATATGATTCGTGATTTCTCTTCTTCGTTATATCTGTGGACTCCTCACTTTATTTTCCATAAAGCATTCACAATCACAGCTCATTGAGCACCCGTACTGATCTGTGTTACTGAAACAAAAGCTGATCTGCTACTATAGGTACTGTACAGCCCTGTCGCGTTCCCCTCCAAGCCGATTCACTCCCTCCAGGTAGGGGAATAGGAACTGCACGTTGCACGCAGACCAGTGCACAATGTGTGCGACTGCACAATGTGCAGGGTTTTGACATGCCTGGGCTGAGGGAAAACCCCGGAAAAACCTCAAGCAAGTAACTTATTCCAACCAGGATTTGAACCCGATCCCGCTATTTTCACAGCCAGACGTGCTAACCGTTACTTCCCAGTGGTGAACTGTTCCTGATCCTAGAACATGTTCTATCGGTCCATTATACACTCTACGCAGGCGCATTTCCAGTCCATACCAGCTGACTGCGCTGAGGTTCGCTGAGTACTCTGGTTGCAGGCAGGAAATCCTGGTTCATCCCTAACGAACCAGTTCCTGGCATTGCCAACTGGCGATCGGCGATTTGTGTGGAATGATAAAGGAATGCAATCAAATTCCTCATTATCATCTCATTAATATCTCTTGAAGCTATTTTTGCAAACTTGCCAACCGCTACTGCAATATACGACAGCATAGCCCAAGTTTCATATCTGAGCAGTTATTGAGTTGTTGAGATAAGTATGCAGATAAAAGTAGCTAATATATTTTCACGTTTTTCTACTTTCTTCGTTATTTTTCACAAACGCATGCAATATTGTTCGTCATTTTTGCCTAGGTAACAAACGAAGAGTAATTTCGACTCTCTTTCTGTGCATTTTGCCATTCTGAAAAAGCAATCAACCACAAAATGTATTCGCTAATATTTATTTATTTGCTTGTTTATTTTTACTTATTTAATTAATTATTTATTTCATTAGCTATTTATTTATTTAGTTCTTAATTTATTTACTTATTTATTTAGTTATTTATTTACTTATTTAGTTATTTATTCAGTTATTTATTTATTTGTCTACTTATTTATTCTTTACTTATTTATTTATATATTTCTTTATTTGTTTATTTACTTACTTATTAGGTTATTTCTTAACTTATTTATTTATTTACTTATTTATTTATTTACTTGTTTACTCATTTATTTGTTTACTTATTTTTTCATTTTTATTTATTTATTTATTTACTTCTTATTTTTTATTAATTTATTTATTCATTTATTTTTATTTATTTATATATACATTTATTTATTTTATGTATATATATACATATATATATCTGTCTGTCTGTCTGCCTGCCCGTCGATCTATGTATCGATCTATTTATCTATTTAGTTATTTTATTTATTTACTTATTTTATTTATTGAGTTAATATCTTCATTTAGTTACTTAATTTATTTACTTACTGTATTTTAATTTATTTAGTTTATTTATTTAATTTATTTATTTAGTTGTTTTTATCTATTTAGTTTGTTTATTTAGTTAATTAATTCATTTCTTTAATTAATTTATTTCTTTAATTTATTTATTTTTAGTTAATTTTTTATTTATTCAGTTAATTTTTTATTTATTCAGTTAATTTTTTATTTATTTTGTTAATTAATTTATTTATTACTTTATTTATTTATTTAGTTATTTATTTATATAGTTATTTATTTAGCTATTTATTTATTTTATTTATTTATTTATTTATGTAGTTATTTATTTATTTACTTATTTATTTATTTTTATTTATCTATCTATTTATTTAGTTATTCATTTATTTAGTTATTTATTATTTATTTAGTTACTTATTTTTTATTTAGTTATTTATTTAGTTATATATTCATTTAGTTATTTATTTATGTATTTATTTACTTATGTATATATTTATTTATTTATTTAAGTATTTATTTATTTATCATTTTGAACCATACTTAATGTCATTACGTATACAAGAGAACGTCAGTTAAATAACAGACAAATGTAAACCTGACTCAATTTCACGAATAACGGACGTGATAGTGTTCCTTAGCTCATTAACTGTTGGCATAAACCTGTGATTTAATATAACCCAATAACAATTAATCCAGCGGCGTTAAATCACATGACCTCGGGAGCAGTTATCATCATTACCATGCGAATGATGAAGCCCTGAACTTCTCTCAAAAAGGTCCACTGCTTTGTGAGCAGTATGACACGTGGCGGCATCTTGCTGAAATCAGGCGTTGTTTGATTTGCGACAGAACTAGTTGCCTTAAATTTTTCGATCAAACATCGAATTGTTCTCAGGCATGGACGATTACGCACTCCGTACACTTCACGCAATGCCTGGCGAAAGTATTAGTCAATTTGACGAACATTTTTAAAGATTTCTACCGTTGTGGAATGGTGTAACGTACCATGATTGCTTGTGAACTCTGTAACCATGGGGGGAAACATATGACTACTGTTGCTTCATAAACAAGCAAGCTGTTATCATCATCATCATTGGCATTACGACCCTTATAGTTTAGCCTTAGCCTCCTCAGAACATCCGACCAATCACTCCTGTCTAATGCTCGTGTTCTCCATCTTCTAATTCCAACTTTTGTTAGGTCAGCCTGAACGTCATCCAGCCATCTCAATTTAGGTCGTCCGACTTTCCTTCTTCCTACCGGCAATGCATCTAGTAGAGCTTTGGGTGTGCGCTTGTTCTCCATCCTGGCTACGTGTCCCAGCCACTCTAACCTTCTGAGTTTTATGTCAACAACAATGTTGTTATCTTTATATAATTCATATAACTCAGCATTTGTTTTAATTCGCCAAAACCCTCGCTCATAAGTAGGCCCAAAGATTTTCCGTAATACTTTCCGTTCCCAGGCATTTAAGATCTTAGTTGCCCTTTCAGATAGAGTCCAGGTTTCACTTCCATATACTACTATTGGTTTAATAATAGTTTTATATATTCTTATTTTAGCTTTTCTTGAGATACACCTAGACTTCATAGTTTTATTCAATGCCCAAAGACCTCGATTCCCAGCTGCAATCTTCTCTTTTATATCAGTCATAATATCATTATTGTCTTTTACCATGGAACCCAGATACTTAAAACAGGAAACTCTATCAAAATCAGTATCATTTAAATTAATCTTATTAGAATTGTCATTATTCATATTATACATGTGTTTAGTTTTATCACTGTTAATTTCCAGACCGGCTTTGATTGTTTCAGCTTCTATTTGTTTGAGTATTTCATCCATTGTACTTACATTGCGTGATAAGATAACAATATCGTCTGCATATGCCATATATTGTGCCGTTCTATTGATGATTGTACCTCCTGGGTTTATGGTTATCTTTTGAACAATTCTATGCAATCCAACATTAAACAACATAGTTGATAATGCATCACCTTGCCTAATGCCATTAAAAGTTATAAAGCTTTCAGAGAGTTTATTCTGAATTTTAACTTTATTTTGAGTTTTTGTTAAAGTTATTTTAATTAAATTGATCAGTTTACTGGGAACTCCAATTTCGCCTAAAGTTTCTAGAATATAATCTCTGCTAATGCAGTCAAAAGCTTTTTTAAAATCAATATATAATTGGTGCAAAGGTAAATTAAATTCACAAAACTTCTCTAAAATTAGGCGTAAAGAAAATATTTGATCTGTTGTTGATCGACCCTTACGGAAACCGCACTGGTATTCTCCAAGAGCTGCTTCTATGTATGGTTCTAAAAAGCTGTTATAATTATGTTAAAAATAGGACACTCTTATTGGAAGATCTTTTATTTAAATATGTTCATAAAATAATTGTATTTTACAGTACATGTAAGTATACAGTATTTATAATTATTTATTACAAAATTGATATGTGATATGTAATGTAGAAGTCACAAAATCTCTCAGTTTATGCCATATGCATGTGCTTTTCATTTAACAACTCTATTGAGTTACTCATTTCTTTGCAATATTAGCAGTGGTCGGAGACTTTCTCCCACAACACTTCAGTAAGTAATGCTTGAAGTAACTTCTGTAACATTTACTGGAGCAACACAGTGCTACTGGATTAAAACAAGAATTAAATATAAGCAAGTATGTGGATATATTATACATGTAATACATCTCAATGGGATAGTCATATTCTCTTCTTATAATGGAAGTCCACAATAAGTGATACGGAAGCAAACTAACAACAAACACCAATGTAAAACTCAACACAATTCTTGTTGTAATCCTTCGCGAATTTCCTTGATTGTGAACTTCTCCGGACGCTATAATGGTACTCCTCATTAAATGTATGGCCGCCAAACAATACATACAGACTGTTATACCCAAGGGAAAAATACAGAACACGAGAAGTTCAAACACGACCACTTTTTGGTAGTATTTTAGGCTTAACCAGACACTACATTCTTCTGTTAAATGCATAGCTAATGTATGTGGAATCGCAAACAATGAACATATTGTCCATATTCCTAGGATGGTTGCAATTGTTATTATTCTAGTCATAGATTGACGTCTATTGTGTAAAGGCCTCGATATTACTTGATACCTCTGAATGCTCATAACAGATATCAAATATGGCGACACTCCTATACTAGATTGCCGGAAAAACCCAAAGATTCGGCATAAAACGTCACGGAATTTCCACGAATCTGACACTTTATTGATATAGGGAAATATGGTATTAATGGTCAACAGTAACAAATCGCTAACAGCCAAATTCATTATGTAAACGTTGGGAACAGTGCGCATTCCTGAATTGCATATTATCGCAACTAGGACAGCTACATTACCAATCACGCCAAATATAAATAAAAGTATATGTATTACAGGCTCAACATACGTAATAAAATTGTCGTATCTTGAAAAATAATCATCACGCGTCTCAACATAGTTTGGAACTGCTGAATTGTAGTCTTCTTCGTACGTTATACTTCCATTTATGCACTGAGCCTTTCCAAGCACTCCCAACCACAAACCCGACACTTCTTTAGGACTCTCACATAATACAAAATGTTCCATATACCCAACTACTTCGATGTTATGTTCCTGGCACCATCTCCAAACCTTTAAGAGTCCACAGTCACATTCCAGTGGGTTTCCGTCCAGAAATATATGTGTTAATTTCGGCATGACTCTAAATATATTATAATCTATAGTCTTGAGGTTATTGTTGCTTAAGATCAGCTTTGTAAGGTTAGTTGCGTTTTCGAATGATTTGGGCATTACACTACTTATATTGCAATCTTGTAGGTATAAGAACTCCACTGTCTGTATGTTCAGAAAGGAACTGTTACTTGGAATCTGAAGTTCTTCGTTTTCATCTAAATATAAAGCATTCAGCTTAGTCAAGTGCATAAAAACATCTGGATGAAGAGTAGATAATCTGTTATGCGACAGAAAAATATTTTTCAAATTAGTAAGTCCAATAAAAGTACCACTTCCCAAGCTGTATAACAAATTATGCGCTAAATTTAGCCACTCTAATGACTTCAAACCTTCAAAAATTCCGGCCTCCAAATTCTCAATTCTGTTCTTCCCCAAATGAAGACTTTGCAAATGTGTCATATTTTTAAATGTACCAACTTTTAACCCCGTTAACAAATTGTCATACAGATTAAGAAAGTCAAGCAACACCAATCCATTGAATGCATCTACATCAATGTATGAGATCTGGCAATTATCAAGGTGCAAAAATTCAATTTGCAAAATACTTTTGGAGACAAATGCCTTTTTGGCAAGTATGCTGAAGTTGTTGTGATGGAGGTACAATTTATAAATAGGGTTGTGATAAATTTGAGGTAACTCTTTTAAAGAAGCATGTGAACAATCCAATATTTCTTCCTCTGGATCACACCAACATTCGCGGGGACATAGCCATGAAGAATCTATAGCCTTGGTAAGCAACCATATCCAGAATATGATAACTGGTATTAGTAGTATTGAAGTAACTGTGATGATTCTTGAACGTGTAGACATGGTGATGGGTGATCTGTTGAGAACAAAAGAGTAACTATTAATATTTTTCTCCAAAAAGAAGTCCAATAACAACTATGATGTTTTTTTACCGAATTATTTCACTACGTTATTAAACTTTTTCTCTTTGAATATTCCTGCCCTGCTGAGTGGTCTCGACGTCCGGTCTACAATGGAAATAGTCTGAATTCGAATCTTGGACCGGCAAAAATCATTCTTACACTTGTTATTGTTTTAGGTGTATTAATTTAAGTAAAGTTAATAGAAGATTTTAACTTCTTTCTTATGCTTTCAAAACATATGCTTTTCTTTAAACCTTCTTAACTTTAATTGTTTAAGTTATCTCAAAATTTTATTATTATTTTTGGGTGGATAATGTAGTATAGGAAATATAAAACTGTTAAGATTTGTCACTTTGATTGAATGAATAATACCCAACATATATTTGCACACCTTGTAGACAGAAAAGGTCTCAATTTGGCTTTCCCACATTAAGCATCAACACACATTCAGACGGGTGATGTACGGAGGGTTTGGTTTAGAAACGAGTGGAATTTCCTGCTCGAAATTCGAATAATGAGCGAACCTTTGTGTAGTCAGCCTGTGCTGTTTTCAAATACGCCGATCTGGATTATAAGCAAAGTTTAGATCTACTAGCTCGCAATACAGCGTAGTTGTGACCCCTTCCCACAAATAAACTTATAGGCCTACTTTCATGCATAACATACACATGTTCTCAAATTACATGGTCGGAAATATCACAAAGGAAAATTTCTAGGTACGTGTGTTGAAAATCACGGGTTGGTGAATATGATATCCATGGCTAAGAAGTAATACCTCGTATATACAAAACCTGTCATTTAGTTTAACTACATTATTACTATGTTCAGAAAATTGCACAGTTATTTAATATTTTGTTTCTGAATATGTATTATATGACTTTCTTGTGTTAAAGTCTATCGTACCATGGTTTACATTTTTCGACTGGTGACCAGTTCTGAAGAAGACCAATAACAGGTTGAAACATGTAAACCAGGTACGATAGAATTTAATACAAGAAAGTCATATAATACATATTCCGAAGTGATATAGTGTTAAAAGTTGTGTAATCAAGACATATAAGATTTTGTCCTCGAGATAAAGATCGTGAAAAGCAGAAATACATATAAAAAGTTTATCTATTTTGAAAAAAATTAATTTTTAAAACAGTTATTCGGTTCTTCTGCAAATTTACAGCTACAAGCTATCAATTCTTAACCATCACTGTGTCGATGATTGTAATATCGTGATAATGATAATGATGACGTTGATCATGATGATGATTGTGATAATGAATACGAAGTTATTAATGATGAAGATAAGATCTATCTGTATGGCCTATATAAGAAACAACAAGCGGATTTTAGTATTTTGTTTCTGAAGGTTTTGTTTAATATAATGGGCCATAAATATAACAGTGAGATGATATGGAAGGAAGGATGGATGATGGATGGACGAAATGAAATCAGTTCATATTGAATTAACTAATTGGAAATGATTAATTAATTTAAATCTCTATTGAATATTTAATGATTTTCTTTACATTTTCTTAATTATAAGTAATACTTGTCATCACGTGGGAGTACTCGAAAAAACACGTGAGTCCCAATCTGATTTATGTTATTAACTCTGAACTTCTCCATGATGACATCGCTGCCCCTCGGCTAGCTCAGTAAATGATTATTGATTACAACTACATTATCATAATGAATACCACAACTATCTTCATCATTATCATCTGCCTGAATTCCGCTCCACTCGTGAGAATTTTGAACTAAACTAGACTGAAATCGCGTCCATAAAGGTCACACTATAGGAGAACACAGGGCAAGCAAATACAACAGGTACACACAACGTCTCTTAGGAATCCTCCTCCTGGGAATCGAGCCAGGACTGATGAATATTCTCCTGTAAACGCTGCACTTGAGCATCAGTGTAGAACCTTGTTAACTACACTACCATTATCATCAAAATCACCTTTGCCATAATCACAATCACCTCCATATCTAAACGCCGCATCATCGCTTTAATTTGGTGAAAACGATTGCTTAGTTGCCTTGGTACATATAGTGAACTATAACTTACTTACTTACTGGCTTTTAAGGAACCCGGAAGTTCATTGCCACCCTCACATAAGCCCGCCATTTGTCCCTATCCTGAGCAAAATTAATCCATTCTCTATCCTCATATCCCACCTCCCTCAAATCCATTTTAATATTATATTCCCATCTATGTCTCGGCCTCCCTAAAGGTCTTCTTCCCTCCGGCCTCCCAACTAACACTCTATATGCATTTCTGGATTCCCCCATACGTGCTACATGCCCTGCCCATCTCAAACGTCTGGATTTAATGTTCCTAATTATGCCAGGTGAAGAATACAATGCGTGCAGTTCTGTGTTGTGTAACTTTCTCCATTCTCCTGTAACTTCATCCCTCTTAGCCCCAAATATTTTCCTAAGCACCTTATTCTCAAACACCCTTCATAGTGAACTATAAACATACACATAATAAGCCTTTTTGGCCGATCGTGTTTTTTGACAACCTTACTGAGGTTCTTAGTAGGCCATGTAAGTTAAACTTACAACACACGTGCGGTAAGTAACTAATAAATGAATAACACCTATCGACAAACACGAATAAAAACAGAAGAATGACACGTACACAAAAATAATAAACTAAACTCATTAATAATAATTTATCTTTCTGTTAAGATCGGCCAAAAAATAGTATGCAATACATGTATTAAATGTTACAGAATCTCGGAAATTGAAAAGAGTCCACTTCGTTTCATATTATTTTCAAACTTTTCCTCGTTCCTGTAAATCTCATTTGTGCGAGATCGTGAGTATTTGCTTGGTTTCCGCACAAAACCAATCCGCGGAAAGTCTAAAATTCCACATTCAGTATTCCCAACGTAACACACATAACAATTTCCCTCTTCTTACCGCTTAAGCGCCATATTCATTTTACTGCTTTAGGCTTTTAACATATTATTTTTAGAGACTTTTAACATAGTAATAATTATAAATTGAAACTTACCACTGCAATTTCACCTAAATTGCACTGTTAATTATTGTTTTTAAATATTTGCAAAAATTAAGTAAACTCTACAACTCCACTAAAGTTACTGCATTCGTGATGGAAGTAACATTAAGGAAGCCGTGAAAAAATCAACAAGATTCCAGATGCCGATGTTATTTTGCAATATGTTATATAAATAATATTGTTAAAATTTTAAAATGAAAAATAAATCATTACAATTACCTTACCGTTTAAGTTCGCATTTATAGACTGGGGGAAAAAAAAGACAGACGTATATCTCGGCCTGCTGGAGTATAGTAAACACAGAAAACATTTTACAGCAACAATGTTGAAGATAGATATTTTTGTTTTGCAAATTCGCCGTCATTGAACAGAAACCAAGATGGAGATTTCATTGCAACTAATTAGAAATTCCTCTTTCAGGTATGTAATAAACGATCTTCTCACAAAACAATGTACGATATACGAGCGGTATGTTTTCTTTCAATTCTCGGAAATTAAAAAAGCTCAACTACGTTTCGCTTTTTCAAACTTTTCCTCGAACATGAAAACTTCAACATACCGCTCTTGTAACGCATATTACTATTTTTGCCGATCGTGTTTTTTTACGACTTTACCGATATTCTTGGTAGGACTGGTAAGTGCCGTAAGTAAATAACAAATACGAATAAAAACAAATGAATGACATCTACCGACAAATAACAAACTAAAATCATTACGTAATAATAATAATTTATTTTTTTATTAAAATCAGGCAAAAACATAGTGTGAAATAAGTGTGTGTTAAGTGCTACGGAAAGTCGGAAATCGAAAAGACTCAACTTCATCCCACCTTTTCAAGCTTTTCCTCGTTCCTGTAAATCTCATTTACCACACTTATAGGCTACTATTTTGGATGCTCGTATTTTTTTTATCGTACTTAACGATGCAGTTTACATGTCTCGTTAGTTGACAATATACCAAACATTGCCTGGTTGCTATGCAAACAAAAGAAATCTGCTGTTACAACTCCCTACAGAACTTTTGTGCTGTTATAACCTACTTATAGCCTTGGTAAAAATGTTCAGACTTTCTTATAAGGAATTTTTTACTTATGAAACAAATGTATGCAACATTCAGGATTAAAAACAAATTAATTTAAGTGATGACCGTCAAAAAATAGTGTGCGATACTTACGCGTTAAGTGCGTACCTTAATCTCGGAGACTGAAAAAACTTCGCTCTGCCTCTTGAAGTTATTAGCCTACAACAATGTGAGAAGAAATTTATTTCCACTCACCTCCCAGAGAATCGAAGCCAGTTCCGTTGTTATTTTTCTTGAATATAGTTTTTAAATTATTCGTAGTTTAAATCTAGAAGATAATTAGTCCATTTAGGAAAATAAACTACTTACCAAAATATAAAAGTGGATTTCCTTGAATAGCAATTGTTTCACCTAAGTGACATTCAACAGTGGTGACGCCGCAGCTCTTGGAAATATGTAGACGCAGGTCTCGTGGACGGCAGAGCCTGTGACAGCAGCCGCCATGACCTGCTACATCCTGTTCCTGTTCCTGTTTTTAATTAGTTATTTTACGAAGCTTTATCAACTGCTATGTGTCTCCAGCGTCTGAGTGAGATGAAGGTGATAATGCTAGCGCGGTGAGTCCAGGGTCCAGCGTCGAAAGTTACCCAGCATTTGCTCGTAATAGGTTGAGGGAAACCCCCGGAAAAACCTCAAGCAGGTAACTTGTTCCAACCAGGATTTGAACCCCAGCCCGCTATTTTCACAGCCAGACGTGCTAACCGTTACTTCACGCGGTGAACTGTTCCTAGAACATATGTTCTATCGGCCCATTGTGCACTCTACACTGGCGCATTCCCAGCCCATACCGGCTGACTGCGCTGAGGTTCGCTGAGTACTCTGGTTGCAGGCAGGTAATCCTGGTTCATCCTTAACGAGCCAATTCCTCGCATTGCCAACTGGCGATCGGCGATTTGTGTGAATTGATAATGGGTGCAATCAAATTCCTCATTATCTATGATCCAGATTTATATTTTATTTGATTTCTGTGGTAGTAAGTTAGTAAACTATATTTATAAATTTCTTCAATAGTTAATACTTTAAAATCTGTACAAATTAAATTTGTTGGATAATCTATATTTTTGGTCAGACAAATTTTTATTAATCTTCAGTGTAATAAAATTAATCGAATAAGTACAAATGATGCCACTCCACTCCAGTTTATTATATCATACTGTAATAATAATAATAATAATAATAATAATAATAATAATAATAATAATAATAATAATAATAATAATAATAATAATAACAATAATAATATAGTCCGTGGCGCCACAGCCCATGAAGGAATCAGACCGCCCAGCCGGACGCTGGCTTCACGTCCATATGTCGAAGCAGAGGTGGACGATCATCCAACCAGAATAGAGGTATCGTTTAGTTAGCACGATGATCCACCCAGCCGTTATAGCTGGCTTTCGCAACCGAATTTCGCTACCTATCGTAGCTCCCCAAGTGTATCACGATGCTGTGTGAGCACCGATCCCATACACTGGCCGAAATTTCAAGAGAAAATTTCTTCCCCCATAAGGACGCATTCCGTAACGCGCGCCCTAGGCAGATGCCTTAGACTACGACGCCACGACGCGGGATCCAATTTAGTATACCATACTATATTAATGATTGTACTAAAGCAAAAAATACGTGGTACAGTCATTAAGTTCTGACACTGACGCCTGAAGGGTAGGCACCCACAAGAATCTGGATGTCTCAGAAGATGCCGCGTGATACGGCGTACACTTAAACAGATCGACATCCTCCCTCAATATAGTCGCCGTTGGCCGCTATGCACGTCTGCCAACGTTGGTGTAGCTGCTGGAAGCACCGCTGAAAGATGTTGGCAGGAAGATGCCGTACGGCTTCTCTTGTGGCAGTCATGACCTTTTCGGCCGCATAAAAATTACGCCCTCGTAGGATTGATTTCATGAGGGGAAAGAGAAAAAAAATCGCATGGTGCGAGATCAGGTGAGTACGGAGAGTGTGGCAAAACAGCGACCTGTTGCCTTGCAAGTTCCTCTTGGACAAGGATGGAGCGATGTGCAGGGGCGTTGTCGTGTAGCAGCAGCCAATTCTTCCTATGTCAAGGCTCAGGACGCTTACGACGAATTGAATTGCTTAAACGGCCAAGAATCTCTTTGTAGAGGATCTTGTCTACAGTTGCACCTTGTGGGATGAATTCTATGTGAACAATTCCATTTGAATAAAAAAACTGTTAAAGCATCACCTTGCCTTTTGACCTGTCTTGTTGCGGATTTTTCTGTCGTGGAAATAATGGCGTTTTCCAGGTGGCGAATTGTCGCTTCTGTTGCGGATCGTAAAGGAAACACCATGTTTCGTCTCCAGTTATGATCGGTTATAGTAGTTTCGCCTAATTTCTGACAGAACGTGACGTTTGCCCGTTGCTCAAACTGCAACATACTCGAGTTCCGACGCGCGCATTCAAATCACCGTCACAACAAAGACCGTAGTTCTGCTTACAGTGGATGCACTCAACTGTCTCTTGTTGGGTCGAGAGACTAACTGACAAGGTATCATACCATGGCGCCACCTATGCGCTATAGTGCACCACAACGCCACTATGCGCTCAGTATTAGAACTTAATGACTGTACCACGTATTATTCTCAATGCCTACTTAGTAATAAAATTTCGAATTATTATGAATTTATAAAGAAAATAATAATAATAATAATAATAATAATAATAATAATAATAATAATAATCATCATCATCAAATCATAATAATAATAATAATAGTTACAGAATCAACAGAAGCAATGATGTCCAACCTAGCCCAGCCACCAGAATAATTAAGGCTGTCTCTCAGTACAGTCATACAGAAAAGAGATATCTGAGTCGACTCTTGGTAAAATGTCGTGAACAATTTTGAGATGGATGTACATTTCCATGACAGAGTATTCAGCTACTCTCCTAACATTATCCTGAAAGATTAGATATGCATAGACCAGGCATGTCTGAAATGAGGCATTCAATGTGCAGTTATGTGCGCGGATCGCCGGTCTGTCCACACTGCATCATTCAAGCGTTGCTCTTACCAGTTCTTAGCTGGAGGGGTGTACAATAATCTATTCTGCACTTCTAGTTTTGGATTTAATAGGCATTTGGACATTATAAACACACTTAGCAGAAGAAAAAAAAATCACAGTTATTATCAGTGCCTATATTTGATACTTGTAATACAAGAAACATTAGGCTTACTCAGTTATACTTTCTAAAGTAGTGGTTTGTAAAGCATAATTTATTAACATGATTTTTATATAGTATTTGAAGAAAAAAATATATTGCAGTAATTTGGAAACAACAAAAAACGAACAAGTATTTCATTTTACGTAGTAGGTACTTTAGTCGTCTGGCCTCATGGAGAAGAAAAACTTCAGGAGTTCCAAGAATACCTGAACAATATCCACCCGAACATCCAGTTCACGAAAGAGGTGGAAAAAGACGGATGTCTCCCCTTCTTAGACATTCTCATCTCCAGGAAGTCAGATGGCACACTGGGTCACAGAGTATACAGGAAACCGACTCATACCGATCTATATCTCAATGGACACAGCCACCACCATCCGGCACAGAAACGAACGGTCGACTCTTCTACACAGGGCGAGAGGGATTTCGGACAAAGAGAGTCTCCCTTCTGAGATCTGTCACCTACGTAAGACGTTCCTAAAGAACAACTTCGGCAACAGGGAAATCGGCTTGTCCCTCAGAAGGGCCTTTTCGGACAAACCACCTGCCGAGGAACAAGAGGAGACAAAGGGTATGGCATATATCCCGTTCTACGGCCCCATCTGGGGCAAAATTAGCAGAATGCTAAGAAAACACGGGATTAAAACCATCCATAAGCCGCCCACAAAGATCCAGAATTTGCTGAGACCAGTTAAGGACGACCTTGGTCTCAGGACACCTGGTGTCTACAGAATACCTTGTGAGTGTGGGAAATGCTACATCGGGCAGACGGGACCCACTATTATGGAACGCTGCAAGGAACACCAACGCAGCATAAGACTATTTTATCCTGATAAGTCTGCAGTAGCCCAACACAGCCTAGAAACTGGCCACAAGATAGATTTCAGCGTCACCACCATCTTGGACAAGACATCAGGTTACTGGGACTTAGTTATCAAGGAAGCCATCGAAATCCAGCTAGATGGCAATAATTTCAACAGAGACGGGGATCTACAGCTGAGTACAGCATGGAAACCTGCCATCAATACGCTTAGACCACCAGCACACGGCAGACAGTCGGGACCAGCAAGTGGCTCCTGATTGGCTGACGTGTCCACCAACCAGAATGCGCCTGGCGGTCGGGACTAGGAAATAGCTCCTGATTGGCCCGCAGCGGGAAGCCCTACTTTTGCATATATACCGGCTAGACGTGGTCCCACATCACTTCGTCCCTGAAGAAGATGGCAGAGCTAGCCGTCGAAAGCTTGGAAGCTAATCTCCAACTCACCTGGCTGAGAACCCGAGAAGAGTTATTCTACATCAAACGCCGGGAAAGCCTCAAGTCATACATAGGTACTAATTATTCTAAAGTAATAGACCATACTCTTTCATTGTTTCTCAAACATTATTATTTATTGGGACCATTGGTACATAAATGTTGAAGAAAATATTATACTTACAATTAATTACATACAGTAGAACATTGTGAAGTTTTTACACTGAAATCATTTCCTTGCTGTATGTCGATATAAATTAACAATAATATTAATAAATAATATAAATTAAGCTTAGAATTTAAATTCACATATAAGCCTAGTATATTTGGAAAACTTTGAGAGCACGTATCGACAAGTCGGGAGCATTACTGAAAGAAATTAGAAGTGTAGTTCATAAGCTCTGAAGCGATGACATTCTCTTTGTCAGGTTTAAAGATTTATTAATGTAAGTATATTAAAGCAGTAGAACAAGTAACAAATTTTAAGTACCTGGGATATGATGTGAGTTACAAAAAGGATAATGATATAAAAATAAAATTACAATCATTCCAGACAGTATGTGGCACAATTAATAGAACTTTGAAGAATAAAAGCAGAAAGGAAACAAAAATGAAATTCTACAATGTAATGGCAGTCCCTACTCTTTTATATGGAAGTGAAAGTTGGGTTACAACAAAACCTGAAGTTAGTAAAATACAAGCGGCAGAGATGAGATTCTTGCGGAAAGTAAAAGGATGCACGAGATTGGATAGAATTAGAAATGAAGATATTACGCAGGAACTAGGAGTATACCCACTTATTGATAAAATAGACAATTACAGACAAGATTGGAAATTACATGTAGAGAGAATGGACGACTACAGACTTCCTAAGAAAGCAATAAATTATAAACCCAAAAGGACGAAGAGATCAGGGACGACCGATGAAAAGATGGAGCGACCTTTGAAGCCGGAACGGGCAATTGCCCATACCATGAAGTGAAGAAGAAGAAGAAGAAGAAGAAGAAGTATATTAACATAATATAGATGGAAAATTTGCCATTATATATTGTGACAGCGACGTGAGATTCGAACTCACGACCAGCGTCCCGCAAGAAAGCAGATCGCATAGGCTCCACGGAGCATTGAGTGACGTCGCGCGGTGGAGAGAAGAGAGAGGGTGTATTACGTCAACGCGACGAGTTTGCGCGCGCATCTGGTGCTGGTAGAGAGGAGAGGGCTCTGGATTTCTCTGGAGTGCCATCTCTAGAGACGCGTGGAACCTTCGAGGCTACGTCGCTGTGGTTATAAATTACGGACGCGAAGGAACGACAGCAGTTTGCAGTTTTCAGTTATTCAGTCAGTGAGTAAGCCAGAGCAAGCAAGCCAGACTTGTGTGCCGGAGTTCGACTGGAGTGTGCGTCCGCAACTGTATCAGCATCCGAAGGCCTGAGTTCGAGTGCAGTGGACCGCAGTTGGAGGGACCTGAGTTCGAGTACAGTGAACTGTCTCTGAAGATCTGTGGTTCGAGATACTGTGAGATGCTCGAGTGACTGAGCTAGAAGAACTGAGAACTAACAGTTCTGATTTGTAAATAGTACTTTGTAAATATTAGTCAAGATTAACAGTTCATTGTTGTTCGTACTAGTCCAAGTAAATTGTCATTGTCCTCGGTGGAGTGCTATAACGAATACTTTGTTGAGTGAAGATCCAATTGTTGACGAGAGCGTTTAAGGTGAATTGTAGAAAGGAATTATTGTTGTGACGAATAAATTACATTGTTGTAACAAATAAAACTCACAATATTTTTCCAGAAAATTTGTCCGCCTTGCAAATAGTTGCTTTCTTCGCTCCTTACAACCTCAAGAGCCTCACATGTATTTTTCACAATATTCTCATCACTTACCAGTTTATGAAATAAAAGTCGTCAGTCGCTAATCTTTGATGGCTTTGTTAGTACAGACTCCTAAACAACACTATTGTCAGTTTTATTTTGCCGCGAGAGTACTGATTAAGAAATAAGCGCTGGCGAATATCATATTTTGAGAACTTTACTCTGATCTAAACTGTCACATGGCTCTTACCTCGACATGGGTTGATGAAGGCCTTTCATTTAAAAATAATTATTGTTGGCTGAGGAAAACATAACAATTATGTTATATGATTCGTGATTTCTCTTCTTCGTTATATCTGTGGACTCCTCACTTTATTTTTCATAACGCATTCACAGTCACAGCTCAATCAGCACCCGTACTGATCTGTGTTACTGAAACAAATGCTGGTCTGCTGCTGCTGATACTGTATAGCCCTGACGCGTGCCCCTCCAACCTGATTCAATCCCTTCAGGTAGGGGAATAGGAACTGCACATCGCACAGAGACAGCTGCACAATGTGCGCGACTGCACAATGTGCAGGGGTTTGACATGCCTGGCATAGATGTTCTCATGGCCATCATACTCACTGGACGTGAATCCATGCTTGATATTTTCTGAAGACAAACGTATACAGAAACAATCTATACAATTGAGGCTAAAAATAAAGCTAATACAGTTGCTTTATGAAAGGAATGCTAATTCGAGAAATAAACTAATTCGGTAGATCTTTACGATTTGCGCTGGATTCGAAGGAAACACATAGCCTTTTGAAAATCTATAATTTGAATAAAAACTTCTAAGTCTGTGACGTTCCATGATACGAAAATCATTCACACACACACAGACACACACACACACACACACACACACACACACATATACTTACTTACTTACTTACAAATGGCTTTTAAGGAACCCGAAGGTTCATTGCCGCCCTCACATAAGCCCGCCAGCGGTCCCTATCCTGTGCAAGATTAATCCAGTCTCTATCATCACACCCCACCTCCCTCAAATCCATTTTAATATTATCCTCCCATCTACGTCTCGGCCTCCCTAAAGGTCTTTTTCCCTCCGGTCTCCCAACTAACACTCTATATGCATTTCTGGATTCGCCCATACGTGCTACATGCCCTGCCCATCTCAAACGTCTGGATTTAATGTTCCTAATTATGTCAGGTGAAGAATACAATGCGTGCAGTTCTGTGTTGTGTAAATTTCTCCATTCTCCTGTAACTTCATCCCGCTTAGCTCCAAATATTTTCCTTAGCACCTTATTCTCAAACACCCTGAACCTATGTTCCTCTCTCAGAGTGAGAGTCCAAGTTTCACAACCATAAAGAACAACCGGTAATATAACTGTTTTATAAATTCTAACTTTCAGGTTTTCGACAGCAGACTGGATGATAAGAGCTTCTCAACCGAATAATAACACGCATTTCCCATATTTATTCTGCGTTTAATTTCCTCCCGAGTGTCATTTATATTTGTTACTGTTGCTCCAAGATATTTGAATTTTTCCACCTCTTCGAAGGATAAATCTCCAATTTTTATATTTCCATTTCGTACAATATTCTGGTCACGAGACATAATCATATACTTTGTCTTTTCGGGATTTACTTCCAAACCGATCGCTCTACTTGCTTCAAGTAAAATTTCCGTGTTTTCCTAATCGTTTGTGTATTTTCTCCTAACATATTCCCGTCATCCGCATAGACAAGAAGCTGATGTAACCCGTTCAATTCCAAACCCTGCCTGTTATCCTGAACTTTCCTAATGGCATATTCTAGAGCGAAGTTAAAAAGTAAAGGTGATAGTGCATCTCCTGCTTTAGCCCGCAGTGAATTGGAAAAGCATCAGATAGAAAATGACCTATACGGACTCACACACACACACACACACATATATATATATATATATATATATATATATATATATATATATATATAATAATACGAGAAAAATTCGTACCGGCACAGGGAATCGAACCCAGGACCTCTCAGCTCTGCGCGCTGAGCGCTCTTTCCAACTGAGCTATGCCGGGACACGATCCACGGCGCCGGCCGAACCCCTCTCGTAATGCTTTTACGGCCTTACTACCTGCATTTGAGACGATACAAGTAATATATGCAGGAGAGCATATTTAAATATCTTTGTGGCCATATTCAACATCAGTTTGTGACAACTGATAACAGTATACAGTCGACCTGGTTGGCAAGTTGGTATAGCGCTGGCCTTCTATGCCCAAGTGTGCTTAAATGTGACAGGCTCATGTCGGTAGATTTACTGGCATGTAAAAGAACTCCTGCGGGACAAAATTCCGGCACATCCGGCGACGCTGATATAACCTCTGCAGTTGCAAGCGTCGTTAAATAAAACATAACATTTTTTTTTAACAGTATACATCACATATTCATTTTGTATGAGGTCTCGCCCACCTCATTGAATACTACAGGCTATTGTGAAGTATTATATCAATGTACCGAAGTACATATGATATTTCCATGCAGATATTCTGCGTCATCATACGATGAAAAAGTAATGGAACGGAGAAAAATTCCCTCCGGCGCCGGGACTTGAACCCGGGTTTTCAGCTCTACGTGCTGATGCTTTATCCCCTAAGCCACACCGGATACAACCCCGGCGTCGGACAGAATTGTCTCTGATTGAGTTCCAACTCTTGGGTTCCCTCTAGTGGCCGCCATCTGCACTACGTCATAGATGACTATGAACATAGGACCGAAGTCCACACATGTGCTGAGGTGCACTCGTTATGAGTGACTAGTTGGCCGGGATCCGACGGAATAAGCGCCGTCTTAAATCACTTCGTGATTTACGCATATCATATATTATTTCAATGTACCGAAGTACATATGATATTTCCATGCAGTTATTCTGCGTCATCATACGATGAAAGAGTAATGGAACGGAGAAAAATTCCCTCCGGCGCCGGGACTTGAACCCGGGTTTTCAGCTCTACGTGCTGATGCTTTATCCACTAAGCCACACCGATACAACCCCGGCGTCGGACAGAATTGTCTCTGATTGAGTTCCAACTCTTGGGTTCCCTCTAGTGGCCGCCCTCTGCACTACGTCATAGATGTCTATGAACATAGGACCGAAGTCCACACATGTGCTGAGGTGCACTCGTTATGAGTGACTAGTTGGCCGGGATCCGACGGAGGGCGGCCACTAGAGGGAACCCAAGAGTTGGAACTCAATCAGAGACAATTCTGTCCGACGCCGGGTCGTATCCGGTGTGGCTTAGTGGATAAAGCATCAGCACGTAGAGCTGAAAACCCGGGTTCAAGTCCCGGCGCCGGAGGGAATTTTTCTCCGTTCCATTACTCTTTCATCGTATTATGAAGTAGCCAATATGTATTATTATTATTATTATTATTATTATTATTATTATTATTATTATTATTATTATTATTATTATTTAGTACGAGAAAAATTCGTACCGACACCGGAAATCGAACCCAGGACCTCTCAGCTCTACACACTGAGCGCTCTTCCCAACTGAGCTATGCCGGGACACGATGCAATGTATAGGAAATTACTTATTTTTGTAATAACCAAAATGTAATAATTTGTCGAATCCCTGTTAGGCCTACAGCGCTGCATCCGTAAGTAAACATCGTGTTGGGACGCACCCGCCGATAGGCGAAATTTCCGCTTCTGGGCGGGAGATAAATTTTTTCAGGCAACACAATAACAAATAATGAACTTCGAAATAAAAATTAACAACTCCCATGCGTTTTCAGCTGACAGAAACTAAAATAAGAATTTTAATACTTGTGCAATTCCACGCTATTTTTTTCTTCTAGAAACAAAAATTACGATTATCATAAAACCTGAATATAGGTAATAGAAAAAAATTAATTTCAAACCCCGTCTTTAGAATGACCATTACACTTTTACTACGTCACATTACTTTTGAGTATTAAATCGGTACGGATCGACGTGTTTCGACCAATCATATTTGATTATCCTGCAAATTTTATCACATCCCTAGCATTTGTTTTTTATCATCTCCCAATCATTGTTTTGCTTTTATCACCTCCCTAGCATTTGTTTCTTTGTTTGCTAACATTTTACTTTGAATAATTTATTGTAGCGGGGCTTTTCCGCTCACGGGGCTAATCCGGTCGAAATAAGAAATGTTGCAACAGCGCGTGACCTCCGCACAGAGTCAAGGTTGTTTTGCCTTTAGTATGAGCCTCTGTCTCTTGGGCGCCGAACGTGTCTCTAGTAAAAGTGTTTTGTCTTCCATTGTTAGAAGAACAGAAGTACAAAGTTTAGAAATAAGCGAACTGTGATTAATTTTTTCCATAGTTAAAGAATACAACCTTACAAATTAAGATGTACCATGCACAGTAATGCGAATTTTTTAACACTAATCGTTACTGTTATAAGAACACAGGTTATGCAGTGTGTGTAGTCACAAATATTGCTGGCTTTGTTCAGAAAGGTATTAATTTGGTGCGTCTTTCGAAATGTCTGCATTTGGGGCTATTTCGCCTGGTAAACGCGGGGCTATTTCCGCTCAGTAAAATAATTAGCCTAGTTGGTGCTTTAATGCTAAATACAGACAACATATTTTATTAGTTAATTTCAGATGGTCCGTACGTACAAAAGAAAAAATTCAAGCGCTACATGATCCGAGGAAGACATGAATCTAGCACTGAAAAGTGTTGTAAGCGGAACCGTGAGTGTGAGAGGAGCTGCTGCATTGTTTAAACTTCCTTATTTCACACTTAAAGATCGAGTAAACATTTCAAAATTTGATTTTCCAATGGAAGAAAAGAAACCCTATAGACCAGCTGATCATCCAACTGCATTTAGTACAGAAAAAGAGCGTGATTTCACTACTAAATTGAAAGACTTAGCTGCAAGGGGTTTTGGCTGCACACCAGGACATATTCGTCTGGAGCATTTATATACTTATGCATCGATAAAACATATCATAAAGCATCCCTGGGACATAGAAAACATGATTGCAGGTAGAGACTGATTTATCGGGTTTACGAAGACGAATAGTGATATTACTCCGAACCCTTCAGCCGCTGGACAGATCAGTTTTCAAGCCATTGAAAGTTTTCTACTATCATGCTGCAACAAATTACATGCATTCGACACCAGAAGGCGCGATCAACAAGTTTAACTTTGGAGAACTGTTTTCCACAGCATGGAGTAAAGCTGCCACCGTTGGAAACGGTGTTAAAGGATTTAAATGCACTGGATTGTTCCCTTAAAACCCTTTAGCTATTCCCAAAGAAAAATTTCTTCCCTCAGTTCATTTCCAGGCAGAAACTTTCAGTGTGCCATCATGTTCAGTTTCAGAGAATCCTCAATTTTCCCAGCTGAATCCTGAGTCCCCTTCATCAGGATCCTCTTGCGCCGTCCAGCAGAAGACTTATCCTTTCAATACAATCATTCCGAGTCCAGCAAAAAGAATGTCCAAAAAGAAGTAAAAAAAAAAGTAACAGAACCAAGACATTTGACATCAGATGCAGACTACGAAGCAACGAAGGTCAAAAGCAGGCTAAAAATGGAGAAAGGAAGCAAGGACAATGCAAGTAAGAAGCGTCGTCAGTTAAGTGAATCAGGTGATGACTTACTTTATTTTTTATTTTTATTTTATTGGGTTATTTTACGACGCTGTATCAACATCTAGGTTATTTAGCGTCTGAATGATATGAAGGTGATAATGCCGGTGAAATGAGTCCGGGGTCCAGCACGGAAAGTTACCCAGCATTTGCTCGTATTGGGTTGAGGGAAAACCCCGGAAAAACCTCAACCAGGTAACTTGCCCCGACCGGGATTCGAACCCGGGCCACCTGGTTTCGCAGCCAGACGCGCTGACCGTTACTCCACAGGTGTGGACTGTGATGACTTACAGCTTATTGAAATTGGAGATGATAATGAAAACACTCCTTGTGGATTTTCCGGTCTGAAATTTTATTCGCCAGAATCGGTCAAGAAGGGAGACTGGATAAAGTGCCAGAAATGTGCCACTTGGTTTCATGAAGTGTGTGTGGGTGTAAAAGGACGAAAAATGTTTACTTGTGGTAAATGCTTGTGATTTTGACATTGAAATGTACTGGGCGGAATAGCCCCTTGACTGGGCGGAATAGCCTCGCTATTTTTACATATTGTGATTTCGGCACTCTTGAGATTTTTGTTTAATACATTGTTTGTGTAAACGAATTTCCACTTTTTACATATTGGAATTTATTCTTGATTAAAGTACCATTAATTGTATCACATTGACAGATTTTTTTAAAAAGGTTCTATGTCACTTTATAAGGCTAAAAGTTGAAATGAGCGGAATAGCCCCGCTGTACCCTACCTTTTAAAATGATTCATGTTTATTTCTTCACCCTTAATTAAATCTTTGCTATCGTTTATCTTCTTTATATTATTTAGGTTATGTTATAGCTTCTGCTGTATGAGATTATAGATAGTCACGTATTAGAGATTGTTTAATATATAGACTATTGATAATTGAAGTGGAATTCAACTGTTTTAATAAAAATGAAACTGAATCAACAAAACCTTCTAGACTAGTAACAAAGACTTTATACTAACTAGTATAAAATTCTTTGTTCAATGAAGGTTGTATAGTTGGCACAACTGGGAGCAAGAGAACAGCACATCATAGCACACTACTGCCATCTAGCGGAATATTTGTAATGATGAGATGGTACAATAATATATTTGAAGACAGTTTAATATTCTCATAAGGCAATTAATATTTTATTGTATTAGAGTATTAATCTAATCTGCATATACTTTCTTCTAATCTTGTAATAGTCACTTAAATGCCACTAGAGTTTTTATTTTCTCTAGATAAATCAAAACATCTAGTGAGATTACTGGAGATAATTTCATGAGATAAGTATGGGATATGTTGCAATCGTTTCATTATTCTATTGTTAAAGGAATTCGTCATTTAATCCTCATTTTCAGCAAACACACACATTGATCTAATACGCCCATAGGATCAGACTATTGCATATGAATGTACAGTAAACAAATACGTGCCTAATGTAGCAATGAACTTGCATATTGCAATACAATTTAATTCAATTAGTATTGATAAATATTCAGTAGTCTCTAAAAGTTGCCCTCGCAATTATTAGTTGTTTTAATAATGTAACCTGTGTTCTTAAACAGTTGAATTTATGCAAAAAAGTTGCCATGCGTGTTTATTTTATTCTACCTGTGTGTCCATGCCGCTCAATAAATTTAATTCTATTCAAAAAGTAACACATATTGACTAACGCTGAAATGAAATCAATTTCGGGACATACCCGACTGTGAATAAGTATACATTACGTGCGTAATGCATCTAAAGAGTCTCTGAGAATAATTGTTGTTATGCCAACCGAAACTTGTCGTATTCTTGAAATGATATCATCGAAGTATATTTTTAAACTTCGATCATTTTTAATTCCTTGTGTAATAACTTATATTTTCATATGCGTTTAACAAAGTTAAATATTTCTGTAATATAAAGTTTCATCATTTCTGATGATTTTGTCTTACCAAACAAGAAGAAAATCATTCAGATTCACGTAAATGGAAAATATACTTAATTCTACTTATGTACCGTAGAAGAGGGTAAAGTCGATCAAAATTTTGCAATTTTTAATGATATTGAGGGGTATTGTGAAAGAAGATGAGTATGAGGAGGTGCGATGGGTTGGTACTGTTAGTATTGTTTCATGGCGAGAGCGTGTGTTCAGATTATGTTGGGAAGAAAGGTAAGTGAAGCGAGACGACAGGTACGAAGGAATAGAAGAGTTCAAGATTTCGAAGAGAAGGAGAAGTGAATGTAAATTTATTTTCTTATCTAGTTTAAGCCAACCTATTGCTTCCAGGGATGGGGTAATATGATCATATCGCTTACAAAACGTACACACAAATTATGAGTACGTTGAAGTTTCGTTTTGTTGTAGCTGGAAAGGTTAGTCGGTAAAATGTCAGCATAGTTAAAATAGGGAAATACAAGCGTCTGCACAAGGGACTTTTTGAAGCAAGAGGGGAGATGAACATTTATTCTTTTTAGCACATGGATTAATAGAATATACTTTTCTGCAGGTTTCTGTGATTTGCATGTCCCAGTTTAGATATTATCCATGTGAATGCCAAGATTTTTTTACCGAAGAACTGAAAGGGATATGCACTGTACTTACTTTAACGGGGAAATATCGAGGTGTTTTACAGCGTCGGTTTGCCGTTTGTTTCCCAATATAATTGTCCTAATGTAATGGGCTATACCGTAGAAGTGCGTAAAGTCAATCAATGGGTGTAAAATCGATCATTTGCGATTTTTATTGAAAATTATATATTTTCTCAGTTACTTGTTAAAATTTTGTTATGCTGACTTAATTGCCTTACATTGCAAATGTAAGCGAGAGGGACAACAAAAAGCCTGCGAATGCCAACAATGGCAACACTGTGTAATTACCGTTGAAGTGAAAATTGTTATTATCAACTTTTTCTCTTAAATGAAAACAAAGTCTTACAAACTCTAAATTATAGTCAGCAGTGAAAGGAGACAGGAAGTATACGTAAGTACTTTTCGTTGAGATCGTATCCTGAAATAATAGTTTTGCAGTTCGTAAATGTTAGTATTGAAACATTATTTTAAGAAAACTTGTACCTTTGTAGGGTTAAGTCGATCATGCCATCGACCTACTCGAAGCAGATAGGACCAGCAGGAAGAATAAATTGTTCACCGAAATACCTCCAACTAACACTTATAAACAGAAAAGTGTCATAGTATAGCTTATATTGATGGGATAGTGGGGAGAGAGGAAGACGAAATTATGGTGAATTTCTTGCGTAAGAGAAGCACTGCCAAAGGAATATATTTTGTACAACCCTCTGTACCTGACTATGAGAACAACGTAGTTTCTAAAGTGACATGAGGAGGACAATATTTCAAATAACATCTCATATAAACCTAAGCAATGTTGAATTGCATTTTAGATCATAATTGAAGGGTGGTATTTCAATGTAAATTTTGAATTCTTAAATCTTTGTTTGGTGTTATTTGAAGTATTAAAATGTGTTTTTATGTTTTAAAAGTTGGCAATCATAGTCACGATTGTACAGTGGAGACCTATAGGCCTAAATGTATCGAATATTATGATCACAGTAACAAAAGGTACACTATACAGTATAATGCTATAGGCATATATTGCAAATTATTATTGTTTATACAGCCCTTATAACAAATAAAATATATGGAATACACTTAATTTGTTTTTTAAAAACTTAAACAGTGATCGACTTTACTCCGCAATATTTTAAAATCGATCTTAAACTACAAATTCAATGGTGATCGACTTTACCCTATTTGAGCAGATAACTTCGATCACAAGTCAAATGAAAAAAAAACAGTTTTTTATAGATTGTAATTCAATTCTTGTAACGTGTCTTCATAAGTGAAGGATATGACGACAAAATACTATTTTCTGAGGAACTTCGCTATCTGCTAGAATGAGGGACTGTCGAAATAAAATTGAATTCAAACGCAAACTTACTAGTCACTGGTCAGTAATTGAGACTCGTTCAGACATGGCTTCTTGTAAATAATTCCCTTATTCTATCACAAAATATTTCAATGTCGGGTAATTTCATCACTATAGAATTTTGTTATTCTAGGTTTAATTTGTAATTCAGTAAATACAAAAATATTCTTTGTTCATTAATCAGGTAATCTTTTCGTACTTTAACTTTTATTGCAATTGTAATTGTAAATTTAATATTAATTGTAATTTTATTCTTCATATTATAGTTATAATCCCATGGTAGAGGGGCAGAAAAGAACTGACGGCCTTATCTCTACCAGGTTAAATAAATGTATACTAATACTACTGATACTAAAATAATCATTGATTCATACTTTAACTCTTTTTTATATTTTAATTTTTGTAAAATAATTGTACATTACAACACATGCCAATATATTTATGTATTTTATTATAAAATAAACATATTTTATTACACACGTTAAAAGTTTACAACATATCCATACGCTTTACAATAAAACCCATACATCATACAAACACGTCAGGTTCATGAGGAGAGCATTACATGTGCCCAGTCTCTGAACATTGTTCCAGAAGATGCCTCCTTTCATAAGAATGAACATTTCTTAAATGCTACAAAGATTCGTAACCTTCTGAGGAACAGAGAATTTGATATTTGGTGTCGTCATCCACAGAAAGGGAAAGGCGTAGTTTTATTAAACAATATCCTGGTGCCAACAAATGGATTTGTAAACACGAAGGACTCTCCAGCAGCGAATGGAGCGATGGCATTAAAATTGTTGGAAATGTTGCTGCAGTACGTGCTGTGGCGGGAAGATCTCAGGACAACCATTGTAGGCATTGCCACAACGAGGTTGAAACTCTTGCACACGTCCTGGGATCCTGTCCGCACGGCGAAGCTCTGCGAAACGCCAGACACCACCAAGCACGATCAATTATAGCCACTGGCCTTAAAGATGCCGATTACAACACCTTTGAAGAAGTACATGGTCTCTCCGTCACTGGCAGTACACGGCGCATAGCTTTCAAGGAATCTACAAGATCTGGATTCATAATAATTGATCCCACTGTGCGTTTCGAAACGAATGAGGTTCAGCCAGCAAATGTGGATAAGGAAAAAAAGAATATCTACAATCCTACCATTCCATATTACCTCCGAAAGTACCAGCTAAAAGAGCTTGAAGTAATCGGACTTCTGGTTGGAGCAAGAGGTACTGCTCTTCATGAAAGATGTGTTTAATAGGCTTGGAATACCTACATCTATTATTCCGGTTGTAACCTTAGCTGCATTGAAAGGATCAATTGCTCTCCTGAAGCATCACCTATATTCGAATGAAACTAAGTTCATTAGCATTCTTTACTTTTTTGTAACACTTACCTCTCTAAAACTAGTTATATTTCCACCAATCACAAAATGTATTTGCAGCTATGTACAGACGTGGACAAATTATTAGCAAAATTGAAGTTTTTTATTACATATTTTTACAAAATATGATTCTTCAACTTAGACTACAGTTGACATTTTTGCGTATTTCGAAATTATTAGCAAAATTGAAGATTTGTATTGTATATTTTTTTTAGAAAATTTGACTCTTCAATTTGGACTACATTTGATATTTTTGCATATTTACAAATTATTAGCAAAACTGAAGATTTTTATTATATATTTTTACAAAATTTGACTCTTCAATTTGGACTACAGTTTACATTTTGGATATTTCCAAATTATTAGCAAAACTGAAGATATTTATTTTATATTTTTACAAAATTTGACTCTTCAATTAAAACTGCAGTTGACATTTTTGCATATTAGCAAAATATGAAGATTTTTATTATATATCTTTACAAAATTTGACTCTTCAATTTAAACTACAGTTGACATTTTTGCATATTTCTATCTATTGTAATGATAAAAATGTGCAAAATTGTCAACTGTAGTCTAAATTGAAAAGTCAAATTTTGTAAACAGATTTGTCATAAAAATCGTCAATTTTGTTAATAATTTGTCCACGTCTGTACTTGTAGGAGTTTAATTGTCAAAACATAATGAATGGTTCAACAACATGTAAACATTTATATGGTTAAGTACTCTTTGTCCCTTGTGGCAGCTCACGAATGGTGAGAAGATTTCTAAATTAAATTGTACACACTTATACACTACATTTTAAAGTTAACAGTGGTCGGAGACTTTCTCCCACAACACTTAAGTAAGTAATACTTTAAGTATTTTCTGTAACACTTACTGGAGCAACACAGTGCTACTGGATTAAAACACGAATTGAACATAAGCAAGTATATGGATACTGTGAACACGTAATTCTTAAGATAGGCATCCTCAAACACATTTCTTATCATACAAATCAAATAAATGTGATATGGAAGAAAACTAACAACAAACACCAATGTAAAGCCCAACACAATTCTTGTTGTGCTCCTTCGCGAGTTTCCTTGGTTATGAATTTCTCCGGACACTATATTGGTACTTCTCATTAAATGGCGTGCCGCCAGACAATACATACAAGCTGTTACACCAAGGGGAAGAATACAGAACACCACAAGCTCAAATACGACCACCTTTTGGTAGTATTTCCAGCTGTGGTAGGCAGAACACGTATAATCGGCGTGTACAGCTAACGTATATGGAATCGTAAACAATGAACATATTGTCCAGACTCCTAGGATAGTGGCAATCGTTACGATTCTAGTCATAGATTGATGTCTGTTGTGTAAAGGCCTCGATATTACTTGGTACCTCTGAATGCTCATAACACATATCAAATATGCAGACACTCCTATACTAGAATGCCGTAAAAAACCGAACACCTTGCATAAATCATCACCGATTTGCCAAGATTCGGAACGTGTATCTATGTAGATATATATTGTGTTCACGGCTAATAACATTAAGTCGCTAACAGCCAAATTCATTACGTAAGCGTTGGGAACAGTGTGCATATCTGAATTGCATATTATCACAACTAAAACCGCTACATTACCAACTGTGCCAAATATAAATAAAAGTGTATATATTGCAGGCTCAACATACTCATAAAAAATAAGCTTTGCATAATAACCATCCCCATAAACGAAATTTCGAACTATAGACTTATAATCTTCTTCGAACACTATACTTCCATTCGTACATTGAGCCTTTCCAAGCACATCCCACCACATTCCTAACACTTCTTCGGGGCTCTCACATATAGAAAATTCTACATTCCTTGCTACTTCGATGTTAGGTTCCTGGTACCATCTCCACACTTCAAAGAGCCCACAGTCACATCCCAGTGGGTTTCCAGACAATATTAAATCTGTTAACCTTGGCATGACTCTAAATATATTTTCATCTATGGTCTTGAGGTTATTCCCTCTGAGGTTCAGTACTGTAAGGTTGGATGCGTTTTCGAATGATTTGGACGTTACACGACTTACATTACAATATGATATGTATAACTCGTCTACTGAGAGTATGTTAAGAAAGGAACTGTTACTTGGAATCTGCAGTTCTTCGTTTCCATTTAAATACAAATAAGCGAGCTTAGTCAAGTGTATGAACACATCTGGATGAAGAGTAGATAATCTGTTGTCTGATAAGAAAAGACTATTCAAATTAGTAAGCCCAGTAAATACATCACTTTTCAAGCTGTTCAACAAATTATGGTCTAACTCTAGCCAGAGTAATGATACCAAATCTTCGAATATTCCGGCCTCCAAATTCTCAATTCTGTTGTACTCCAAGGAAAGACCTTCCATGTGTGTCATATTTTTAAATGTACCAACTTTTAATTCTGTTAACAAGTTGTGCGTTAGGCTAAGTTCGACAAACAATATCAGCCCATTGAATGCATCTACATCTATATACGAGATATTGCAATAATCAAGGCGTAATATTTCAATTTGAAAAATATTTTTGGACACAAATGCCTTCTCTTCAAGTTCGTTTAAATTGTTGCGCTTAAAGTTCAACATATATGTAGTACTGTGATAAATATGAGGTATTTCTTTTAAAGCAGCATATGAGCAATCCAATACACCTTCCTCTGGATCACACCAACATTCACGAGGACATAGCCATGAGGAGTGTATAGCCAGGGTGACCAACCACATCCAGAATGTGAGGACCGGTACTAGTAGTAATAAAGCGACTGAGATGATTCTTGAACGCGTAGACATGGTGACGATTGATCTGTTGGGAAGAAAAGAATAACATCAATATTTTCATACTTTAAAAAGAAGAAGACATGGTTGAAAGATATATCTTTAATTATCAGGAAACTACACATATTATTTTGGCTTCTAATTGAGATGTGTAAATATACGGAATTAAAATTTGGGACGAGTCTTGATGACAGTTCACCTGTATGTAGGAAACAATTTCGTACGACTGTCCAGAAGTAGCGGATATACAGGGACTCTTGTTTTCTGCACATGCGCAGTGTGTTGTAAGCGACACACACAATGAGGAAGCTCCAAATTGTATTTTCCTATCTGTACATATTTTTATATTTATTTAATATTTCCTCCACATTTATGCTTATCTCTCATTATTTTATATCATTTTATTATTTATATGATAATTCGCTTCCTACCTCTGATTGAGGTTCTGGCTGATAGGTACATCTATTATCAGGCAGTATATCTCACTTGACAATATGTGTCAGAGGAAGAACAATTGTTTGTACTGTTATTGCAAGTTATCTTGAACCTTCTGAGCGGAGACAGAGGGGCAGAGGAAAGGAAACGCGTAACGTGGGTGGAGCCAACTGAGTTGTTTGCGCATGCTCCGCAGCATAATCTCTTGTCAAGAAACATAGAACTATTTCCTTCACTGCGTACCAGTAGTGTTAACATGGAGCAGCAACCACAGGGTAGTATTATGGTGAAATCACACCACCGCGGAGAAAAAGTAACGCTGTTATCCATAGCCGAGAAAGAGAAATTATCGCAAATATAATAAAATTAAGCGTTGCGAGGAGGAAGAATTAAACAAATATTTGCTGGAACCTCTTGCTAAGGAATATGAGAGAGCGGCTAAATACTCTGGCAAAAGTATTAGTTCCGTGAAGAGAATTAAAAATAATATTGAATTACAACCGAATGAACCTCACACTACTCCGGGAAAGAATAGGTATGTAATGTTTAGAAATTATTGCTATAATAGTTATGTACAATAGTGTGTGTATTCAGAGCGACATAATGAATTATTGTTGCAAGTTATTATTTTCTTATAGTTCTACTAAACATAGGGTAAACTAGGGTCTGTTGGACAGTCGGGCATGTTGGACACTCCGTACTTTAACGTGTTACCACGTCACTTGTGGGCACCACATTCAGCTAGAAGTCAATGACGGAAGTAGTCACGAGTGGGGCTACTTCCGTCATTGACTTCTAGCAGAATGTGGTGCCCACAAGTGGCGTGGTAACACGTTAAAGTACAGAGTGTCCAACATGCCCGACTGTCCAACAGACTCTAGTTTACCCTATTATTTCATTCCAGAATTAGACTTGTGTAAAGTTGAAGTGGACGACTTCGATCAACATGTTACTCGGGATATAATCGAAGAATTCTGTCGTGTTCAGAAAGTAGTACCTACGATTAAGAAGATAATTCCGAATGGATGACGCCATTGACGAAATAATTAATTTTGGACCAAGCGATGATGGCAGCAATGATAGGGATATGGATTGTGTATAATTGTAAATTAATGTAAATTCAAATAATAAGCCAGTAAAATATTGTTATAAGAATATGTACATATTAGCTGAAGGTGTAAGGCATGCAGGCCTATATAATGTATAGAAGTAGCTGTAGTAACTCCGCCATTGCCCATCCCCAGCCCGGATGAGAGAGAGTGTACACACGATTATATTTAAATACTTACTCATTACAGGTTAATTAAAGGTTGCTACGAAACTATGTTCTCCTCTCAAAACCGGAGTATCGAGAGAAGATGATGTCTGTATTGAACCAAGTTCTTTTACAGTAGAGAGCCGTAAGGTAAAAGAACCAACGTTTTCTGAAAAGAGTCACGTTACCCGAGGAAGGGGCATCCTTGCCGTGTCGTTACGTTGATGAGTACATGCCGTACCGAGCAGTTCCAAAGACAGACTTAGGGGATGTAAGGTTCAAGATAACTTGCAATAACAGTATGCATCTGAAGTCTGAATAGTGCAATATGTAGCTAGTCGGCGATGTATGCATTGGAGGGGGAAAGGGACCGGCCAACCTACCCCATTATCTCCTGGCCTAGTTGCCTCATGGGTGATGCCTTATTGGTGTTACTTATAAGGTTGAAACCTGTCTTCGGACAGTTGACTAAACAACAACAATTCGTATCCACTGGACGGTAAACTTAAAAAAATTACTTAATGTAGAAGTTCGGTGTTAACTTTTCATCCAATTAAAAAAACATGTTTTCAAGGAATGTTACATATGTTTTCGTGAATAACCATTTTATAAAATTGATATAGTAAATTAAGTCACATGCGAGTACACATCCTTAGGACAAAACATTCCAATTATGAATTGAATATTAGTGTAATACCAAACACACTAAGTCCATTTTCAATTAAAACGAAAAATTTACTTTTCTTTCTAGTTATAAACTCTGCAATGAATGTTTTTATAAATTTACAGTATTAAATATTTTAATCAGTTTCTGTTAAATGCGTTTCCAATTCACTGTGGGCTAAAGCAAGGAGATGCACTATCATCTTCACTTTTTAACTTGGCTCTAGAATCTTCCATTAGGAAATTCCAGGATAACAGAGAGGGTTTGGAATTGAACGGGTTACATCAGGTGCTTGTCTATGAGGATGACGTGAATATGTTGGGAGAAAATCCACAAACGATTAGGGAAAACACGGGAATTTTACTTGAGGCAAGTAAAGATATAGGTTTGGAAGTAAATCCCGAAAATACAAAGTACAGTATATGATTATGTCTCGTGACCAGAATATTGTACGAAATGGAAATATAAAAATTGGAAATTTATCCTTTGAAGAGGTGGAAAAATTCAAATATCTAGGAGCAACAGTAACAAATATAAATGATACTCGGGAGGAAATTAAACACAGAATAAATATGGGAAATGCCTGTTATTATTCGGTTGAGAAGCTTTTATCATCCAGTCTGCTGTCAAAAAATCTGAGAGTTAGAATTTATAAAACAGTTATAGCCTATTACCGTTTGTTCTTTATGGTTGTGAAACTTTGATTTTCACTTTGAGAGAGGAACATAGGTTAAGGGTGTTTGACAATTATGTGCTAAGGAAAATATTTGGGGCTAAGAGGGATGAAGTTACAGGAGAATGGAGAAAGTTACACAACACAGAATTGCACGCATTGTATTCTTCACCTGACATAATTAGGAACATTAAATCCAGACGTTTGAGATGGGCAGGGCATGTAGCACGTATGGGCGAATCCAGAAATGCATATAGAGTGTTAGTTAGGAGGCCGGAGGGAAAAAGACCTTTGGGGAGGCCGAGACGTAGTTGGGAAGATAATATTAAAATGGATTTGAGGGCGGTGGGATATGATTATAGAGACTGGATTAATCTTGCTCAGGATAGGAACAATGGCGGGCTTATGTGAGGGCGGCAATGAACCTCCGGGTTCCTTAAAAGTCTGTGAGTAAGTAAGTATTAAATATTTTAAACACGGTAGTGTAGTTGGAATAGCGCTGGCCTTGTATGCTCGAGGTTGCGGTTTCCATTTCGGCAGAGGTCAATGGCATTTAATTGTGTTCAAATGCGACAGGCTCATGTCAGTAGATTTACTGGAATGTAAAAGAACTGCGGGACAAAATTCCGGCACTTCGGCGACGCTGATGTAACCTCTGCAGTTGCGAGCGTCATTAAATAAACCATAACTTAACTGTTAAAGAAATGCTCCACTCAATGAAAATTTCTGATCATGTATTAGCAGATTTCGGCTTTGCTTGTTTTTTTAGACTGTTTCCTCGATTCTGTTATAATGCACTTACCACTCTTCTATTGCAATCTACTATAATGACAAGACTTCGCTCTGCCTCTTGAACTTATAGCCTACAACAATGTGAGAAGAAATTTATTTCTACTCACCTTCGAGAGAATCGAATCGAAACCAGTTCCACTGTTATTTTTCCTTAATAAAGTTTTGAAATTATTCGCAGTTTAAAACTAGAAAATCATTAGTCCATTTATGTAAGTAAACTACTTACCAAAATATAAAAGTGAATTTCCTTGATTAGCAATTGATTCACCAAAGCGGTATTGAACAGTGGTGTCGCAGCAGCTCTTGGAAATATGTGAGACGAGGTCTCGAGGACGACAGATTCTGTGATCCGGAGATGACAGCAGCCGCATGACCTGTTGCATCCTGTTCCTGTTTTTAATTGGTTATTTTACGAAGCTTTATCAACTGCTGTGGTTATCTGTCCGTCCGTCCATCCATCCATCTATCTATCTATCTATCTATCTATCTATCTATCTATCTATCTATCTATCTATCTATCTATCTATCTATCTATCTATCTATCTATCTATCTCTATCTGTCTGTCTGTCTGTCTGTCTGTCTGTCTGTCTGTCTGTCTATCTGTCTGTCTGTCTATCTGTCTGTCTGTCTGTCTGTCTATCTATCTATCTATCTATCTATCCGTCCGTCCGTCCGTCCGTCCTATCTATCCGTCCGTCCGTCCTCCGTCCTATCCGTCCGTCCGTCCTATCCATCCATCCATCCATCCATCCATCCATCCATCCATCCATCCTATCTACCTATCCTCCTACCTACCTATCCTATCTATCTATCTATCTATCTATCTATCTATCTATCTATCTATCTATCTATCTATCTATCTATCTATCTATCTATCTATCTATCTATCTATCTATCTATCTATCTATCTATCTATCTATCTATCTATCTATCTATCTATCTATCTATCTATCTATCTATCTATCTATCTATCTATCTATCTATCTACTATCTATCTATCTATCTATCTATCTATCTATCTATCTATCTATCTATCTATCTATCTATCTATCTATCTATCTATCTATCTATCTATCTATCTATCTATCTATCTATCTATCTATCTATCTATCTATCTATCTATCTATCTATCTATCTATCTATCTATCTATCTATCTATCTATCTATCTACCTATCATTGACACCAACTGAATGTGAGGAAATATACTGTTTTGTTTTTTGTGAATTATTATCTGTCTGATTGAGTAGATTCAACGTTATTTGCGTCATCTTCTGAATTCTTAATATTAAAAAAGTGAAGTTTTTATTTATTTAATCCAGATCAATGATTGAGTATAAATAATCCACATTTTTGTGCATGTACAGCGAAGAATAAAAGATAAAATGCGAAAGAAACATTACTAAAACTACACAAGGGCAAATATATTGCTATTCCTGTTGCATAGATGCAAAATCAAGACATCAGCGTCAGACTAACTGACGCGAATTGGTTAAAAAAATAAGTTTCACCAATTTGTAGTAGGGAACACATTATTACATCTTAATATAATTTTAAAAGAAGCATCTTCTGCGCACCTCTGGAGAAAACTAAGGAAGAGACTAGTGTAGTACTTTGTGTAGAGTGTAGCATTATATGGGGCAGAAACATGGACATTACGACGAAGTGAAGAGAAGCGAATAGAAGCATTTGAAATGTGGATATGGAGAAGAATGGAGCGTGTGAAGTGGATAGACAGAATAAGAAACGAAGCTGTGTTGGAAAGAGTGGGTGAAGAAAGAATGATGCTGAAACTGATCAGAAAGAGAAAAAGGAATTGGCTGGGTCACTGGTTGAGAAGAAATTGCCTACTGAAGGATGAACTGGAAGGAATGGTGAACGGGAGAAGAGTTCGGGGCAGAAGAAATCAGATGATAGGCGACATTAAGATATATGGATCATATGAAGAGACAAAGAGGAAGGCAGAAAATAGGAAAGACTGGAGAATGCTGGGTTTGCAGTGAAAGATCTGCCCTAGGCAGAACACTATGAATGAATGAATGAATGAATGAACGTGATTTTCAACATAAGACTAGAATTGAATGTTGAATCAACTGCAGCTATAATATATTGCATTTATTTAGCTAGTAAGCAAAGTGAGTACAATTCAAAAGTATACAATAAAAATGTTTCTAGCCACTACTGAAAGAACCAGGCTTGTGTACGGTGTGGTCTTAGCCAATAATACAACATAAAATTTACAAAAACAGTTTACTAAATACACTATTTAACTTAATTCAGACCTACAATTACCTCAACACACAAGAGAATGAAGATTCCATAGTTGGCACAACTGATGAGAAGAAAACAGCTAAACATAAAACACTACTGCCATCTAGCGTAATATTTGTAATTTATAGATGGTACAATAATACATTTGAAGACAGTTGTATTTTCGTAAGTCAATTAATATTTTATTGTACTGGAGTACTTCGTTACTTCTAATCTTCATACACTTTCTTCTAATCGTGTAATAGTCAATTAAATCCCACTCGAGTTTTGATTTTCTATAGATAAATCAAAACCTCTAGTGAGATTACTGTTGATAAATATTCAGCAGTCTCTAATATCGACCCTCAAAATTGTTTGTTATTTTAATAATATAACTTGTGTTCTTAAACAGTTGAATTGATGCAATAGTAATATCCGTTACAAGAGCGGTATGTTGAAGTTTTCATGTTCGAGGAAAAGTTTCAAAAAGCGAAACGTAGTTGAGCTTTTAATTTCCGATAATTGAAAGAAAACATACCGCTCGTGTATCGTACATTATTTTGTGCGAAGATCGTTATTACATACCTGAAAGAGGATTTTCTAATTAGATGCAATGAAATCTCCATCTTGGTTTCTGTTCAACGACGGCAAATTTGCGAAACAAAAATATCTATCTTCAACATTGTTGCTTTAAAATGTTTTCTGTGTTTACTATACTCCAGCAGGCCGTGATATACGTCTGTCTTTTTCCCCCCCAGTCTATGATGAGTCTGGAATCTTGTTGATTTTTTCACGGTTTCCTTAATGTTGCTTGCATCACGAATGCAGTAACTTTAGTAGAGTTGTAGAGTTTACTTAATTTTTGCAAATATTTAAATCAATAATTAACAGTGGAATTTAGGTGAAATTGCAGTGGTAAGTCTCCAATTTATAATTATTACTATACTGAACGTCTCTAAAAATAATATGTTAAAAGCCTAAAAAAAATGAATATGTCAGAAGAGGAGGGAAATTGTTATGTGTGTTAGGTTGGGAGTACTGAATGTGGAATTTTAGACTTTCCGCGGATTGGTTTTGTGCGGAAACCAAGCAAATACGCACGATCTCCCAAAAACAAATTCCCATGCATGTTTGGTTTATTCTATCTTGCCGGTCAATAACTTAGAATTTGATTCTTGTTACACACGTTGACTAACGTACAAATTAAATCAATTTCGGAATATCCACGTCTGTGAATAAGTATAGATTACTTACATAAGGCATCTAAAGAATCTCTGAGAATATTTTGTTATCCCATCTGAAACTTAGTGCAACAGTTTAACATGGGATAAGCACATCGAATACTTATGCACAAAGCTATGAAGAGTTTTATATTTGTTAAAGAAATTAACGACTTGCGTTCCTCAAAAATATTTAAGATGTGCCTACTTTTCTTTCTTTCAGTCGATAATTCGATATGCCCTAGTTTTCTGGGGAAATGGAACCAAAATTGGAAGCGTCTTGATTTTACAAAAGAAAGCCATTATAATTTTATGTAAAGCAAACTATCTGGAACATTGTCGGCCACTTTTCAGACAATCACGGATTTTAACAATCATAAATTTGTATATATTACTTTACACTCGACAAAATAAAATATCGACAATTACTCATTAGTGGCCAATATACATGGTCATGAAATTAGAAATAGTGAACAAATTAATATTCCATATTGTAGACTACACAAGAGCAACACAAACTTTTTAATTATGGAGATGAAATTATATAATAAGTCAATATTATAAATTACCAATCAATAGCTTCAAAACTAGATTTTACAATTGGTTATTAAATAAATCCTTTTTATTCTGTTGCTGAGTTTTTCAACACAAATTTGTATGAAATTGTATTTTAATAAATAAGTTTAATTGCAATTTAGTTAGTTTTCTTTAATTTAAAAGTTTCAAATTATTTCATGTTTTCATTGTTTTATTTAAAATTTTCCGTTTATTTTATTAGTGCTTTTTTAAATGTATTTATATATTTTTCAATGTATCCTGACGAAGCCAAATGTATGTCTAATGGAAAACAAATTGAATTGAATTGAATATTTCATGGAAGATATAATTTTAAACTTCGATCATGTTTAATTCTTAGTGTATTAGCTTGCACATTCATATCCGTTTCACAAACTTAAATATCTCTTAATTATAAAGTGTCATTAGTACTGATGATTTTGTCTCACCAAAGAAGAAAAACATGCAGATTCGTAAATGAAAACATACTTTATATGTACACTCACAAAACGCAAAAAATGATGAAAAATTAGAATTTTCAAAATATAACTATTTTAATAGAGAATTTTCTCCCCTTTAATTTAATATAAAACATTTCCGATTTATGCCTTACCTATGGTTTTTCAGATAAGTCCCATTTTCCAAAATGCTGCATTATCAGCCACGGTCACTTACTTTTGGAGTGATCTTCGTAGCAGTCAATCCCCTCGTCCAGGATTGCTTGTAAAATAAACTTCTTTCTAGTCTCAAAATAAATGCATAGATATCTGGGCATGATCATTAGACTGAAAAAAAAACTTTTTTACATAATGAAGTAATTTATAATCTTTTACTGTTAGTTATAAAACTGTAAATTTGTGTGTCAGTGATGTTGTACGTCATTTTAATAAGAGTCCAAAAGTAGAAATTACAATTCTGAGGAGGATGGGCATAAACCCTGAGACAAAAACCATCGCAGGATTTGTTGCATCAATGGAAATAGGGTCAAAAATGCCAAAAAAAATGCAGCACCTGAAGTTAAAACAAGGAGGAGGTATTTGAGTGGCAGAAAGAAGCAGAAATTGGACCGACATGAAGCTGCTTAAAGGGTGACATATGATGATGCAGTCTTCTAGGCTCTGAAAGTTTGTGGCTCATTTCCTGTAAATAGCAATTTTAGAATATTTAATTCTTTCAAACATGATATCTCAGCCAAATATGGTGATACCAAGAAGATATTGGTGTCATTTTGAAGTTTCAGATGTCCCCCAGTGCCTGACAATGAATAAAATAACATTAATATAATTTATAATTATCTATGGATTTTTACATGATTTATGCAACATAAAATATTATTGTAAGTTACATCCTTACAACTCCGTTCTTCACAAGTCTTTCGTGGCTCCGACTTAAAGAACGCAGAACTTTACATTCTTTGTCTTTACTCTTTGGAATTCTGCACACTTCAACACCAAATTACCTTTCGTCTCGTTTCTCTTATCTATACTCTAACCACGACGTAAATACGAGATCACTTATCTGTGGCACGCTAAGTATACCTCTTCATAGAACATCTTGTTATTCATCATCTTTTACAGTATCCACCTCGCGTCAATGGAATTCCTTGTCACAAAGTATTAGGGGCTGCAAGACAATAAACACTTTTAAAAACAGCTTAAAAGATAACCTTATTAGCATTTCACTCCAATAATACTGATTTAAACTATCACTGACTACATTTTTACTTCTTTCTTTAGACACCATCCTGATAGTGCTGTATTTTCAAAATTGTCTCATAATAATCTCTTTCTATTACCTAATATTATTTGAAATATATTAACATTCTATGTATTTTAGCTTAATTCTGCTACACAGTTTATTTCAGTGTTTAATTAATAGTTCATAATATTTTGTTGTTTAATTCGTAAATAACTCTTGTATACATGTAACTCTCATCTAAATCAAATTGTTGAATTCTTTGTAAGTTCATGCATATGTATATATACTTCTTGCTGGTTGAGTGGAAGAGAAGGCCTTACGGCCTTAATTCTGCCAGCTAAAATAAATCATTATTATTATTATTATTATTATTATTATTATTATTATTATTATTATTATCATTATTATTATTATTATTATTATTATTATATATGGTAATATTTAATTAATATAAATATAAATAAAAAATAGCTCTATGTCAAGCACTAAAGAATAGTTTTAGCTATAAAACAATGAAAAACTGTGGCTGTATCTTAAAAACTGCATGAGCTATCATGTTTCAAGTTGCATGTCTAAATTATAAACAAAATAATTTTTATAAGCAATTTAGACATAATTTCAAGGAATCTGTTTACTTCATTCTCTTTCTGGTGCCATTCTCAATTGTATAAAAATTTTACAGAGCAAAATTATACAAAACAAAATTTTTTGTATGTAAATGTGTACATATACCTTAACTCTATAGTCATTAACAGCGTATTAAAATGATAATTGGTGATATATTTCTAATTTATCTCTTCGTTATATTTAAATACTTTTATAAAATGAATATACTTTATAATACATATAAATATAAATACATATATATATATATATATATATATATATATATATATATATATATTACTAGCCGTACCCGTGCGTTCCGCTGCATCAGTTAGAAATAAATATAAAGTAATTACATAATTAAAATAGGACATTTGATCCAGGGAACATTCGTGTTTGATATAAGAACAAATCGTTTATTATGTTACTTAATTTAAATTGTATTTGCATAATTAAAATGCGATCATTTTGATCCAGAGACCACTCATTTGGTCATAAAAATTATTTTAGGAAATACAGGAAACGAATGTACAGAATAGCCTATCAAGTTTTCTGTGCATAAGAAGCTATTTTAATCTTACCTGTCCTCAATTCACTCACAAGTTACTGTAATAACATTATAGCATTATGTCCATCTAGAGAAACTACACTTTCCAATGGTGAATTAATAATTAATTATACAAATCGGTTAATTTAGCTTCTGATATTACTTCATGCAAACACAGAAACATTATCTGTAGGCTATCTTTCATAGCTTTCGATTGTTGCTGTCCAAGGCCCCTTATAGACGAAGTCATTTGTTTTTTAATTCAATACACGGCCTTGGATGGCAGTTATTTTAATTTTAAAACTCATTTATCTTATTAAATATCAGTCCTATTAAAATTTTTCAAGGAATAAAACTTATCGGAAATTATTTTTAAAGATACTTTTGTTATGTAACATTTTTCACAAAAATCAATAATAAGCGAGATATTTCGATTTACTTAATTCAGGCCCCTTATAACCCCCCCCCTTTTAAGTAATGTATTTTGAATGCCATATAGCCTAAAATCTAAGTTACAACGAACTTAATTTATATTCCAATTTTCATCGGAATCCGTTCAGCCATTATCGCGTGAAAAGGTAACAAACATACAGACAGACAGACAGACAGACATACAAACAAAAATTTCAAATAAGCTATTTTCGGTTTGTTAGGTTAATTGTATCTGTTAGGACCAATTATTTTTGGAAAATCGAAAATTACCAGAAACATTTCGGCTACAGATTTATTATTAGTATAGATTATAAAATAAATTTCTCTCAGTTTACAACATATCCATACGCTTTTCAAAAAATGTAGGCCTATTCATCTACACATTTCTTTGCATTGTCAGCAGCGGTCGGAATCTTTCCCCTACAACACTTGAGTAAGTAATGCTTGAAGTATCTTCTGTAACACTTACTGGAGCAACACAGCGCTACCGGATTAAAACAAGAAATAAATACAAGCAAGTATGTGGTTATTATATCAATGAAAATCATCTCAAGGGTATAGTCAAAGTCGTCTCTTACCATGAAAGTCAGAAATACGTGATATGGAAGTAAACTAAACACAAACACTATCGTAAGGCTCAACACAATCCTTGCTGAGTTCCTGCGCATGTCAGCTTGTTTGTGAATTTCTTCGGACACTATATTGGTACTTCTCATTAAATGGCGTGCCGCCAGACAATACATACAAGCTGTTACACCAAGGGGTAGAAAACAGAACACCAGAAGTTCAAACACGACCACCTTTTGATAGTATTTCCAGCTGTTATAGATATTACACGATGAATTAGCAACGTGCGTAGCTAACGTATATGGAATCGCAAACAATGAACATATTGCCCAAACTCCAGGATGGTGGCAATCGTCCCGATTCTTGTCATGGATTGACGTCTGTTGTGTAAAGGCCTCGATATTACTTGGTACCTCTGAATACTCATAACAGATATCAAATATGCAGACACTCCTATACTAGAGTGCCGGAAAAACCCAAACATCTTGCAACAAACTTCACCGAGTTCCCAAGATTCTGACTGTGCATGGATGTAAGAAAGTATTGTGTTCATGGTTAATGATATTAAGTCACTAACAGCCAAATTCATTATGTAAACGTTGGGAACAGTGTGCATTTCTGAATTGCATATTATTGCAACTAGGACAATTACATTACCAATTGTGCAAATATAAATAAAAGTGTATATATTGAAGGTTGAACATACTCTAAAAAAATGTTTTGAGCATAAAATATTCCATTAAACCTGTTAAAGAAATTTTGAACTACAGCCTTGTAGCCTTCCTGGAAAGTTATACTTCCATTCTTACACTGACCCTTTCCAAGCACTCCCCACCACAATCCCGATACTTGTTCAGGACTCTCACATAGAATTCCACTATATTCGGCTACTTTGATGTCATGTTCCTGACCCCATCTCCAAGTTTCTAAGAGTCCACAGTCACATTCCAGTGGGTTTCCGTACAAGAGTAAATCTGTTGACTTAGACAGGACTCTAAATATATTTTCATCTATGATCTTCATGTGGTTATTTGTCAGGTCCAGTACTCTAAGGTTGGCTGTGTTTTCGAATGATATGGCCATTAGACGACTTATATTACAATCTGATATGTCTAATTCCTCCACTGTCTGTATATTAAGAAAGGAACTGTTACTTGGAATCTGAAGTTCTTTGTTTCCATCTAAATACAAATACTTCAGTTCAGTCAAGTGTATAAACAAATCTGCATGAAGAGTGGATAATCTGTTACGTGATAGCCAAAGAGTACTCAAATTTGTAAGCCCAATAAAGGCATCACTTTTAAAGATGTTTAACAAATTATGATTTAAATGTTGATAGCCTAATGATGTTAAATCATTAAATATTCCGACCTCCAAAGTCTCAATTCTGTTGTTCGTCAAGAAGAGAGCTGTTAACTTTGTCATATTCTTAAATGTACCAACTCTTAATTCTGTTCAGAAGTTGTGCTGCAGATAAAGTCGGCGAACCAATACCAGACCATTGAATGCATCTACATCTACAGGGTGCGTCAGAAAGAACGGATGGATTTCACATGGCAAGAAAATTGTAAAGATTCATCAAATCAAAAATTTATTGTTATCAACATATTCACCAATACATGCAGTTTATTTATGGAAAACAACATTATCCATATGATGTTCTTGGCTTTCAATACAGGCATCGAGGCGTTTTCTGATGTTCGCCATCACTTTCACAGTCATAGCTGGTGCAATTGCCACGATTTCTTCACGAATCGCTGTCTTCAGTTCGTCCAGTGTATGTGATCGATGTTTACAAACTTACGCCTTCAAATGGTCCCAAAGAAAGAAGTCGCAGGGCGCGAGATCTTACCGTAGCCTCGGACAATCTCAGTGCAATAGAATTTCGTCCAGGTGATTTCTTATTTAATGTTGAACCTGTGATACGAAATGAAGCCTCCCACCGCAAAATTGTATTCCGAGTTGGAATCCTAGCGTGACATCCGATGTCGAAATGAGTGCTGAGTGGCGATCACAGACTCTTCATTTTTCAAAAATGTCTCTGCGATGAAAGCACGTTGTACACCAGATCAACACCATATTCTCAACTGAAACTGCATTCTATGGCTGACCCAACAGTCGTGGTCCCCCTCACTATATCTCTCTCCTCGTTGCGTATCGATAGTTTGAAATCCATCCGTTCTTTCTGACGCACCCTTTATATACGAGATATTACAATAATCAAGGCTCAATTCTTTAATTCGAAAAATATTTTTGGATATAAATACTTTCTTTTCAAGTTTCCTTAAGTTGTTGTGGTCAAGGTTCAATTTATATGTAGGGCTGTGGTAAACCTGAGGAACTTCTTTTAAAGCAGCATGTGAGCAATCCATCACTCCTCCCTCTGGATTACACCAACATCCATGGGGACATAACCATGAGGAGTGTATAGCTAGGGCGACCAACCACAACCAGAATGTGAGGACTGGTATCAGAAGTAATAAAGCGACTGAGATGATTCCTGAACGTGAAGACATGACGATGGCTGATCTGTTGAGAAGAGAAGAGTAACATTAATATTCTCATGCTTTAAAAAGAAGCCTAGAATGTTTGAATTAGTGTCCTACAATGTTCGAACATGAGGTAGGCAACCAAGATATTAGATACCGGTACATAGTCTTTTTTCGAATGAAGAACTAATCGCAAGTTCTGTACTAAAATCTTTATGCGCTTAAAACATTAGTGAAGGACAGCGAATATCTTATAGCATAGTGAAACAAACACTACAGCCCTCCTCCTGCAGAGCGAACATCCCTGAATATCAAACTTCCCCATACTCGACAAACATGAACCAAACATAGCGCCAGTAATGAACGACTCTAGTTGGAATGTATGTTTTTAATAATCAGGCCAATATTCTTTTGGTCTCTATATTGATTTAATATTTTTTCTAAGTGTAAGTTTATTTCTGGTTATTTTTTATATTGTATTATTTCTAGAACGATCCGTTTCCATTGAAAGATAAACCTAAGTAATTATTGAAAGTATAAGTTCTGTGTTAAGAATTCCTCCATTTAAAATACATATTTCAAGAAACGTTGTACCGGTATGTGTTTTTAAGAATTTAAAATTTTATGCAATTGAACTTACAAGGAGAGGACATGCTCTGTATATCACCGAATTAAATGAGATTGCGTGAGATGAAAGTACAAGACGTACTGTTTAAAGTCATACCTGATATGGGTGATCAATGACCCCTCGTTTTGGAAATATTGGCTATTGTTTGTGACATACTTCCGTTAGATGCCTAATAGGGAAGCATGAGATGGTGTAAAACAGTAGCTCATATGGTTTATTTCTTTACTGATGCTCCCTAAAGCTGTGAAGAACAGCTGGCTATAGGGTAAACATTGGTAATATTTCCTTATTCCGATTTTTCCACCTAGGGGATGATAATTTGCTGTACAAATCTGGAGACATAAAAGATTGGATACGTTCTTGAACAAGTGCCAAAAAACACTTTTACAACTTAAGCTAATAGGTTGGTTATTTCGTGATAACCTTGGTAATTTCGTGATATTGCATTGATAATTTCGTGAGAGGTAGAAGAATTGTGGAAAAATTCATTGAAGTCAAATAAAGTCTCATTTATTGTTACGAGACTTCAAACATAGTAATTCCGGCTAATATTTATAGCAAGAAAACATACAAATACACATCAACTCATAATAAGAATGAAATCGAAGTAAAAATTGAAATTGAAAAGGGATCTTTTTTGCCCTGAAAGGGTGAACACTTTTGTTACGCACTTTACTATAATTATATTACGGGGGTAACTCCAAACATTTGTTTAAAAATTACATTTTTATCCTATAGCTTTGCTATTTTCACAGTATATAGATACATCCTTTAGGAACAAAATGTCACTTTTTCACATAATATCAGTCCCTTTCAACTGCCTTACGTCACCTAGGAACGAAGGCCTGTAGATCAGCACGGTAAAAGTCTGAACCAACACGTCTGAGCCACTCTTTAGCAGCGTGCACAAGGGAGTCATCTTCTAACCTCGTTCCGCGAAGGGATCCTTCAGTTTACCAAAGAGATGGTAATCGCATGGTGCCAGATCAGGACGGTAAGGCGGGTGTTTCAGTGTTGTCTATCCGAATTTTCTGATCTGGTCTGTGGTCTTATGACTGACATGTGGCTGTGCGTTGTCGTGCAATATCAGAACATCCTGCTTCTCCCGATGTGGTCGAACACGACTCAGTCGAGCTTGAAGTTTTTTTTAGAGTTTCCACATACACGTCACAATTAATGGTTGTTCCTTGTGGCATGATATCCACAAGCAAGATCCCTTCTGAATCGTAAAACACAGCAGCCATAACTTTTCCCGTCGAAGGAGCAGTTTTGAGTTTCTATTTCTTTGGTGAATTTGCATGATGCCACTCCATTGTCTGCCTCTTTGTCTCCGGTTCAAAATGATGAAACCATGTTTCATCTCCTATCACAATTCTTGCAAGTAAGTCATCTCCACCATTCTAATACTGGTCAAAAAGTTCGTTGCACACTGGTTTTCGAGTTTCTTTGTGGACTTTTGTCAACATCCTTGGAACCCACTTGGCACAAAGCTTTTTCAACCCCAACTGTTTTAATATTCTGCACACACTTACTTCTCCTATTCCACCTTTGAATGACAATTCTTTCACTGTTACGCGTTTGTCAGACACAACCATGTTATTAACGCGGTGCACATTGCCAGAATTCGTGCAGCGCAGGGTATGCCACTGCGAGGAGTATCCCGAATATTGGCGTGCCCTCTTTCACCAGATAATCTGCTTGCCCACCGACTAACCATATTGCGATCCACAGCTGCATCTCTAAACACATTTTTTTAACCTAATGTGAAAGTTTCCCACTGTCTCATTCTCACAATACAGGAACTCGACAACAGCATGTTGCTTTTGACGAATGTCAAGTACAGCAGCCATCTTGAAGGAGTCTATAATTGCGCCACTCACGGGAACCACTTAAATTAAATTTAAATACAAGCAGAAAGGATGTCTCTATGACCTCCATAAATTGCAAAGGTATAGAATAAAAAATAAATATAAAAAATGATGGGCATAACATTTGGAGTGACCCTCATACAGGATGGGGCATAGGAATCAAGTGTTCTTAAAACAATAATAAAATAGTTAGTGTTTGTTTTCAACACACTTTATTGGTAGAACAACGTTTGTGAGAACATACCATTTCAATAATGAGCGGAAAATTACATCCGGCATGTGATGTCCGTCTGAGTTGACGCATTGTTGAAGCGCTGACAAAAATTAACCTCTATTCTTTCCAGGAGATCTCTGTTGCAATAGTTTTTAATAAATACATTAATCGATTTCTATTAAATTTCGATCCGAAAAATTCTAACATATTCTTCAATTAATTATATGGGCTGAATGTTAGCCGCCTCTTCTTTGTAACTCAGGGATGGAAAAGGTATTAATTATCTCAATGTAACGCACAGAGGTTACAGTAATTGTAACCCCATTTTCTTGACAAAAGTAGGGACCGATGACGCCAAACTGTCCCACCACGCACCAAACTGTTACTTTAAGGCTATACATGTTTTTCGTGTAAATGACGCAGATTTTCAGCATCCCAATACCGAAAATTTTATCTGTTAACGGCTCCATTAAGGTGGAAATGGGCTTCATCATTCATTGCAACCATCATGTTTTCATACTGCTCGTGGACAACAAGCATTTCCTGTGCGAAATTCATTGTTGAGGGTTTATTTTTATTTATTTAAATTTAAATATACAGAATAAAGAATATAAATACAAAACAAACAAGAGAAATAGAAATAAAATAATACAAGCAATATAAAAAGAAGATACAGTAGTATTAACAAAATTTGAGACCGAATGAGCAGCGCTCGTGCTCGGTCGCAGTTCAGATATAATATTAAAATAATAATAATAATAATAATAATAATAATAATAATAAATAAGTAAAATAAAATAGGAACTAAAATATAAATTACAGCGGCAATGGAATTATATAATATAATATTAACACTAGAGAAGAATAATATCGCACGTGAAAAGTAGGACTAATATATATTTCAAAATTATAGAATACAATATAATATAGGTTGATTAATTCATACACATAGGCTATAAATTTATTTAATCAAATTGAAGATATTAACAAGTTTCTAATTTTCTTGTTATATGTTAGTGGGTTACATGTTAGAAGTTCTGGGTGTAATTTAGTTAAAGCATTGTACAACCGAGGGCCAAAATTAATGCTATGCTTTAGACCAGCAGATGTGAGACATTTAGGTTCTACTAATGTTGAATTAATATTTCGTCTTGTGTCATAATTGTGTGTCTGTAATACAAACTTATTACGATTTTTATGATAAAATTTTAACAGCGTATACTTATAAATTTGTTCAATATTAAATACATTAAATTCAGAATAAATTAATTTAGTTGGATAATCGAAACGTTTCTTCAAACAAATTTTAATTATTCGTTTTTGTAGTAAATTTAACGGACTAAGATTAATTTTTGTACTTCCACCCCAAACAATTATACCATATTGAATGATAGACTGAATAATGACCAAATAAACATTTCGTAGAACTCTAATGGGTAAGTAGCATCGAAGATTAACGAATTTATAAATTGTTTTACAAAGCCTCTTACAAAGATAAGTAATGTGATGAGGCCATTTTAAATTCTGATCAATAATGATACTCAGATATTTGACATACGTGGCTCCTTTCAATGGTGGACATTTACAACTTTTGGGATGTAAACAATTTTCACTGTGTATTATTAGTCTATATTTATCGCTAAATTTTAAATTTTGAACACTGGCAGCTGTTAACGAAAAAGGAACTAAAGTTGATTTAGATATATTTAAAGAAAGGAAGTTGGAATTAAGCCATTTTTTAACAATGTTAGCACCTATATTAGCATTTCTATATGCTTCCTGCCAAGAAAAACCACTGAAAATAACTGCTGTATCATCCGCATATGAATATATAGATCCATTAAATTTTTCTAAATTTATATTTAGCAGATCATTAACATATATTAGAAATAAAATAGGTCCCAAAATTGTTCCTTGCGGTACACCTATATCAATATAATAATCCCTTACATTGAATTTCTGCACAACTATCCATCTTGTATTGGTGTAAATGTAAATCGTGGTGCAAAATCCGTGTTACCGTACGATTGCTGATTCCAAGTGCAGCTGAATGTCTATGAGCAGAAGGACCTGGGCTGCGCAGTATCGCTTTGTGACTCAAAATTGTCTATAGTACGCACTCTGAGTTGGGGGCCGGGCGATTTATTCTTCAGTATTGCGCCTTTTGTTCAAAGATTGTTAACCCAACATAAGATTGTGTCACGCAAGGGAACAGAATTATTGCGATTAATATTGAATCTGTAGCAAAATTCACGCGGTATCGCGGACACGGACTCGTCATTCCTAATAAAATAATCATACGCAAACTTGCGTCCACTGCTTCATGATGCCGACTGCAGGTGAAATGCTATGAGCCACGGAATGGAATGTCACATGCCGCACGTTTTTCCCTTTCATAACGACCGAGTAAAAGCCATTCCAAAAACACTTGGTTCCCATGCCCCATCCTGTATAATGGCAATGCAAAAATTTTCAATCTTTTTCAGAGTCACTCTGGCATCCATCACACACGATAATATCATCTTGTTTGTCATATGTGCTTTGGCATTTAGCATGATACCAAATCAAACAGAAGCTACATTCAATCCATTGCGCCCCCTTTTCTTTTTTGTTATCACATCTCATCTTCAGATTTCTAAAATTCGTATTGTAATACGAATATTATAAAATGTAACGCTTAATGCTCAACAAAATATTCCCTCAAACACCTAAGATTTCTATCAGTAAAGCTAAGCCTATATGGCGACTACAGATGTATCGAAAATTCCAAAAACATTTCCTAAAATTGTATTAACGTGTAATAAATCATTGTACCAAATACCATATGCTTACCTTTAGCAATAATCCTGTAATGCAATTGTAAACATTCACAAAATTTGTACGCCTGAGAAATCGACGCTATCTTGCTCTCTCCAAACACAAAAGCTCACTGAAGCAACTACAATAGTCACACAAAGCGTAGCTGTATGTTTCAGGAAACCGGAAAACATGTGCAATCCCTTGGCGGAAATTTGAATCTCGTAAGTGCATTGGTTAGTTCAACAAAGAGCCAGGAAAAAATATCACGAAATTACCAATGTTTACCCTACATGATAACAAAATCTTCTCCATAGATAGACAGTCTTACTGATAAACCGTGTATAGTTTTTATACCAGACTTATCTAGAGTTGAGACAGAAAACGTTACTAATAAACCGTGAATAAGCTATGGACGTATAAACAGGCTGTAACTATACAATGGGAATTGCTTTGCAGTAGTTATATACACGAAACCCCTTGTTTAAGCGTTGTATATAGCGAAAAAATGGCCGCCCCTCTAACAGCTGTTCGTATCGACTGTCATTTTATGATTATGGTTACCTTGTAACCACAGAAGAACAAACCAAAGATCATAAATTATTAGAATAATATTGCTGTAGCTTGTACTCTTTGACCAAAATGTAGTGTGGTAATCGATTAGAGGCAGTTGTACTATCGATATTTAAAACGCCACACTACAGCGCTCTACCGGATGCAATAGAGAACTTCAGATATTCTATTACCTTTCGTGTTGTTGTATTGTATTGTGTTATTTTACGACGCTGTATCAACATCTAGGTTATTTAGCGTCTGAATGGTATGAAGGTGATAATGCCGGTGAAATGAGTCCGGGATCCAGCACCGAAAGTTATATTTTGCAAAATGTAAAAAAAAATTGTACAACATTGTAAAAATTGTAGAAAATTACTAAATTGTAAAACTATAAAAATTTGTAAAAATTGTAATTGTTGTAAAATGTTGACATGTTCCACATCTTAAAGCTTCATTGCTCATGTAAGATCTATGGAATAAAATTAATGAATGAATGAATGAATTACCCAGCATTTGCTCGTATTGGGTTGAGGGAAAACCCCGGAAAAAACCTCAACCAGGTAACTTGCCCCGACCGGGATTCGAACCCGGGCCACCTGGTTTCGCGGCCAGACGCGCTGACCGTTACTCCACAGTATTACCTTTCGTAAGGAAGTAATGACGAAACTATGACGTATCTGTGTAACAGTTATACTGTTATACACGAGGTATGTAGTGATTATTAGTAAGGAATTTACACACGACTTATAAACGAGCTACTCATTGTATAAATATAAGACAGTTAAACGTCTGTATATAGAGTTTTTATTAGTAAGACCGAGAAAGTATAGAATATTACTTTCTTAAAATATCATTTTTAATAACCCTGTACTTAATAGTTTGTCCAATCACTGATAGGTTTATAACGCTGCTTCCATAAACATCACGTTGTGACGCATCCGCCTATAGTCAAAGTTTCCGCTTTTGGGCGAGAGATAAAATTGTTCAACAAATACATAAAAAAATATTAACGTAGAAATAATAATTATCCACTTACATGCGTTTTCAGCTTACAGAAACGAAGAGAAGAACTTTAATTCAGATTTGCAGTTTCACACCATTCGTTTTCTCTACTGGAAACAAAAATTGAGTCCACAACTGTGGAGTAACGGTCAGCGCGTCTGGCCGAGAAACCAGGTGGCCCGGGTTCGAATCCCGATCAGGGCAAGTTACCTGGCTGAGGATTTTTCCGGGGTTTTCCCTCAACCCAATATGAGCAAATGATGGGTAACTTTCGGTGCTGGACCCCGGACTCATTTCACTGGCATTATCACCTTTATCTCATTCAGATGCTAAATAACCTAAGATGTTGATACAGCGTCGTAAAAGAACCTACTAAAAAAGAAGACCAGCCGGGAAGAACACATAGTGTAGTACGTAGTTACGTGCTGGGAGCTGAAAATAACAAAAATTAGATGTTACTATGTAATATGTTAGTCTTTTTTTTAAGTGAACAAATACATTATTATAGTTACGCTATTGGCAGTCATTTGATAAATGTATAAAAATAGTTACTTACTTACTTACTTGCTTTTAAGGAATACGGAGGTTCATTGCCGCCCTCACATAAGCCCGCCATTCTTCCTATCCTGAGCAAGATTAATCCATTCTCTATCATCATATCCCACCTCCCTCAAATCCATTTTAATATTATCTTCCCATCTACGTCTCGGCCTCCCTAAAGGTCTTTTTCCTTCTGGCCTCCCAACTAACACTCTATATGCATTTCTGGATTCGCCCATACGTGCTACATGCCCTGCCCATCTCAAACGTCTGGATTTAATGTTCCTAATTATGTCAGGTGAAGAATAAAATGCGTGTAGTTCTGTGTTGTGTAACTTCATTCTTCTCTGTAACTTCATCCCTCTTAGTACCAAATATTTTCCTAAGCACCTTATTCTCAAACACCCTTAATCTTTGTTCCTCTCTCAAAGTGAGAGTCCAAGATTCACAACCATACAGAACAACCGGTATTATAACTGTTTTATAAATTCTAACTTTCAGATTTTTCGACAGCAGACTGGATGATAAAAGTTTCTCAACCGATTAATAACAGGAATTTCCCATATTTATTCTGTGTTTAATTTCCTCCCGAGTATCATTTATGTTTGTTACTGTTGCTCCCAAATATTCGAACTTCTCCACCTCTTCAAAAGATAAATTTCCAAATTTTTATATTTCCATTTCGTATAATATTCTCGTCACGAGACATAATCATATACTTTGTCTTTTCGGGATTTACTTCCAAACCTATCTCTTTACTTGCTTCCAGTAAAATTCCCGGGTTTTTTTGTCTTTTCAGGATTTAAAACCTATCTCTTTACTTGCGTCCAGTAAAATTCCCGTCCCTAATCGTTTGTGGATTTTCTCCTAACATATTCACGTCATCCGCATAGACAAGCAGCTGATGTAACTCGTTCAATTCCAAACCCTCTCTGTTATCCTGGACTTTCCTAATGGCATAATCTAGAGCAAAGTTAAAAATAAAGGTGATTGTGCATCTCCTTGCTTTAGCCCACAGTGAATTGGAAACGCATCTGACAGAAACTGACGTATACGAACTCTGCTGTACGTTTCACTGAGACACGTTTTAATTAATCGAACTAGTTCCTTGGGAATACCAAATTCAATAAGAATATCACATAAAACTTCTCTCTTAACCTAGTCATATGCCTTTTTGAAATCTAAATGTATAAAAGTGTGACATTTATATGTAAATTTATAATTTTGTATTTTATTTTCAGTTTTATGGTACAGTAATTAATATTCAGTACTTCTGGCACAGTAATTAACTTTTAATTAAATTATAGGCCTACTGTTGAAGTAAATAAAGCTGTAGGAGTTTGTTTTTTATTATTTTTTTTATTTTAGTAGGTTATTTTACGACGCTTTATCAACAGCTTAGGTTATTTAGCGTCTGAATGAGATGAAGGTGATAATGCTGGTGAAATGATTCCGGGGTCCACCACCGAAAGTTACCCAGCATTTGCTCATATTGGGTTGAGGGAAAACCCCGGAAAAAAACCTCAACCAGGTAACTTGCCCCGACCGGGAATCGAACCCGGGCCACTTGGTTTCGCGGCTAGACATGCTAACCGTTACTCCACAGGTGTGGACAGGAGTTTGTTTGGAAACCGGTTACAAGATACATAGATTTAATTATAATCAGTTTTGCGTCTGACATTTTGCAGTTTCACACCATTCGTTTTGTCTACTGGAAACAAAATTGAAGCTAGACAATGAGAGAAATTAATTTCAAACCTCGACTTTGGAATGATAATTTCATGATATAAGTACGGGATACCTACCTTGCGATCATTTTCATTAATTTATTCAATTTGTTAAAGAATTTGTCATTTGATCTTCATTTTAAGGTAAACACACAAGGTCCACACCTGTGGAGTAACGGTCAGCGCGTCTGGCTCCGAAACCAGGTGGCCCGGGTTCGAATCCCGGTTGGGGCAAGTTACCTGGTTGAGGTTTTTTCCGGGATTTTCCCTCAACCCAATACGAGCAAATGCTGGGTAACTTTCGGTGCTGGACCCCGGACTCATTTCACCGGCATTATCACCTTCATATCATTCAGACGCTAAATAACCTGAGATGTTGATACAGCGTCGTAAAATAACCCAATAAAAAAAATAAACACACAACGTTTGCATCACTTATCTAACAACCAGAGGCAGCAGACTGTTCTGTATGAATGTACAGCCATAAAAATGTGGCCGCACTCGTGAACAGCGAATATTTTTCTAAGTCCACTTCGGATTACGGCGATGTTACATGATTCATGCTCTTATAGAAGCAGTTTTGGAACTATGATCTTTAAGCAGGGGTCACTCAAATCTTCGCTCGAAGGACAGGGGTAGAGTGTTCGTTTAATGATTCGAAGGTTGTGATTTCGATCCTTGTTCAAGTTATTATTTTATTTTATTATCGTTCTTTAGCAATATAATTAATATTCAAGTTATCATTTGTATTCTGTTATCGTTCTTTAGTGATATAAATAATATTCAAGTTATCATTTGTATTCTGTTATCGTTCTTTAGTGATATAAATAATATTCAAGTTATCATTTGTATTCTGTTATCGTTATTTAGTGATATAAATAATATTTAAGATATTATTCCTATTCTGTTATCGTTAATTAGCAATATATATAATATTCAAGTTATCATTTGTATTCTGTTATCGTTCTTTAGTGATATAAATAATATTCAAGTTATCATTTGTATTCTGTTATCGTTCTTTAGTGATATAAATAATATTCAAGTTATCATATGTATTGTTATCGTTCTTTAGCGATATAAATAATATTTCAGTTATAATAATAATAATAATAATAATAATAATAATAATAATAATAATAATAATAATAATAATTATTTTAGCTGGCAGAGTTAAGGCCGTAAGGCCTTCTCTTCCAATCAACCAGCAAAAAGTGTATATACTTATGCATGAACTTACAAAGAATTCAACAATTTGATTTAGATGAGAGTTACATGTATACAAGAGTTATTTACGAATTAAAGAACAAAATACTATGAACTATTAATTAAACACTGAAATAAACTGTGTAGCAGAATTGAATTAAAATACATAGAATGTTAATATATTTCAAATGATATTAGATAATAGAAAGAGATTATTATGAGACAATTTTGAAAATACAGCACAATCAGGATGATGTCTAAAGAAAAAGTAACAGTGTAGTCAGTGATAGTTTAAATCAGTATGATTGGAGTGAAATGCTAAGAAGGTTATCTTTTAAGCTGTTCTCAAAGGTGTTTGTTGTCTTGCAGCCCCTAATACTTTGTGGTAAGGAATTCCATTGACGCGAGGTGGATATTATAAAAGATGAGGAATAACAAGATGTTCTATGAAGAGGTATATTTAGCGTGCCACAGATAAGTGATCTGGTATTTACGTCGTGGTTAGAGTATAGATAAGAGAAACGAGACGGAAGGTAATTTGGTGTTGAGGTGTGCAGAATTCGAAAGAGTAAAGACAAAGAGTGTAAAGCTCTGCGTTCTTTAAGTCGGAGCCACGAGAGACTTGCGAAGGACGGTGATATGTGATCATATCGTCGGATGTTGCACACGTATCTGACGCACATATTCTGAGCTCGCTGTAACTTGACTGACAGTTCAGAACTTAGGTCACATTCGTATTCGTATTCTGTTATCGTTCGTTAGCAATATAAATAATATTCAAGTTATCATTTGTATTCTGTTATCGTTCTTTTCTGATATAAATAATATTCAAGTTATCATTTGTATTCTGTTATCGTTCTTTAGCGATATAAATAATATTTCAGTTATTATTCGTATTCTGTTATCGTTCGTTAGCAATATAAATAATATTCAAGTTATCATTTGTATTCTGTTATCGTTCTTTAGCGATATAAATAATATTTCAGTTATTATTCGTATTCTGTTATCGTTCGTTAGCAATATAAATAATATTCAAGTTATCATTTGTATTCTGTTATCGTTCTTTTCTGATATAAATAATATTCAAGTTATCATTTGTATTCTGTTATCGTTCTTTAGCGATATAAATAATATTTCAGTTATTATTCGTATTCTGTTATCGTTCGTTAGCAATATAAATAATATTCAAGTTATCATTTGTATTCTGTTATCGTTCTTTTCTGATATAAATAATATTGAAGTTATTTGTATTCTGTTATCGTTCTTTAGCGATATAAGTAATATTTCAGTTATTATTCGTATTCTGTTATCATTCGTTAGCAATATAAATAATATTCAAGTTATCATTTATATTCTGGTATCGTTCTTTTCTGATATAAATAATATTCAAGTTATTTGTATTCTGTTATCGTTCTTTAGCGATATACATAATATTTCAGTTATTATTCGTATTCTGTTATCGTTCGTTAGCATTATAAATAATATTCAAGTTATCATTTGTATTCTGTTATCGTTCTTTTCTGATATAAATAATATTCAAGTTATTTGTATTCTGTTATCGTTCTTTAGCGATATAAATAATATTTCAGTTATTATTCGTATTCTGTTATCGTTCGTTAGAAATATAAATAATATTCAAGTTATCATTTGTATTCTGTTATCGTTCTTTTCTGATATAAATAATATTCAAGTTATTTGTATTCTGTTATCGTTCTTTAGCGATATAAATAATATTTCAGTTATTATTCGTATTCTGTTATCGTTCGTTAGAAATATAAATAATATTCAAGTTATCATTTGTATTCTGTTATCGTTCTTTAGCGATATAAATAATATTTCAGTTATTATTCGTATTCTGTTATCGTTCGTTAGAAATATAAATAATATTCAAGTTATCATTTGTATTCTGTTATCGTTCTTTAGCGATATAAATAATATTTCAGTTATTATTCGTATTCTGTTATCGTTCGTTAGAAATATAAATAATATTCAAGTTATCATTTGTATTCTGTTATCGTTCTTTAGCGATATAAATAATATTCAAGTTATCATTTGTATTCTGTTATCGTTCTTTAGCGATATAAATAATATTTCAGTTATTATTCGTATTCTGTTATCGTTCGTTAGCAATATAAATAATATTCAAGTTATCATTTGTATTCTGTTATCGTTCTTTTCTGATATAAATAATATTCAAGTTATCATTTGTATTCTGTTATCGTTCTTTAGCGATATAAATAATATTTCAGTTATTATTCGTATTCTGTTATCGTTCGTTAGCAATATAAATAATATTCAAGTTATCATTTGTATTCTGTTATCGTTCTTTTCTGATATAAATAATATTGAAGTTATTTGTATTCTGTTATCGTTCTTTAGCGATATAAGTAATATTTCAGTTATTATTCGTATTCTGTTATCATTCGTTAGCAATATAAATAATATTCAAGTTATCATTTATATTCTGTTATCGTTCTTTTCTGATATAAATAATATTCAAGTTATCATTTGTATTCTGTTATCGTTCTTTAGCGATATACATAATATTTCAGTTATTATTCGTATTCTGTTATCGTTCGTTAGCAATATAAATAATATTCAAGTTATCATTTGTATTCTGTTATCGTTCTTTTCTGATATAAATAATATTCAAGTTATTTGTATTCTGTTATCGTTCTTTAGCAATATAAATAATATTTCAGTTATTATTCGTATTCTGTTATCGTTCGTTAGAAATATAAATAATATTCAAGTTATCATTTGTATTCTGTTATCGTTCTTTTCTGATATAAATAATATTCAAGTTATTTGTATTCTGTTATCGTTCTTTAGCGATATAAATAATATTTCAGTTATTATTCGTATTCTGTTATCGTTCGTTAGAAATATAAATAATATTCAAGTTATCATTTGTATTCTGTTATCGTTCTTTAGCGATATAAATAATATTTCAGTTATTATTCGTATTCTGTTATCGTTCGTTAGAAATATAAATAATATTCAAGTTATCATTTGTATTCTGTTATCGTTCTTTAGCGATATAAATAATATTTCAGTTATTATTCGTATTCTGTTATCGTTCGTTAGAAATATAAATAATATTCAAGTTATCATTTGTATTCTGTTATCGTTCTTTAGCGATATAAATAATATTTCAGTTATTATTCGTATTCTGTTATCGTTCGTTAGAAATATAAATAATATTCAAGTTATCATTTGTATTCTGTTATCGTTCTTTTCTGATATAAATAATATTCCAGTTATCATTTGTATTCTGTTATCGTTCGTTAGCAATATAAATAATATTCAAGTTATTATTCGTATTCTGTTATCGTTAATTAGCAATATATATCTAATATTCAAGTTATCATATGTATTGTTATCGTTCTTTAGCGATATAAATAATATTTCAGTTATTATTCGTATTCTGTTATCGTTCGTTAGCAATATAAATAATATTCAAATTATCATTTGTATTCTGTTATCGTTCTTTTCTGATATAAATAATATTCAAGTTATTTGTATTCTGTTATCGTTCTTTAGCGATATGAATAATATTTCAGTTATTATTCGTATTCTGTTATCGTTCGTTAGCAATATAAATAATATTCAAGTTATCATTTGTATTCTGTTATCGTTCTTTTCTGATATAAATAATATTCAAGTTATTTGTATTCTGTTATCGTTCTTTAGCGATATAAATAACAGCAATTATATATTCTCTCTCTTTCTTAAAAATAAAAGAAACATAAAAAGCACTAGGTTGCGTTCGAACTCACGACCTCATGGATATCAACCCCGGAACGCCACCATTAAGCTAGAATAGTAACATGCAAAACACTTAAATTATAACTGTAGATGTCAGGTCACGTGGTTCAACAACATGTAACATCGCCTGTCTCCGAATTTTAACGGAGATACCCGAAGGGAACTTAGTTTCTTGACAGCGGTCACTTCTTTTTTAACAGCTATACAGTGAACTCTTAAGTACTACATAATGACACAATGTACTCATAATGAAATATAACTCAATAAGTTTCGATAAATATTCAGTAATCTCTGATATTGACCTTCAAAATCGTTCGTCGTTTAAGACTATAACTTGTGTTCCTAAACATTTGATTTGATACAAATAAATTTCCATGATTATTTTCTTCTTTCCATCTTTATATGCATGCTGATCAATAAATTATCATATAATTCTATTCACAAAGATACACACCTTAACTAACGTTTAAATTAAATCGATTTCCGGATATCCACGATCATTAACAAGTATATAGAACTTCCATAATGCACTTTACGTCTTTGAGAATATATGTTGACCAACTGAAACTTGTATAATTGAAACTACTTCTTCGAAGATATTATGGGTCGATTTCTGAAACGAGGTCTAGACCACAACCATGGCTTTAAACCGCGTTTGGACTTATAAAACGAGGTCTTTTTCATTTTTCTGAGCCATGGCTCGAAACCATGGTCTGAAGCAGAGACCACGGCTGGGGTAGGTTTAAAACCACGGCTTTATGAATACAAGATTTCGTCTGTGTTTTAGAAATAGACCCTATAATTCCAAACTTGGAAAAAGTTTTTGCGTTTAACAAAGCTAAATATCTCTTTCTTATACAAGTTTCATCAGTCCTGATGCTTTTGCCTTACCAAATAATAAGAAGATAATGCAGATACTCAATTCTATAGTTATGTGTAACATATTTAATAAATTACCAATGATGAATTATTCATGAATTAAGTTCTGGTTACATATGAATATTTGTCATAAAATAATAGTAATATACGTTACAAGAGCGGTATGTTGACGTTTTCATGTTCGAGGAAAAGATTGAAAAAGCGAAACGTAGTTGAGCTTTTTTAATTTCCGAGAACATGAAAACAAACATACCGCTCGTGTATCGTACATTATTTTGTGCGAAGATCGTTTATTACATACCCGAAAGACGAATTTCTAATTAGTTGCAATGAAATCTTCATATTGGTTTCTGTTTAATGAAGCCAACTTCGGAACACCAAAATATCTTTCTTCGACATTGTTGCCATAAAATGTTTTCTGTGTTTACTATACTCCAGCAGGCCGTGATATACGTCTGTCTTTTTTCCCCAAGTCTATAAATGCGAACTTAAAACAAACGGTAAGGTTATGTAATGATTTATTTTTCATTTTAAAATTTTAACAATATTATTTATATAACATATTGCAGTAATAACATCGGCATCTGGAATCTTGTTGATTTTTTCACGGCTTCCTTAATGTTACTTGTATCAGGAATGCAATAAGTTTCGTGGAGTAGTAGACTTTACTTAATCTTTGCAAATATTTAAAAACAATAATTAACATTGCAATTTAGGTGAAATTGCAGTGGTAAGTTTCCAATTTATAATTATTACTATGTTAAACGTCTCTAAAAATAATATGTTAAAAGCCTAAAGGAGTAAAATGAATGTCGCGCTTAAGCGGTAAGAAGAGGGAAATTGTTATGTGTGTTACGTTGGGAATACTGAATGTGGTATTTCACACTTACCGCGTATTGGTTCTGTGCGGAAAACAAGCAAATACGCACGATCTCGCACAAAAGTATTTTACAATGCATGTAAATATATTTTCAAATATTTATTATTAAATAAATATCTTCAATGTATATGTTACAAAATTTCTCAGTTTACATCATATCCTTCGCTTTCCATATAAAAAATCTATTCAGTTATTCATTTCTTTGTAATGCCAGCAGCGGTCGGAGACTTTCTCCCACAAGACTTGAGTAAGTAGTGCTTGAAGTATGTTCTGTAATACTTACTAGAATAACACAATGCAACTGGGTTAAAACAAGAAATAAATATCACCAAGTATATGGATATTATGAACATAAAACATCTCATTGGGATAGTCTGACTCTGCCCTTATAATGCAAGTAAGCAAAATGTGGTATGGAAGAAAACTACAGGTAAGCGTTCACTACATCGTATCGCACGCATCGGACGAATCGCACGGATCGGAAAAAGACTATCTTTGCTGTAATTGTTATGTAACCGCGTTCACTACATCGTATCGGACGCATCGCCTCTCGGCAAATCCGTCCACGTTTCTCGGGTAGGCAACTTTTCCGATGCGTGCGATCGTGGCCTTCTTTAATAAATCAATTTTAATTGGTCAACTGTTACTATTATGGTGTGCCATGTTCAGTGTCGCGCCAAAATGGCAGACGGAAAACTTATTTCGCGTGTAGAAAACTGCGAAGAATTATATAATTTGAGGCGTTCCCATTACAGCAATCAAGTCGTTTCTTACAAATATATTATGTAACCAATATTTCTTTCGTTTCTTCCTTTTCAATTAAGACCCATGAAGCAATTACAAATTCTTATTCGCTAACAGACGTAATTAATAGACGTAACCTCAACTCCTCTGCTTTCAGAAATGTCAATATCGTACGACGTCATGTTTTAAACAGCTGATAGGGAATCCAATGAGGCGATGAGGTGGAGCCGTTACAGTGAACGCACTGCACTTAAAATATCCGTTGCGTGCGATTCGTACGAGGAGTGCGATACGATGTAGTGAACGCTTACCTTAACATCAACACTACGATGATTGTAGGTATATTTATGTTATCTGTTCCATCTATAACTTACTTATCTCTTTATTGTTTATTAAAAAGTTAATGCAATTTATGAGATAATTGTGCAATACAATTGGCGGAGAAAGGGAACAAACACTTTCGCCTTTCCTGCATCTTCAGGTTCCAATATGTAGGTTAATGTTATTTTTTAACACTTTTAAGCATTTCTGGTTTCTAAAAGTTTTCAAATTTTACACATTTATTTATTTATTTATTTATTTATTTATTTATTTATTTATTTATTTATTTATTTATTTATTTATTTATTTATTTATTTATTTATTTATTTATTTATTTATTTATTTATTTATTTATTTATTTATTTATTCTGGTGTAGTTAAGGCCATCAGGCCTTCTCTTCCACAACACCAGGAATACAAATACAATAATAGAAATAAACAGAAAAAAATACACTATAATATACAAAGTAAAGCTACTCAAGAAATAAAGAGAGAAAAAAAACACTATAAACAAAGTAAAGCCACACAAAAATATACAGGTTGCAGTCACACAAACTTTAAATGAGTGATTAAGTATCATAATTAATTCCATCCTAACTAATTAACTAACATAAACAAGAAACTTGCAATTTTAATCTAGGTTAAAAAAAAAAGAAAAAGCACAAATCAATACTTCTAGCAATACCTAAAAACATTAACTAAGACAAAATTTTCCAATTTAATTTTGAATTGTGATAAAGTCCGGCAGTCCCTGACATCATTAGGTAACGAATTCCAGAGGCGAGTGTATTTCTACAGTATAGGAAGATGAGTATAAAGACGTTCTATGATGAGGGATAGAAAGAAGTGCTTGATCTCGGTTTCGAAGAGTTGTAAGAAATTGAAAGCGCGATAACAGATATTTCGGAGTAGAAGTATGCATGATTCTAAACAGAAGAGACAGTGAATGTATTGTTCTCCGTTCCTTCAGACGCACCCAAAAGTAACTGGAGGAAAGTGTTATATGGTCAAATTTACGAGTATTGCAGATGAATCGTATGCACACATTATGAACACGTTGTAGTCTCTGAGCTAAGCGTGAACTTACATTAGTTAGTAAGGAATCGCAATAATCAAAATGGGGCATTACAAGCGTCTGAATAAGATTCTTTTTTAGACTAAGTGGTAGAAATTCTTTCATATGAAACAAGGAGTGAAGTTGAGAAAATATTTTTTTGCAAATGTGTGTTACTTGAGTGTTCCAATTTAGATCGCTATCCATAAAAATGCCAAGATTTTTAACTGTTTCACTGTATTTAACAATAATCCCATTCAATATTATATGTGGTATAGTACTGCTATCAAGAGTGCTTCGTAGACGATTATGCCCCATTACGATTGCTTGCGATTTCTCTGGATTTAACCTTAATCCAAATTTGTGTGCCCACAGTGAAATCGAATTCAAGTCTTCGTTTATTTTGCTTACTGCGTCACTAGTCTCGTCAGGGTGGAAATGCAAATAAATTTGCAAGTCGTCAGCATACATATGGTATTTGCAGTGACATTATCATGAGATTACAAGTTTTAAAAAAATTTTCTGGAAACAAGTCATTTATGCTATTCACTCAGGATTTAACATCCATCAAACTAAGTTGTAAACCTTGGCAAAAGACAAAATACTCAGAATCTCGTAGTTAAAATACAAGGTAAATCAAATTGATCATTTCTTGTTAAAAACATATGTAATTATTATTATTAATATTCAATGCATAAACAAGGTATTAATTATTATAATACGATTACATTGTGTCATCTTAAAAAGGACAAACATTGTTAAAATTTATGTAATATAATTGCTTCAGCAATATCGTCTTGGGAGACGTAAGTAAGTAGTTAAAATTTTTACAAGTTGTGATGAACCCTACCTCAATGTTTATGTTTCCAATTAAGGAAAATGAATTAATTTCTATTATTGATAAATTAAAAACTAATCTTTCTCCTGGTAATGATGGCATAGCCAGCTCTATCTTAGAGAAAATTAAAGGTTCCTGATAAGACTCTTCAGACAATTGCATCAACCATTTTAAAATCTTCATTGAACATCATCAATCACCATCTCTATTCATCTTTATAATATTCAATGTATATTATTTATTTTCAACAAATTTTTAACTTTTTGATAGCTACCACATCTTGTCGCAGAATATATTTTTTTTTAAATTTCATTATGTATTTTTAACATTAATTTATATTTTCTTTTTTGTTCATTTGAATTGATTGGGATGCCGATATTTAAAATCCAAGATTTGGACGGCTATTATTTCGATATTATTATATATATATATATATATATATATATATATATATATAAATAAACCACTTTTATATATCATTAATTTGTGTTTCATACAGGGTGTGTTTTCTACAAAACTGAAAACTGCTGTTGTAATTCCCTTACATAAGTCAACATTTTGGTCGAATTTCAATTTGGATTTCGTACATCTAAAGGAACAAATGATGCTCTATTCTAGCTGTTACATGGAATATTATGAGAAAATTAGATACGGGAAATAAATATTTAGGAATATTTCTTGATTTGAAGAAAGCGTTTGATACAGTTAGGCCTAATCATGATATCCTTCTTTCAAAATATTAGTATTAGAGGAATTGTACACAAAATATTTCGTTCATATTTAGAAAATAGATATCAAAAAGTCAAAATTGACAATTTATAATAGCAATTATAAATTGATCGATATTGGAATTCCACAAGTTACATTATTAGGACCAATCTTATTTATAATATATATTAATAATTTGTTGAATATTTATCTAAAGAAATATGGTGGCAATATATTTTCTTTTGCAGATGATACTGTACTAACATTTAATGGGGAAAATTGAGACAACACTTATTTAAATGCTAGCAATGGAATTAAAGTAGTGAAAAATTGGCTTGACTCTAATCTCCTGTCCTTAAAAACTAACAAAACTACCTATATTCCATTTTCTTTAACAACGAAACCTACTCGTATAACCAATTATCACTTAGTAATACATAATATTTCATGTAATGAATTAACAAATACTTATTGTAATTGCCCACATCTATCACCTTCCACACAAGTTAAATATTTAGGAATTACTATAGACAAGCATTTACTTTGGAATAAACAATTTGATTTCATGTGTACAATGATACGAAAGACAATTTATAAATTCATAATCCTTCGAAATGTTATCACCAAGGAGGCATTGAGAACAATAGTTTTAGTACAATTGTTAATATAATATGGTATAATAAATTGGGATGGAGTAGCATCATCTGTACTTAATCATTAATTTTATTACACAGAAGATTAATAAAAATTTATCTGACCAAAAATATGGATTATCCAACAAATTTAATTTATACAGATTTTAAAGTATTAACTATGGAAGAAATTTATAAATATAGTTTACCAACTTACTACCACAGAAATAAAATAAAACATAAATCTAATCGACATGAATATCGTACTCGAAGACAAAAGTCTACTTTCCCATTAATTGAGCCTAAATATCATACAAGTACAGCTCTTAAACATGGTGCTAGTTTCGGCCCAAGACTTTATAATAAAATTTCAAACCTTTTCCAAATTTGAAAAAATTTAAAATTGAAGCTTTTAAAAAAGAAATTTATAAAATTATTCATGATATATAATATTAACAAATGTGTGTATTTTTTACTTTTTATTTCTGTCGACTATACTCATGTTTTCATTGAATATCACTGGCTTCTGTCGGATTGTCAATTTATATTAACAGTGTATTTTTCTCTCTTTTTCTCTTTCTTCTTTTTTCTTGCTCTTGTGTTGTATTTATTGGTTTGAATTAAGTTACTGTATTTAGTAAACTGTCCCTGTAAATTTTATGTTATATTATTGACTAAGACCACACCGTACACGAGCCTGGCTCTTACGGTAGTGGCTAGAAACATTTTTGTTTTATAAATTTAATTTGTACTCGCTAGCTAGCTAGCTAAATAAATTAAATTAAATTAACTCTTTCATGTTATTGCATGATGTGGAGCTTATTTTTTATGAAGTGGTATGTTTCTAAGTGCTCGTTGTGTGGAAAGACCGCTATCGCGATGTAACGTGTAGGTTAGTCGAAAACGTTTGTACCCCTTCTCCGTCAATTGTATAGCACAATTATTTCATAAAGTGTATTAACTTGTTACTAAATACTAAAGAAATGAGTTACAGACGGAACAAGTAACATAAATTTATTTACAATTATCGCCACAATATCTCAACAAAATTGTTAATAATCACTACGGTAAAACTCAGCACAATTTTTGTTGCCCTCCAGCGCGAATTTCCTTGGCTGTCAATATCTCCGGACACTGTATTGGCACTTTCCATTAAATGGCGTGCCGTCAAACAATACATAAAAACTGTTACAGCAAAGGGAAAAATACAGAACACCACAACTTCAAACACGACCACCTTTTGGTAGTATTTCCAGCTGTCGTAGACAGAACACTTGATATCATCGGCGTGCATAGCTAACGTATATGGAATCGCAAACAATGAACATATTCCCCACACTCCTAGGATAGTGGCAATCGTTACCATGCTTGTCATGGATTTATGTCTATTGTGTAAAGGCCTCGATATTACTTGGTACCTCTGAATACTCATAACAGATATCAAATATACAGATACTCCTGTACTGCAGCTCCGGAGAAACCCAAACATCTTGCATAAAAGCTCACCGAGTTGCCAAGATTCTGAAGAATCTTCGATGTAAGAAAGTATTGTGTCCACGGTTACAGATATTAAGTCACTAAGAGCCAAATTTATTATGTAAACGTTGGACATAGTGTGTTTTTCTGAATTGAATATTATCATAACTAGGACAACTACATTACCAATTGCGCCAAATATAAATAGAAATATGTATATTACAAGTTGAACGTACTTAACAATATTGTCGTATCTTGCGAAATAAAAATCATTCCCTTTAACAGAATTTGGAATTAGAGCCTTGTAGCCTTCCTGAAAAGTTATACTTTGGTTTCTACACTGAGCCTTTCCCAGCATTCCCCACCACATTCCCGACACTTGTTCAGGACTCTCACATCTTAAAACGTCTGTATTCTCTACTACTTTGATATTATGTTCCTGGCACCATCTCCAAACATCTAAGAGCCCACAGTCACATTCCAGAGGGTTTCCGTACAAGAGTAAATCTGTTAACATAGGCATGAATATATATACATTTTCATCTATGGTTTTCAGGTTGTTATTTCTCAGGTCCAGTACTCTAAGTCTAGTTGCGTTTTCGAATGACTTGGGCATTACAATACTTATATTACATTCCGATATGTACAAATCCTCCACTGTCTGTATGTTAAGAAAGGAACTGTTACTTGGAATCTGAAGTTCTTCGTTTCCATTTAAATACAAATAATTCAGCTTAATCAAATGTATAAACACATCTGGATGAAGAGTAGATAATCTATTGTGTGATAGCGAAAGCATATTCAAATTATTAAGCCCAATAAAGGCATCGGGTCTCAAGCTGTTTAACAAATTATGCTCTAAATTTAGCCACTCTAATGATACCAAACCTTCAAATATTCCGATCTCCAAATTCTCAATTCTGTTGTTCGCCAGGTGTAGACCATTCATGTTTGTCATATTTTCAAATGTACCAACTTTTAATTCTGTTAACAAGTTATGCTGCAGGCTAAGTTCACCAAGCAATACCAGACCATTGAATGCATCTACATCTATATACCAGATATTGCAATTACTAAGGCTCAATTCTTCAATTCGAAAAATATTTTTAGATGTAAATATCTTCTTCCCCAGTTCGCTTAAATTGTTGTGGTCAAGGTTCACCTTATATGTAGGGCTGTGATAAACGTGAGGTAATTGTTTTAAAGCAGCATGTGAGCAATCCAGTACAGCTTGCTCTGGATCACACCAACATCCATGAGGACATAACCATGACGAGTGAATAGCCAGGGTGACCAACCACATCCAGAATATGAGGGCCGGTATTAGTAGTAATAAAGCGACTGAGATGATTCTTGAACGTGAAGACATGGTGATTGGTGATCTGTCGAGAAGAAAAGAGTAACATCAATGTTTTGATGCTTTAAAAAGAAGGACAGATGGTTGAAGATATATTTTTATTTATCAGGAAACTACAGATATACTTTTGCCTTCTAATTGAGAAATGTAAATATGCGGAATTATAATTTGGTGCGAGTCTTGATGAGAGTCCACATTTAGGCAACGAATTCGCATGACTGTCCAGAAGTAGCACATATACATACAGGGATTTTTTCTTACTTAACATGCGCAGTGTGTTGTTAACAAAACATGCAATAAGGGAGCTCCAAATTTTATTTCCGTAGGTTCTCTGTACATATTTTCATATTGATTGTATATTTTTTCTACATGTATGCTTATTTCTGATTATTTTTTATTGTTTTATTATTTCTATGATAATTTGTTTCCGCTGGGCAGCAAATCTAAAAAAATACTCAATGTAGAATTTCTGTGTTAACTTTTCATCAAATTTAAAATACATATTTTCAAGGAATGGTACATTCGTTTTCGTGAATAACCATTTTATACAACTGATATGTAGTAAATTAAGTCACATGCGAGTACACATCTTTAGGACAGACTATGAATTCAATATGATTGTAATACCAAACATACTAAATCCATTTTCAATTAAATGAAAAAGTTGACTTTCTTTGTAGTTAGAAACTCTGCAATGAAGCATCTTATATATTTATAATAATAGTTTTAGTTTTATTTTCCCTGGCAGAGTTAAGGCCATCAGGCCTTCTCTTCCACTCAACCAGGATCAAATCGCATACAGAAAAATACATACCGGTATACAAATATTAACTTAAAAATAATAATAAACATAATTAAGTAAAAAAGAGAGATTGAATACATATACACAATCAGTATTAACTTTAAAATAACAACAATAAAATATAATAATAATAATAATAATAATAATAATAATAATAAAATAATAATAATAAAGAGACTGAATACATAATCACAAACAGGAAAATACATTCAAATACATATACAGGGTGCGTCAGAAAGAACGGATGGATTTCAAAGAAAATTGTAAAGATTCATCAAATCAAAAATTTATTGTTATCAATATATTCACCAATACATGCAGTTTATTTATGTAAAACAACATTATCCATATGATGTCCTTGGCTTTCAATACAGGCATCGAGGCGTTTTCTGATGTTCGCCATCACTTTCACAGTCATAGCTGGTGCAACCATTTCTTCACAAATCGCTGTCTTCAGTTCGTCCAGTGTATGTGATCGATGTTTACAAACTTACGCCTTCAAATGGTCCCAAAGAAAGAAGTCGCAGGGCGCGAGATCTTACCGTAGCCTCGGACAATCTCAGTGCAATAGAATTTCGTCCAGGTGATTTCTTCTTTAATGTTGAACCTGTGATACGAAATGAAGCCTCCCACCGCAAAATTGTATTCCGAGTTGGAATCCTAGCGTGACATCCGATGTCGAAATGAGTCCTGAGTGGCGATCACAGACTCTTCATTTTTCAAAAATGTCTCTACGATGAAAGCACGTTGTACACCAGACCAACACCATGTTCTCAACTGAAACTGCATTCTATGGCTGACCCAACAGTCGTGGTCCCCCTCACTATATCTCTCTCCTCGTTGCGTATCGATAGTTTGAAATCCATCCGTTCTTTCTGACGCAGCCTTTATATTGACAGTATTAAATATCTTACACGTTTTAAAAAATTCTCCGGTCATTGAACATTTCTGATCATGTATTAGTAGATTTCGATGTTTGAAATTAAGAAAATCGAATCCGAAACTGGCTCACTACAAGGATTAGGGGACTATTATAAAAATGAACTAAACACAGAAATGACACCGTGGTTATGGAAAATAAATTCTTCTTTGAATATTTTAGCAGAAACTTTAAAGAATAAACATCTATTTAAAATCCAATTCCAAAACTAAATAAGGAAGCTTATGTTTTGTACTTTAATGTTAAAGAACGGAGCAGAAGAAGATTTATATATGTAATATTATAATAATATTTTTTTTTAATTCATTAACAGATATATTTTGAAATGTGAAGATTGTGTACAAAAATATAGAGTCGCTACAAATTTACTTAGAACCTTTATTATCTTGTCGCAATTCTGTGTAAAAGTAGGCCTAGGCACTCCTGTGAGATGTGGTCGTGTCCACACCAATGGAGTAACGGTTAGCGCGTCTGGCAGGGAAACTATAGGCTACTGTTTTCGCTGTAAGAAAAATCCTAATGTAAACATAAGCACGTGGCTGTCATACCCGTGATTGGCTCCCAGTCGAAACACTCACATTACGCAGGAAAATATAGTTCGTATTTGGAAACCATAATCTTGTATTATTTGAAAATAAAAAATTGAATTCTAGTTGTTAAATACAATGAAATATTTAACTTCACTCATATGTAAAACGCTATGTAAAAGAAAAGCTACTTTTATATGTCGTTATGTACTATGAACGCGGATGAATACCAACAGTAATACCGAGGTAGTCTGTTCTTGTAACAAGCTGACGTCACTTGAGCTCGTACCGTAGTTCACGTAAGCACGTGGTACTGAAGTATGGCTTCTGTATCCTCAACTGTCCATTGTGAAGACATAAGACTTAAAAAATAATTTAATTGCAGTAATTATAAAGTAAATGTTTCCTAAGCAAATGAATGCATAGTACAGACGTGGACAAATTATTAGTCTAAACCTTTTCGTCATATCAACTATCAATATAATTCACAGAGCCTCTATTGTTGTAAATATGATAGTTTATATCTTCTGGTATATTTTTCCAATTGTTAAGTATATTTTTTTCTGGCTATGTTGATACTACTGGTGTTTTAATTATATACTACAGAAGATATTCTCCCATGGCCTCCAAGAAGACCGGACATGAACGGAAGTGTAAATCTGTGATCTATACTGAAGAAGAAAGTGAACAGAAAGAGGCTTACAACATAACATGGATTCATTTAAGCACTGTCTGATATCTGGCTAAATGATGCTGATATTCAAAGAAAGTGTCAAACTTTGGTTTCCAGCATCCCTGACAAAATCAACGTGTTAATAAAGAATAAGGGAATGTTCGTAAAATATTAATAACCTCAAGACTCAATTTTCTGTTCACTATATCTGTGCAAAATGCATTTTTGTTCATTATTTCTATTGATAAATACAGCTTCGTTGCACATATAATTAATTTAGTCTAATAATTTGTCCACGTCTGTAGTGAGGTTAGGCTTACTTGATGAGTAACGGGAAATGTTTAACATGAAACAGAATGTACAACAGTAGGCGGGAACATGTACTGAGAATCTATGGCGCCAAACAGCGGCCAATGAAGCCTCACTTCAGTCACGTGCTATTGTTTACATTAGGATTTTTCTTACAGCGAAAAGATTATAGGTGGCTAGGGTTCGATTCCCGGTCGGGGAAAGTTACCTGATTGATGTTTTTTCCGGGGTTTTCCCTCAACCCAATATGAGCAAATGCTGGGTAACTTTGGGTGCTGGACCCCGGACTCATTTCACCGGCATTATCACCTTCACCTCATTCAGACGCTAAATAACCTAAGATGTTGATAAAGAGTCGTAAAATAACCTACTAATAAATAAAAAAAATAAATAAAAAATAATAAAAAAAAGCTGTGGTAGTGAAATTGTTAACCAGTTACTTAACTACTAGGTTATCTAGCTTCTGTAGATTTTGGTAATAGCAACATGAGTCCGAGGATTCGCCATGGAACTGCCTGACACGAGCCGACCTCTTGGATATTCAGACCAAACGGGATTAGAACCAACGCCCCAGCGCAGACTCGGATCACGAGTGTCACTTGCTAGTTCTGAAGAAAATGATCACCAGCATGTACCGTAGCCTGCTTATGTCAGAATTAATCTTGTTTGAATTTTAGCAAAACAACTATTAATGCATTTTCCATTAAACTCATGGTGATGAACAAAAATCAACGTAGGCCTATCTCGATTTTGCGAAAGAAAAATAAATACATGTAGGCAATCATTCATACAAATTACATGGTGCGAAATGTCACAAAAATAAATTTGGATGTCCGTGTGTTGAAAACTAACTGGTAGATGATGACAATGACGATGAGGACGGGAATGGAGGAGGTGATGGAGATGGTGGTGATAATTATCTTCATGGCACGTAACAAAATAACAGAAGATCTTAAATACATTTATATTTTATGGACGGAAACTTTTAAAGTTTTTTATTATAATAGTTTATAAATATACCAGTGAGGATGGATGGATGGATAGATGTAGTCATTTACACTCGATATAATTTCGAAAATTACTAATTAGTGACTCATATTAATGATCACGAAATTAGAAATAAAGAACGAATTAATATTCCATACTGAATATTATAAAAAAACTAACACAAACTTTTCTGTTATTGGAATGAAATTATATAATACGCATACAAGTCAATATTATATGTAAGTTACAAATCAAAAATTTTAAAACTATATTTTATATTCGGAATATCTATTATATGACTTTCTTGTGTTAAATTCTATCGTACCTGGTTATCTGCTTAAAAGTTGTGTAATCAAGATGTATATATTTTATAATTCATTATCAAAACAAGCTTTGTGAGTTCATAAACACAAATTCGTATCAAATTGTTTTTAATAAATAATTTTAGTTACATTTTGTTAGTATCGATATATCATGTGTGAATTATTTGAATTAATTTTATTTATGTTAAAGTTTTTCAACTGCATAATATATGACATACTGTATATGTTTAATGGTCTAATAAATTGAATTGGATGCATGGATGGATGGATGGTTGGATGGATGGATGGATGGTTGGATGGATGGATGGATGGATGGTTGGATGGATGGATGGTTGGATGGATGGATGGATGGTTGGATGGATGGTTGTATGGATGGATGGATGGATGGTTGGATGGATGGATGGATGCATGGATGGATGGATGGATGGATGGTTGGATGGATGGATGGATGGTTGGATGGATGGATGGATGGTTGGATGGATGGATGGATGGACGGATGGATGGATGGATGGATGGTTGGATGGATGGATGGATGGTTGGATGGATGGATGGATGGATGGATGGTTGGATGGATGGATGGTTGGATGGATGGATGGTTGGATGGATGGATGGATGGTTGGATGGATGGTTGGATGGATGGTTGGATGGATGGATGGATGGATGGATGGTTGGATGGATGGATGGATGCATGGATGGATGGATGGTTGGATGGATGGATGGATGGTTGGATGGATGGATGGATGGTTGGATGGATGGATGGATGGATGGATGGACGGATGGATGGATGGATGGATGGATGGATGGATGGATGGACGGATGGATGGATGGATGGATGGATGGACGGATAGATGGTTGGATGGATGGATGGTTGGATGGATGGATGGATGGATGGTTGGATGGATGGATGGATGGATGGATGGTTGGATGGATGGATGGATGGATGGTTGGAAGGATGGATGGATGGATGGTTGGATGGATGGTTGTATGGATGGATGGATGGTTGGATGGATGGATGGATGCATGGATGGATGGATGGATGGATGGATGGATGGATGGATGGTTGGATGGATGGTTGGATGGATGGATGGATGGACGGACGGACGGATGGACGGACGGATGGATGGATGGTTGGATGGATGGATGGATGGATGGATGGATGGATGGTTGTATGGATGGATGGATGGATGGTTGGATGGATGGATGGATGCATGGATGGATGGATGCATGGATGGATGGATGGATGGATGGTTGGATGGTTGGATGGATGGATGGATGGATGGATGGATGGACGGATGGATGGACGGATGGATGGATGGATGGATGGTTGGATGGACAAAATGGAATTAAATCAAACCATATTGATATAATTAAATGCAAATAATTAACAAAAAATCTCTAATAATTATTGATTCTCTTCACATTTTCTTTGTTAATTCTAAGTAGCTGTTACTTGACACAGGCCTATCATGGACGTAACCGAAAAGAGAATAACTGCTTATTTAATTTGATCAATGCTATTTAACTCGGCATTTCTCGATAATTAAACCCCTTCCCGTCGGATAGTTCAGATTACAATTGAAGACTGTAATCCTAAAACTCGCTCAGTAAATTTAGCCCTTACTTATACACATAAATATGATTGTTTGATACCTCTGTATTCTAAGGGTGTTCTTTTCTTCAAGACCGCCAATCTTTGTCTAACATATTGTGTTATTGTGTATGTCACTTCAAAACTCGCTGAGTCCGTAGACTGTTGGATATAAAAACTAGCCCAGTCCTTTCATAAACATGGACTAAACGCGTTTTGGGATTACATATTCAATTACATTATCATCATCATCAACATAAATATCTCCGCCATTATGATCTACCTGAATCCCGCCCCCACTCTTGAGAATTTTGAACTAAAAAGGACTGTAATTGCGTGGATGAAGCCCACAAAATAAGACAAAAACAACGGCTCTAGGGAAGGGGTGTGAATCTTCACCTCCTGCCGGGAATCGAACCCAGAATCACTGAATATTTAGCTGTAAACGCTGTACTTGAGTTACAATATGGAACCTTAATAACTACACTGCCATTATCATCAATATCACCTATACCATAATCACCATCACCTCCATAAACAAACCCCACAACGCTACATTAATTTGGTCACAAGGTTTGTTTGGTGTCATGGGTGCCAACTATAAACATACACATAATAAACCTTAGTGCCATGACTTCACTATCTTGAAGTATACAACAAGAGAATATGAGAAGAAATCATTATTTTCACTCACTCTCCAAGGAATCGAAGGCAGTTCCAATGTTATAATTCCTGAATTTAATATTGAAATTTTTCGCAATTAAAACTAGAGGCTCATTAGTCCGTGACAGTAAATTAAACCACTTACCAAATAGAAAGATGAGCTTCCCTGATTGACAAATGACTCACCAAGGCACATAGAGTGGCGTTCGACTCTGGTGATGCAACAGCTCATGGAAAAAAATGAGACGCAGGTCTCGAGGACGGCAGAGTCTGTGATCTGGCAAATGACAGCAGCCGCACGACTGCAGTCCTTATCTCAGAACTCGCTGCATCCTGTTCCTGTTAATGGAATGGAATAGAATTTCAGGAGAGGGGCAGTACGGACAAGTTCTGCGACCTTTCAAGATGTATTGTGCTAACATTCAAGCCAGGCTCATTACCACGACCACAACCGGCTGACTACACTAAGGTTCATACAGTACCCAGGTTTCGAACAGGCAACCCCTATCGTCCCTAGGTAACCCCCCTCCGTGCGTTGTCAGCCGACGTTCGGGGATTGCTATGGAATAATGGCGGAATGGAGGAATGTTGAAGGAATGACGTAGACGCAAGAAAACGGGAGAACACTGAGAAAAACCCAAACTTTTACCTTTTCCTTCTCCATGAGACTTTTCAAATTTGTAGCAAGATACACATTATTAGGTATTAATATAAGTCTATGAGATTTTTCAAATTTGTAGCAGGATACACATTATCAAATCTTGATATAAGTCTATGAGATTTTTGAAATTTGTAGCAGGATACACATTATTAGATCTTAATATAAGTCTATGAGGTTTTTCAAATTTGTAGCAGGATACACATTATTAAATCTTGATATAAGTCAGTGAGATTTTTCAAATTTGTAGCAGGATACACATTATTAAATCTTGATATAAGTCCATGAGATTTTTCAAATTTGTAGCAGGATACACATTATTAAATCTTGATATAAGTCCATGAGATTGTTCAAATTTGTAGCAGGATGCACATTATTAGATCTTAATATAAGTCTATGAGATTTTTCAAATTTGTAGCAGGATACACATTATTAGATCTTAATATAAGTCTATGAGATTTTTCAAATTTGTAGCAGGATACACATTATTAGATCTTAATATAAGTCTATGAGATTTTTCAAATTTGTAGCAGGATACACATTATTAGATCTTAATATAAGTCTATGAGATTTTTCAAATTTGTAGCAGGATACACATTATTAGATCTTAATTTAAGTCTATGAGATTTTTCAAATTTGTAGCAGGATACACATTATTAAATCTTGATATAAGTCTATGAGATTTTTCAAATTTGTAGCAGGATACACATTATTAGATCTTAATATAAGTCTACGAGATTTTTCAAATTTGTAGCAGGATACACATTATTAGATCTTGATATAAATCTATGAGATTTTTCAAATTTGTAGCAGGATACACATTATTAAATCTTGATATAAGTCTATGAGATTTTTCAAATTTGTAGCAGGATACACATTATTAGATCTTAATATAAGTCTATGAGATTTTTCAAATTTGTAGCAGGATACAAATTATTAAATCTTGATATAAGTCCATGAGATTTTTCAAATTTGTAGCAGGATACACATTATTAAATCTTGATATAAGTCCATGAGATTTTTCAAATTTGTAGCAGAATACACATTATTAGATCTCAATATAAGTCTATGAGATTTTTCAAATTTGTAACAGGATACACATTATTAGATCTTAATATAAGTCTATGAGATTTTTCAAATTTGTAGCAGGATACACATTATTAGATCTTTATATAAGTCTATGAAATTTTTCAAATTTGTAGCAGGATACACATTATTAGATCTTGATATGAGTCTGTGAGATTTTTCAAATTTGTAGCAAGATACACATTATTAGATTTTAATATAAGTCTACGAGATTTTTCAAATTTGTAGCAGGATACACATTATTAAATCTTGATATAAGTATCAACATAAGACTAAAATTGAATGTCGAATTAATTGCAGCTGTTATAAGACATACAGAATAAACAGCAGAAATCATGTTCAGCATATCCCAGACACCAGAATAACTAAGGTTGTCTTCAATACAGTCATACAGGAAAGATAAATTTCAGGCGACCCTTGATAAAATGGCGCGAACGATTTTGAAGTGGAACGGGCCGAAAGGAGATACATTTCCATGATAGACTATTATTCTCTAGCCTTTATCCTGAAAGATTAAATATACGTATATGCTCTCCTGGCCACCATACTCATCGGACATGAATCCATGAGGTTATTCAGTCTGATAGAATGTCTTGAAGGCAAATGTATACAGGAACAATCCATACAATTGAGGATAAAAATAACGCTAATCCAGTTGCTTTAGGGTGCATATGTAAAGGAACGCGAGTTCGAGAAAGAAACGAATTTGGTAGATCTTTACAAATTTCGATAGACGCACAAGAAACACATAGCCTATTGAAAATACTGAAATTGAATAAAATATTCTAAGTTTGTGACGTATGATAGCAATGAGCGTATTCCGAATCTCAGCGCTGAGCAATCTGATGGCATCACGGTGTTCCGAATTTCACCGATGGAGTCCCTGATGCTCCACCGCTGTCGCACCGGTGCCATCAGCTTGCAGAGGTGGTGGCAGTCTCCATCAGCCGCCATCAGTGAATCTGATTGGTTCTTGTATAGGGCGGGAATTAGCAGACGAATAACATCTTGCACTGTTGTGTCATGGCGGTGTGTTCTGCTGTATTGTTTGTAATGAGCACAACGTAAAAACAATATGTTAATGGCTTATGAGCGAACATGTCAACGGACCAGTTATTACTACCGGTTCAAGAAATAAATTGTTTATGCTCTCTTTTCTTTGAGAGAGTTGGCAGTACGGAATATTCGCAAAATTTTGCTAGCGTAGCACAGACAACAACTTACACAGTCGCCATGACAGCCATCGATACATCCAGCAGTTTTGTTCCTATTTCACTGCAGAGTGACGTCATTGTTGTCCTACCGGTCCGGTGAGATTCGTAATACGCTGAATATCATTCATATACAATATATCGAATATTACTTACGAGAAAATACCACGTACTTTAATAATAATAACAATAATAATAATAATAATAATAATAATAATAATAATAATAATAATAATAATAATAATAATAATAATTCTGTAATTAATAGTGGGTCGAATCACTGAATCTGGTGTTCTTCCAGGATCGTTATTTGTTTGCTCTGATTCAGGTTACATCAACAGTGAACTATTTGTCGAATAGCTCAAACATTTTATTTGCCACTCAAACCTGCCATAGAAAAAAGTGTTGTTTCTGTATGTCCGCCTATACGAACTATTCCAAAAATTTAGAAGCTAGATTATCTCGGGAAAATGATGTGCTCCTATTTCAGCTTCCTCGTCATAATACTAAGAGGTCCAGCCTTTAGATGTTTCTATCTTCAAACCATTTCAGACAGCTAAATCATGAAGCTGTTCTTAGGTGGCTTCGAGATAATCGTGGAGAAAAGGTGACGCAGTTTACAGTTTGAACTGCCTGATGAAGCATATGGCAAATGTGTAACAATAAAAACGCATTCAGGAAGTTTAAATGTTAGGTAATTTATGCTCTATTTTTTTCAATTTCATTTGAAGATACGTTACTCTCTTTCATTAATTTCAATAAACTTGTAATTTGCATTTATTACATTATTCATATTAAATACTGTTCAATATGTTCAATATTAAAAGCTTTCCTTCATCCTGTTCCCTGCAGTTAAAGAGGTGCGATTTAAGATACCGCAGGTGCTATTTAGGAAACTAGTTGCCTAAATGGCACCACTGACAAAAGTTTCGAAAATGTCATTCTACTTAAAAAATATTAAATCAAATTCAAGGGTTCTTTTTTACATGAAAGGTAAATGTCCTGGGAATGTATTTCTGTAAAGGAATGCAGAAAATAAAAATTGTATTGTTCAATAAAAATTATAAATGCGAGAGTGGTGCGATATACGCAACCTTACCCTATAGTCTATCGAAATTATTGAAATTTGAATAACAGCTTCTAAGTCAGTGACAATACGCCTATATGATACCAAAATCATTCATATAGACACAATGTATAGAATATTATTTGCGTAAAAAATTCCACGTATTTTAATAATAATAATAATAATAATAATAATAATAATAATAATAATAATAATAATCCTGTAATTAATAGTGGGTCGAATCACTGACAGACCTTCACCACTGCATCCGTGAACATCGTGTTGGGATGCGCCCGCCGATAAGCAAAATTTCCGCTTCTGGGAGGGAGATAAAATTACTCAGCCAGTACAATAACAAATAATGAATGTCGAAATAAAAATTATCCACTACCATGAGTTTTCAGCTTACAGAAACGAAGAAAAGAATTTTAATTTAGTTTTACAGTTTCACACCATTCGTTTTGTTTACTAGAAACAAAACTTGAAGCTAGTCAATGGGAGAAATTAATTTCAACCTCATCTTTGGAATAATCAATTCATGAGAGAAATACGGCATATGTTGCAAACCTTATAATTAATTTATTCAATCCATAAAATAATTTGTCATTTGATCTGCATTTTCAAGTTAACACACAACGTTTGCATCACTGATCTAAGAACCAGATGCCAGGAGACTATTCTGTATGAATGTACAGTAAACTTTAAAGTACTGCATAATGAAGCAATGTACTCGCACATTAATAATTCAATTAGTCTTTATAAATATTCAATAATCTCTGATATTCATCTTCAAAATCATTCGTCCTTTAAGAACATAACATGTGTGCCTAAATATCTGAACGGACGCAAACAAATTCCTATAAGTATTTGCTTTATTCCATCTTTGTGTGCATGCCGCTCAAAAATTATAATTTAATTCTATTCACAATGACACACACCTTGACTAACGTTTAAATTTAATCATTTCCGGATAACAACGATTATAATCAAGTATACAATACTGTCATTGCAAGTTATCTTGAACCTTACATCCTCTAAGTCTGTCTTTGGAACTGCTCGATACGACATGTACTCATCAACGTAATGGCACGGCAAGGATGCCCCTCCCTCGGGTAACGTGACTCTTTTCAAAAAACGTTGGTTCTTTTACCTTACGGCTCTCTATTGTAAAAGAACTTGGTTCAATACAGACATCATCTTCTCTCGATACTTCGGTTTTGAGAGGAGAACATAGTTTCGTAGCAAGCTTTAATTAACCTGTAATAAGTAAGTATATAAATATAATCGTGTGTACACTCCTCTCTCATCCGGGCTGGGGACCGGCAATGGAGGAGTTACTACAGTTACTTCTGTACATTATATAGGCCTGCATGACTTACACCTTCAGCTAATATGTACATATTCTTATAACAATATTTTACAGGCGTATTATTAGAATTTACATTAATTTACAATTATACACAATCCATATCCCTATCATTGCTGCCATCATCGCTTGTTCCAAAATTAATTATTTCGTCAATGGCATCATCCATTCGGAATTATCCTTTTAATCGTAGGTACTACTTCCTGAACACGATAGAATTCTTCTATTGTATCCCGAATGACATGTTGATCGAAGTCGTCCACTTCAACTTTACACAAGTCTAATTCTGGAATGAACTAATATGTTTAGTTGAACTATAAGAAAATAATAACTTGCAACAATAATTCATTATGTCGCTCTCAGTACACACACTATTGTACATAACTATTATAGCAATAATTTCTAAACATTACATACCTATTCTTTCCCGGAGTAGTGTGAGGTTCATTCAGTTGTAATTCAATATTCTTTTTAATTCTCTTTACGGAACTAATACTTTTGCCAGAGTATTTAGCCGCGCTCTCATATTCCTTAGCAAGAGGTTCCAGCAAATATTTGTTTAATTTTTCCTCCTAGCAACGCTTAATTTTATTATATTTGCGATAATTTCTCTTTCTCGGCTGTGGATAACAGCGTTACTTTTTCTCCGCAGTGGTGTGATTTCACCATAATTACTACCATGAGGTTGCTGCTCCATGTTAACACTACTGGTACGCAGTGAAGGAAATAGTTCTATGTTTCTTGACAAGAGATTATGCTGCGGAGCATGCGCAAACAACTCAGTTGGCTCCACCCGCGTTACGCGCTTCCTTCCCTCTGCCCCCCTGACCCCGCTCAGAAGGTTCAAGATAATTTGCAATAACAGTACTTTCATAATGCACTTTAGGGTCCCTGAGAATACTTATTGTATAACTAAAACTTCTATTTTTATAATACTTCATGGAAGATAGCTACTATAATTCGAAACTTCGGCATTTTTTGTATGTGTATGTATTTAAATACCCGGTGGCAGTAGTAACTAATTACACTCAATAATGACAATTAATAATAAACACAATTAATAAATAATCAATTAATAATAATACAAATAATAATAAATACTACTAATAATTAATAGTAATTGTAATAATAATAATAATAATAATAATAATAATAATAATAATAATAAGGAGCATCCCAAATTAAATGAAGCACGATCACTTAAGATAACATTTAAAGTAAATCTCATTTCTATCTTAACCCTAAGTTCGAACTAAAACCCACGAGTATGATATCTTCATACATGCACAAGTACCTTTCAGCACTACACTCATTTCGCTGTCAACTCACTCACTGCACTGGAACTACGACACATTTCACTGATACTATTCTGATTTCAATAACACTTCAAAAACATTTCGCTGTTCACGTATTTTGCACTACCACTATAAACTATAGAACTTAACTGATACCAACACACTTCACTTACACAACACATTTCAGACTTCACTGACACAACACACTTCTTCACTGATACAACACTTCAAATAACAAAACATCAATTACAACCTTTAAATAGTGTGCATAATATACTACCGTCTATTAGTAAAGTTCTTAAGCCTATTTCTAATACGTTTTTGGTTGTTGGTAAAGCCTTTAGTAAGTCTGTAGGTAAAGCATTCCAGTTCCTGATAGTACGATTGAGAAAAGAAAACTTTCCAGTGTCCGACGTCCGTATGCTTTCCCTCAATTTATATGAGTGGTCGTTCCTTGAAGAGTATTTTCGCGGCTGCAATCTACTTTTTTTATTTATCTCCAGGCAAGCTCACCTCTGTATCTTTTGAACATTGCGCATAATCGAATTCGCGTTCTCCTGTCCGTGAGTGTGTCCCATTTTAATGGTGCATTATCACGACAACGCTTGAGGGCCCGTTTTTTAATCTTTTCCAATGTCTCAATATGTACTAATCTGTAAGGATCCCGATATGCAGCACCATATTCCATTACTGGACGCACTAGTGATATATATGCAATCTCTTTGGATTTATCATAGCCTTTCTTTAGTACCCTCATCACAAAGTGTAACGCTCTCCATGCTTTTTCCGCTGTGTCAGTAATGTGTTTCCTCCAGCCGAGATCGCTGATCAATGTTATGCGTTCAACATAAGTAAATATCTGTTTTTTTATGCAAGTTTAATCACTTCTGATGCTATTGTCTTACCAAACAATAAGATAAAGTAGATGCACGTGAAAGAAAAATATACTCAATTTAGTAGTTACAATATATGTAGCATATTTAATAAATTTTCAATTGTGAATTATTCGCAATTTAACTCCTGGTTACACATGAACACCTATTATCAAATAAAAATATTTTACAATGCATGTGAATATATTTTTATAAATATTTATTACTAAATAAATATCTTACAAGTACAGGTTATACATTTTCTCAGTTTACATCATATCCTTCGCTTTCCATTTAAAAAATCTATCCAGTTACTCATTTCATTGTAATGTCAGCAGTGGTGGGAGACTTTCTTCGACAACACTTCAGTAAGTAATGCTTGAAGTACATTCTGTAACACTTACTAGAGAAACACAGTGCTACTGGGTTAAAACAAGAATTAAATATAAGCAAATACATGCATACTGTGAAAATGTAATACATCTCAATAGGATAGTCAGATTTAGATCTAACAGTGTAAGTCGACAAAATGTGATATGGAAGAAAACTAATAACAAACACCACAGTAAAGCCCAACACAATTCTTGTTGTGCTCCTTCGCGAGTTTCCTTGATTGTGAGTTTCTCCAGACACTATTTTGGTACTTCTCATTAAATGGCGTGCCGCCAGACAATACATACAAGCTGTTACACCAAGGGGAAGAATACAGAACACCACAAGCTCAAATACGACCACCTTTTGGAAGTATTTCCAGCTGTTGTAGACAGAACACGTATCATCGACGTGCATAGCTAACGCGTATGGAATCGCAAACAATGAACATATTGTCCATACTCCCAGGATGGTGGCAATCGTTACGATTCTTGTCATGGATTGACGTCTGTTCTGTAAAGGCCTCGATATTACTTGGTACCTCTGAATGCTCATAACAGATATCAAATATGCAGACACTCCTATACTAGAGTGTCGAAAGAACCCAAACATCTTGCAACAAACTTCACCGAGTTGCCAAGATTCCGACTCTGCATTGATGTAAGAAAGTATTGTGTTCGTGGTTAATAATATTAAATCACTAACAGCCAAATTCAATACGTAAAAGTTGGGAACAGTGTGCATTTCTGAATTGCATATTATCACAACTAGGACAGCTACATTACCAATTGCACCAAATATAAATAAAAGTATATATATTACAGGTTGAACATATGTAAGAAAATTTTCGTATCTGGTATAATAAAAATCATCCGTGTTAACGAAAGTTGGAATTACAGCCTTATAGCCTTCCTCGAAAGTTATAATTCCATTTGTACATTGAGCCTTTCCCAGCACTCCCCACCACATTCCCGACACTTGTTCTGGACTCTCACATCTTGAAACTTCTGTATCCTTTACTACTTTGATATTATGATTCTGGCACCATCTCCAAACATTCAAGAGTCCACAGTCACATTCCAGTGGGTTTCCGTATAAGAGTAAATCTGTTAAACTGGGCATGACTCTAAATATATTTTCATCTATGGTCTTCAGGTGGTTATTTCTCAGGTCTAGTATTTTAAGTCTAGTTGCGTTTTCTAATGATTTGGGCATTAGAAGATTTATATTACAATCTGATATGTATAATTCCTCCACTGTCTGTATGTTAAGAGAGGAACCGTTACTTGGAATCTGAAGTTCTTCGTTTCCATCTATATACAAATAATTCAGCTTAGTCAAGTGTACAAATACGTCTGGATGAAGAGTGGATAATCTGTTGTGTGATAGCCAAAGAATACTCAAATTATTCAACCCAATAAAAACATCACTTCTCAAGCTGTTTAACAAATTACTCTCTAAATTCAGCAATGCTAATGATACCAAACCTTCAAATATTCCGATCTCCAAATTCTCAATTTTGTTGTTCTCCAGCCGGAGACTTTTCATGTGAGTCATATCTTTAAATGTACCAACATTTAATTCCCTCAGCAAGTTGTGCTGCAGAGTAAGTCGGCGAAGTGATGACAGACCTTTGAAAGCATCTGTATCTATGTACGAGATATTGCAATAATTGAGGTTCAGATATTCAATTTGAAATATATTTCTGGACACAAATGCCTCCTTTCCAAGTTCGTTTAAGTTGTTGTGGCCAATGTTTAAACTATGTATTCGGCTGCGATAAACGTGAGGTAATTGTTTTAAAGCAGCATGTGAGCAATCCAATACAGCTTGCTCTGGTTCACACCAACATCCATGAGGACATAGCCATGAGGAGTGTATAGCCGGGGTGACCAACCACATCCAGAATATGAGGACCGGTATTAGTAGTATTGAAGAGACTGAGATGATTCTTGAACGTGAAGACATAGTGGTGAGTGATCTGTGGAGAACAAAAGAGTAACATCAATATTTTTATGCTTAAAAAGAAGAATATTTATTTTTATAATTATAAAGCTACACATATCTTTTGGCTTCTAATTGAGAGGTCTAAAGATACTGAATTAAAATTTGGGGCGAGTCTTGATGACAGTCCACCTATATGTAGGCAAAAATTTCACACAGACTGTCTACAAATATCATTTATACAGGAGCTCTTGTTTACTGTACATGCGCAGTGTATTCTAAGCGGTACATACAATAAGGGAGCTCCAAATTTTATTTCCATATCTACAGGGTGTTTTCCGAGGTGGTCTTACAAACTTTCAGGGATGATGGCGAAGGGCACATGTATCAATTTGAGATAGGAATCCTGGTCCGGAAATGACTGAGTCGAAACTTATAAGCAAAAATAGCTGTGTGGAATAGAATTGGAAATTTGGCACCACGTGCTCTCCTTCCCTTAACCTTTGGATCAGTCGTGGAAAAATGGTATGAGCCGGATGTCTCCTACGTGGGTACTTGTATGGATACAATCTGTGAGCTTGTTTACTGTTCCCATTGTCTCATCCGCATTCGAACAAATAACACTCCACAAAAACATCTCAACACACAAACAACACAAACAAACAAATACAACCACACAGACGTATACAAACTCAAATGTAACACCTGCAACAACTTCTACATAGGACATACAGCCAGATCATTTCAAACACGTTACAAAGAACACATCACAACAATAACAAAATTACAAAACACCTCCACATATGCAGAACACATCACAAATGCTAACCACATCCACAGAGACATCAACACAGACATGGAAATACTTCACATCCAACCAAAAAGCCAGAAACGAAACACACTAGAACAATATGAAATATACAAACACACGAAAACACACCCCAACGAAATTCTCAACACACAACTCAACTTCAAAAACACACACTATACCACACGAACGCACCCTCACAGGAAACAGAACAAGAGGCGCCAAGACAAAAAACGACCAGATCTGAGGATGACAAGTATCGTTAGAATTTAACACAAGAAAGTCTTATCATACATGTTCCGATGTGATATAGTGTTAAAAGTTATGTAATCAAGATGTACAATATAATAATATGCCAGTACAAATTTTAAAACTAGATTTTATAATTGTTTATCAAGAAAGTATTCGTAAACTGTTGGTGAGTTTAGAAACACAAATTCGAATGAAATTGTTATTTAAAAAATAAATATAGTTTCATTTTCCTGGTATTAATATATCATGTGTAAATTTATTTAAATAATGTTTGTTGATTTAATTAATTTTATTTAAATTTCATAATTTGCGATTGTATCACATGGAATGAAGCATATTAGTTGTATGTTTAACGGCCTATTAAATTGAATTCGCTGGATGGATGGATGGATGGATGGATGGATGGATGGATGGATGGATGGATGGATGGATGGATGGATGGACAAAATGAAAATCAATCAAATCATACTGAATTAATTAAATGGAAATAACTAATTTATAAAATCTCTATTAAATTTTCATTCGTTTTTTCACATTCTTTGTCAATTCTAGGTATTACGTTGCATATCATGGACGTAACCGAAAAAGAAACGGAACTCCTTATCAAATTTGATCAATGATGTTCAGCTCGTGATTTCTCGATAATTCGAAAGATTTGCGTCGGTTACCTCATTAAGAGATTACAATTGAAGAGTGTGATGCCAAACTCGCTCACTATATTTAACAATTTTTATTAATTTACACATATTTATGGTTACGTTTGAGACTTCTATCTTATACTTTAAGAGCGTGTTCTTCCAGAACAACGCCAATCCTTGTCTGAAAAGTACAGTCAACTCTGGTGCATGCCACTTGGAAAATTGCTCAGTCCGAAAACTGTTTGTTACAAAACCTAACCCAGTCCTTTCATAAAAATGCACTGAACGCGTTTTGGAATCACTCTCTGCAATTACATTATCACAATCACCACGATTTTCAACATTATCATCTGCCTGAATCCCGCCCCCACTCTTGAGAATTTTGAATTACAATTGACAGTAATGGCGTTAATGAAGGCAGCAATATAAGGCAACACAATACAAGCACAGACAACAGAAACAACGTCTCTCGGGAAGAGAGGTAAATCTTAATTTTCCTGCCGGGAATCGAACCCATGATCGCTCAATTTTTAGCTGTCAACGCTGCACTTGAGTCACAATGTGGAACCTTATTAACTACACTACCGTTATCATCAATATCGTCTCTACCATAACCACCATCACCTCTATAATCAAACCCCACAACGCCACTTTAATTTGGTCACAAGAATTGCTTGCTGGCCTGGTTGATATTGTGAACTATGAACATACACGTAATAAACCTAACTGTCATGAGTTCACCCTGCGTCTTCAATTATACTACAAGAGAATATGAGAAGAAGTCATTATTTTCACTCACTCTTCAGGGAATCGGAGCCAGTTCCGATGTTATAATTCCTGAATGTAATATTGAAATTATTCGCATCTAAAACTAGGGACTCATTAGTCCATCACAGCAAACTAAATCACTTACCAAAATACGTAGAAAGTTGAATTCCCCTGACTGGTAATTGATTCTACAAGGCACATAAAGTGGCATTCAACTGTGGTGATGCAACAGCTCCTGGAATTATGAGAGACGTAGTCCTCAAGGACGGCGAAGTCTGTGATCCAGCACATGACAGTTGCTGCACGACCTGCTGTCCTTATCTCAGAACTCGCTGCATCCTGTTCCTGTTCCTGTTAATGGAATGGAATACAATTTTGGGAGAGGGGCACTACGGACGAGTACTGTGACTTTTCAAGATGTATTGCGCTAACACTCCAGCCAGGCCCATTCCCAAGCCCACGCCGGCTGACTACACTAAGGTTCGCAGCGTATCCAGGTTCGAGCAGGCAAACCCAATCGTCCCTAGGATAGCCCCCTCCGTGCGTCGCCAGCCGGAGTTCGGGGAATGATGTGGAATTTTATTTATTTATTTATTTAATTATTTTTTATTGATTTATTTATTTATTTATTTATTTATTTATTTATTTATTTATTTATTTATTTATTTATTTATTTATTTATTTATTTGTCTATTTATTTATTTAATTATTTTATTTATTTATATTTATTATTTTTTTCATTTATTTATTTATTTATTTATTTATTTGTCTGTTTATTTATTTATTTGTCTGTTTATTTATTTATATATTTGTCTGTTTATTTATTTATTTAATTATTTTTATTTATTTATTTTTATTTATTTATATTGTTTATTTATTTATTTCTTTATTTATTTGTCTTTTTATTTATTTATTTAATTATTTTTATTTATTTATTTTTATTTATTTATTTATTTATTTATTTGTCTGTTTATTTATTTATTAATTATTTTTATTTATTTATTTATTTATTTATTTTGCTAATAATTAAAAAATATAATATAAACAGACTTTAGCTCGCCCTGAAAGAGAAGAACTCCCGAATTGAAATTAAGAATTAGGGGAGAGTTGGGTAGTATTGGACATCGGGTAATATCGGACAGTCAGTTTCTTTCGTCTTCCACCAGATGATAGTACCTGAATGACATGGTTACGTTTCTGTGATGTCGCATACAGAAACGTAACCATTTCATTCGGATACTACCATCTGTTGGTAGATGATAGAAACGTACTGTCCGATATTACCCGATGTCCGATACTACCCAACTCTCCCCTAATACAATTTGTTTATGTCTAATATGCATTTTAAATTTATAACTTTGCAATTTTTATAAATTCCATACCTAACTTTCTAATTTAAAACTAGAACTAGTAAAATTGACAAGATTAGGATATTTAAATATCAATTTGTTATATATATTGGGCCTAAATAATGACGAAATGAGAAATGTTGAGGCAATAATGTAGATGCGGGGAAACGGGAGAACCCTGAGAAAAACCCAAATTTCGAACATGTCCTTGTCTATGAGATTTCTCAAATTTGTAGCAGGATAGCCATTATTAATTCTTAATATAATTATCAACATAAGACTAAAATTTAAAATCCAATTAATTGCAGCTATAATGAGACATACAGAATAAACAGCAAAAAATAATGTCCAGAGTATCCCAAACACCAGAGTAACTAAGGTTGCCTTCAGTACAGTCATACAGGAAAGAAATTTAGGTCGATCCTTGATAAAAAGGCGTGAACAATTATGAAATGAAACGGGAAGTTAGGATATAATTTTCTTGGCAGCTTATTACTCTCCAACCGTTATCCTGAAAGATTAGATATACGTAAATGTTCTCTTGGCCACACTACTCACCGGACTTGAATCCATGCGATAATTAAGTCTGATATTCTTTGAAGACAAGCGTATACAGGAACAATCCATAGAATTGAAGGTAAAAATAACACTAATGCAGTTGCTTTAGGGAGCATATGTAAACAAACACTAGTTCGAGAAAGAAACGAATTTGGTAGATCTTCCTGAATTGCGGTAGATGCACAAGAAACACATAGCCTAGAAATTGTATTATGAAATTGGATTTACGAGTAATTATAATTTTTTTTATGCTGATTTTGGCTCTAAAGTATGTAACCATATCCCGTCGCTCTCATTATTTGATTAATTGACATAAATCGTAACATTGAAAATACTGAGATTTCGATAAAACCTTCTAAGTCTGTGACGTTCTATGATAACATTATAATTCATATAGATACAATATATAGAATATTACTTACATAAAAAATGACACGTATTTTAATAATAATAGTAATCTATACTAATAATAAATCTGCAGCCGAAATTTTTCTGGTAATTTTCGATTTTCCAAAAATAATTGGTCCTAACATATATAATTAACCACGCTGAAACCGAAAATCGCTTTTTTGAAATTTTTGTTTGTATGTCTGTCTGTCTGTATGTTTGTTACCTTTTCACGCGATAATGGCTGAACGGATTTCGATGAAAATTGGAATGTAAATTAAGTTTGTTGTAACTTAGATTTTACGCTATATGGCATTCAAAATACATTATTTAAAAGGGGGGTTATAAGGGGGCCTGAATTAAATAAATCGAAATAACTCGCTTATTATTGATTTTCATGAAAAATGATACATAACAAAAGTTTCTTTAAAAATAATTTGCGATAACTTTTATTCCAAACAAATTTTGATAGGACTGATATTTAATGAGATAAATGAGTTTTAAAATTAAAATAACTGCCATCTGAGGCCGTGTAATGAATTAAAAAACAAATGACTTCGTCTATAAGGGGCTTTGAACAGCAACAATCGAAAACTATGAAAGATAGCCCACAGAGAATATTTCTGTGTTTGTATGAAGTAATATCGGAAGCTAAATTAACCGATTTGTATAATTAATTATTATTTCACCATTGGAAAGTGTAGTTTCTCTAGATGGACATAATGCTATAATGTTATTACAGTAACTTCTAATATAATATAATATAAAATAAATATGTAATATTATATAATATAATTTAAGTTATTTGAAGGGTTCAGAACCATAGTGGGCCAAGCGCCATTAACGCAATACGTAGAAAACAAGGGTTAAAATTTAGTTATTACCATAATTCAATGGAAACCTATAACAAGTAAAATAAAATATACACATTAAACCTAAATGATGTCAATCTTCATTAAACTATGGTTGCATGTAATAAAAATTAAGAAACATGTTAAAGGAATTGTCATTGCACCAAATGAGTGTCTCTGGACCAAAATGATCGCATTTTAATTATTTGGATGCAATTTAAATTAAGTAACATATTAAACGATTTATCCTCCTATCAAACACGAATGTTCCCTGGATCAAATGTCCTATTTTAATTATGTAATTACTTTATATTTATTTCTAACGGGTGCAGCGGAGCGCACGGGTACGGCTAGTAGTAATAATAAAAATCCTGTATTTAATTGTTTGTGGAATCACTGATAGACCTTCACCACTGCATCCGTGAACATCGTGTTGGGACGCGCCCGCCGATAAGCAAAGTTTCCGCTTCTGGGCGGGAGATAAAATTGCTCAGCCAATACAATAACAAATAATGAACGTCGAAATAAAAAGTACCCTCTACCATGCGTTTTCATCTTACAGAAACGAGAAGAATTTTAATTCAGTTTTGCAGTTTTACACCATTCGTTTCGTCTGCTAGAAACAAAAATTGAAGCTAGGCAATGGGAGAAATTAATTTCAAACCTCGTCTTTGGAATGATATATTCATGAGAGAAATACGGCATACGTTGCAAACCTTACAATTAATTTATTCAATCCGCTAAGAATTTGTCATTTGATCTACATTTTCAAGTTAACAGACCACGTTTGCATCACTGATCTGAGAACCAGATGACACCAGACCATTCTGTATGAATGTACAGTAAACTCTTAAGTTCACCATAATGAAGCAATGTACTCGCACATAATAATAAAATATAATTCAATTAGTATTGATAAACATTCAGTAAGGATAACGGAGAGGGTTTGGAATTGAACGGGTTACATCAGCTGCTTGTCTATGCGGATGACGTGAATATGTTAGGAGAAAATCCACAAACGATTAGGGAAAACACGGGAATTTTACTGGAAGCAAGTAAAGAGATAGGTTAGGAAGTAAATCCCGAAAAGACAAAGTATATGATTATGTCTCGTGACCAGAATATTGTACGAAATGGAAATATAAGAGCTGGAAATTTATCTTTTGAAGAGGTGGAGAAGTTCAAATATCTTGGAGCAACAGTAACAAATATAAATGATACTCGGGAGGAAATTAAACACAGAATAAATATGGGAAATGTCTGTTATTATTCGGTTGAGAAAATTTTATCATCCAGTCTGCTGTCCCAAAAATCTGAAAGTTAGAATTTATAAAACAGTTATATTACCAGTTGTTTTTTATGGTTGTGAAACTTGGATTCTCACTATGAGAGAGGAACACAGGTTAAGGGTGTTTGAGAATAAGATGCTTAGGAAAATATTTGGGGCTAAGAGGGATGAAGTTACAGGAGAATGGAGAAAGTTACACAACACAGAACTGCACGCATTGTATTCTTCAACTGACATAATTAGGAACATTAAACCCAGACGTTTGAGAAGGGCAGGATATGTAGCACGTATGGGCGAATCCAGAAATACATATAAAATGTTAGTTGGGAGGCGGGAGGGAAAAAGACATTTAGGGAGGCCGAGACGTAGATGGGAAGATAATATTAAAATGGATTTGAGGGAGGTGGCGTATGATGATAGAGAATGGATTAATCTTGTACAGGATAGGGACCAATGGCTGGCTTATGTGAGGGCGGCAAAGAAACTTCGGGTTCCTTAAAAGCCATTTGTAAGTAAGTAAGTATTATTAAATAAATATCTTACAATATACAGGTTACAAATTGTCTTAGTTTACATCATATCAATCTTCTGTCCATTTAAAAAAACTCTATACAGTTACTCATTTCTTTGCAACATCAGCAGCGGTCGGAGATTTTCTCCGAAAACACTTGAGTAAGTAATTCTTGAAGTATCTTCTGTAACACGTACTGGAGCAACATAATGCCACTGGGTTAAAACAAGAATTAAATATAAGCAAGTACATGGATACTGTGAACATGTAATATATCACATCGTGATGGTCAAACTCTGCTCTAAAAATGTAAGTCAACAAAATGTGATGTGGAAGAAAACTAATAACAAACACCACAGTAAAGCTCAACACTATTCTTGTTGTGCTCCTTCTCGAGTTTGCTTGGTTATGAGTTTTTCCAGACACTATATTGGTACTTCTCATTAAATGGCGTGCCGCCAGACAATACATACAAGCTGTTACACCAAGGGGAAGAATACAGAACACCACAAGCCCAAACACGACCACGTTTTGGAAGTATTTCCAGCTGTCGTAGACAGAACACACATCATCGACGTGCATAGCTAACGTATACGGAATCGCAAACAATGAACATATTGCCCAAACTCCCAGGATGGTGGAAATCGTTACGATTCTTGTCATGGATTGATGTCTGCTGTGTAAAGGCTTCGATATTACTAGGTACCTTTGAATGCTCATAACAGATATCAAATATGCAGACACTCCTATACTAGAATGCCGGAAAAACCCAAACATCTTGCAACAAACTTCACCGAGTTGCCAAGATTCTGACTCTGCATTAATGTAAGAAAGTATTGTGTTCATGGTTAATAATATTAAATCACTAACAGCCAAATTTAATATGTAAACGTTGGGAACAGTGTGCATTTCTGAATTGCATATTACCACAACTAGGACAGCTACATTACCAACTGTGCCAAATATAAATAAAAATATATATATTACAGGTTGAACGTATGCAACAAAATTGTCGTAACTTGCATAATAATCATCCGTGTTAACGAAAGTTGGAATTACAGCCTTATAGCCTTCTTCGAAAGTTACACTTCCATTTCTACACTGAGCCTTTCCCAGCACTCCCCACCACATTCCCGACACTTGTTCAGGACTCTCACATTTTAAAACTTCTGTATTCTTTACTATTTTGATGTCATGTTCCTGACCCCATCTCCAAACATCTAAGAGTCCACAGTCACATTCCAGAGGGTTTCCGTACAAGAGTAAATATTTTAACCTAGGCATGATTCGAAATATATTTTCATCTATGGTTTTCAGGTGGTTATTTCTCAGGTCTAGTATTTTAAGTCTAGTTGCGTTTTCTAATGATTTGGGCGTCAAATGACTTATATTACAATCAGAAATGTATAAGTCCTTCACTGTCTGTATGTTAAGAAAGGAACTGTTACTTGGAATCTGAAGTTCTTCGTTTCCATCTAAATACAAATAACTCAGCTTAATCAAGTGTATAAACACATCTGGATGAAGAATGGATAATCTATTGTGTGATAGCCAAAGCATATTCAAATTATTTAACCCAATAAAAACATCACTTCTCAAGCTGTTTAACAAATTATGCTCTAAATCTAGCAATTCTAATGATACCAATCCTTCAAATATTCCGATCTCCAAGTTCTGAATTTTGTTGTTCTCCAGCAGGAGACCTTTCATGTGAGTCATATCTTTAAATGTACCAACATTTAATTCCCTCAGCAAGTTGTGCTGCAGAGTAAGACGGCGAAGTGATGACAGACCTTTGAATGCATCTGTATCTATGTACGAGATATTGCAATAATTGAGGTTCAGATATTCAATTTGGAAAATATTTCTGGATACAAATGCCTCCTTTCCAAGTTCGTTTAAGTTGTTGTGGCCAAGGTTGAATTTATGTATTCGGCTGTGATAAACGTGAGGTAATTGTTTTAAAGCAGCATGTGAGCAATCCAGTACAGCTTGCTCTGGATCACACCAACATCCGTGAGGACATAACCATGAGGAGTGAATAGCCAGGGTGAGTAACCACATCCAGAATATGAGGACCGGTATTAGTAGTAATAAAGCGACTGAGATGATTCTTGAACGTGAAGACATGGTGGTGAGTGATCTGTCGAGAAGAAAAGAGTAACATCAATATTTTTATGCTTAAAAAGAAGAACATTTATTTTTAATAATTAGGAAGCTACACATAATATCCTTTTGGCTTCTATTTGAAAGGTTTAAATATATGGATTTAAAATTTGGGGCGAGTCTTGATGATAGTCCACCTGTATGTAGGCAAAAATTTCGTACTACTGTCTACAAGTAGCATTTATACAGGACCTTTTGTTTACTGTACATGCGCAGTGTATTCTAAGCGAAATATAGAACAATAACGGAGCTCCAAATTTTATTTTCATTTCTACAGGGTTTTTCCGAAGTGGTCTTACAAACTTTCAGGGATCATGGCGAAGGGCACATGTATCAATTTGAGATCAGGAACCATGGTCCGGAAATGACCGATTCGAAAGTTATAAGTAAAAATGGCTGTGTGGAAATGGATTTGTAATTTGGCACCACGTGCCCTCCTTCCCTTAACTTTTGGAACAGTCGTGGAAAATGGTATGGGCCGGATGTCTCCTACGTGGGTACTTGTACCGATACAATCTGTGAGCTTGTTTACCTTTCCCATTGGCTCATCCGTATTCGAAAATCAGGTCTGCTTATTCCGTTCTCGTGTACTCCTCCATTTCACTAGGCCTGATCGACTGGACACATGGATGGATGGATGGATGAATGGATGGATGGATGGATGGATGGATGGATGGATGGATGGATGGATGGATGGATGGATGGATGGATGGATGGATGGATGGATGGATGGATGAATGGACAAAATGAAAATAAATCAAATCATACTGAATTAATTAAATGGAAATAACTAATTTATAAAATCTCTATTACATTTTTATTCATTTTTTTTTTCACATTCTTTGTCAAGTCTAGGTATTACTTTGCAAATCATGGACGTAACCGAAAAAGAAACGTAACTCCTCATCATATTTGATCAATGATGTTCAAATCGTGATTTCTCGATAATTCGACCGATATCCTTCGGTTAGCTCATTAAGTGATTACAATTGAAGATTGTATTGCCAAACTCACTCACTACATTTGACCATTTTTTATTGCTTTCCACATATTTATGATTATGTTTGAGACTTCTATCTTATACTTTAAGGGTGTTTTCTTCCAAAACAACGCCAATCCTTGTCTGAAAAGTACAGTTAGCTATCGTGCATGCCACTTGAAAAATTGCTCAGTCCGAAAATTGTTGGTTACAAAAACTAATCCAGTCCTTTCATAAAAATGGACTGAACGCGTTTGGAACCACATTCTGTAATTACATTATCACCATCACCACGATTTTCAACATTATCATCTGCCTGAATCCCGTCCCCACTCTTGAGAATTTTGAACTAAGATTGACAGTAATGGCGTTAATGAAGGCAAAAATATAAGACAACACAATACAAGCACAGACTACAGAAACAACGTCTCTCGGGAAGAGAGGTAAATCTTCATTTTCCTGCCGGAAATCAAACCCAGGATCACTGAATATTCAGCTGTAAACGCTGCACTTGAGTCACAATGTGGAACCTTATTAACTAACCTACGTTATCATCAATATCGACTCTACCATAACCACCATCACCTCTATAATCAAACCCCACAACGCCACTTTAATTTGGTCACAAGAATTGCTTGCTGGCCTGGTTGCGTATTGTGAACTATGAACATACACGTAATGAACCTAACTGCCATGAGTTCACCCTGGGTCTTCAATTATACT
>JAJSOF020000009.1:170914264-170951764 GCA_025594305.2 Periplaneta americana
CCCTTGGTAAAATGGCGTGAACAATTTTGAGATGGAACGAGCCGAAACGACATACAATTCCATGGCAGAGTATTACTTTCTAACCATTATACTGAAAGATTAGATATACGTAGATGTTCTCCTGGCCACCATACTCATCGGATTTGAATCCATGAGATTATTAAGTCTGATAGGATTTCTTGAAGATTAACGTTTACAGGAACAATCCACACAATTGAGGGTAAAAATAACGCTAATGCAGTTGCTTTAGGGAGGATCTAAAAAGAAACGCTGTTTTGAGAAAGAAACGAATTTGGTAGATCTTCATGAATTGCGGTAAATGCACAAGAAACATAGGGTAGAGTAGCATAAATAGCACCGCTTCCTATGGCACCACTGCTAGTTTAAAACAAGTTACTGTAGTAGTGTGGCATCTAGTGGTATTGTTACAATCTACCATATGAACTTCCACCATGTCACTTGATTTCTGCCACATCTTTGTGCTAGCAACATGGAGATAGAGTATTTAATATAATCGCTCAGGTGGATGTAAATTTAGCTAACATTTTGTAACTAAATACGGATTTATATGCAAAGGAATCCATAATCTTAAGATGTTATTGGTTAAAAGAAATATTAAAGAACATTTAACTTAGTACGACTTTCGAACATGTGGTGATTATAGGCTAGAATGAAGGATATAATAACTTATGACGTAGTTTCTTAATTCGCACCACTTTGTAGGTGGCTAATTGGCACAGGTGCGATATGAGCAACTGTAGCAATTCTAGCTGTACAAAAGAAGGCCGAAAAATTTTAACTGAACTAGGAACGCATCAGGTGGGTGCAATATCAAGTGGTGAAAAGGGCGTTAATACAACAAGTGTGTGTTGTACAAGCGCTACTTCTGTATGTCCAACAATACGAGCCATTCCAAAAATTTAGAAGCTAGATTATCTCGGGAAAATGATGTGCTCCTATTTCAGCTTCCTCGTCATAATATTCAGAGGCCCAGCCTTTAGATGTTTCTATCTTCAAACCATTTCAGACAGCTAAATCATGAAGCGGTTCTTAGGTCGCTTCGAGATAATCGTGGAGAAAAGGTGACGCAGTTTACAGTTCGAACTGCCTCATGAAGCATATGGCAAATGTGTAACAATAAAACGCATTCAGGAAGTTTAAATGTTAGGTAATTTACGCTCTATTTTTTCAATTTCAATTGAAGATATGTTACTCTCTTTCATTAATTTCAAGAAACTTGTAATTTGCAGTTATTACATTATTCATATTAAATACTGTTCAATATGTTCAATATTAAAAGCTTTCCTTCATACTGTTCACTGCAATTAAAGAGGTGCGATTTAAGAAACCGCAGGTGCTATTTAGGAAACTAGTTGCCTAAATGGCACCACTGACAAGTGTTTCGAAAATGTCATTCTACTTCAAAAATATAATATCAAATTCAAGGGTTCTTTTTTACATGAAATGTAAATGTCCTGGGAATGTATTTCTGTAAAGGAATGCAGAAAATAAAAATTGTATTGTTCAATAAAAATTATAAATGCTAGAGTGGTGCGATATACGCAACTTTACCCTAAAGTCTATTGAAATTATTGAAATTTGAATAAAACCTTCTAAGTCAGTGACATTACGCCTATATGATACCAAAATCATTCATATAGACACAATGTATAGAATATTACTTGCGTAAAAAATTCCACGTATTTTAATAATAATGATAATAATCCTGTTTTTAGTAGTCGGTCGTATCACTGATAGACCTTCACCACTGCATCCGTAAACATCGTGTTGGGACGCTCCCGCCGATAAGCAAAGTTTCCGCTTCTGACCGGGAGATAAAATTGTTCAGCCAATACAATAACAAATAATGAACGTCGAAATAAAAAGTACCCTCTACCATGCGTTTTCATCTTACAGAAACGAGAAGAATTTTAATTCAGTTTCACAGCATTCGTTTTGACTACTAGAAACAAAAATTGAAGCTAGGCAATGGGAGAAATTAATTTCAAACCTCGTCTTTTGAATGATAATTTCATGCGAGAAATACGGAATACGTTGCAAACCTTATTTACTTACTTAAAAATGGCTTTCAGGAACCCGAAGGTTCATTGCCGACCTCACATAAGCTCGCCAGCGGTCCCTATCCTGTGCAAGATTAATCCAGTCTCTATCATCATACCCCACCTCCTTCAAATCCATTTTAATATTATCCTCCCATCTACGTCTCGGCCTCCCTAAAGGTCTTTTTCCCTCCGATCTCCCAACTAACACTCTATATGCATTTCTGGATTCGCCCATACGTGCTACATGCCCTGCCCATCTCAAACGTCTGGATTTAATGTTCCTAATTATGTCAGGTGAACAATACAATGCGTGCAGTTCTAACTTTCTCAATTCTCCTGTAACTTCATCCCGCTTAGCCCCAAATATTTTCCTAAGCTCCTTATTCTCAAACACCCTTAACCTATGTTCCTCTCTCAGAGTGAGAGTCCAAGTTTCACAGCCATACAGAAGAACCGGTAATATAACTGTTTTATAAATTCTAATCTAACCTCTTGTACTCCCACGAAGTCTATTCTACATCTAGCTAGTTCTTTTGCTACTAATGTTACCCCTCCTGTTCTATGTTGCAAACCTTATAATTAAATTATTCCATCCGTCAAAGAATTTGTAATTTCATCTTCATTTTCAAGTCAAGACACAACGTTTGCATCTCTGATCTATGAACCAGGTGACACCAGACTATTCTGTATGAATATAAAGTAAACACTTAGGCCCATATTCATAGACATTCTTAGCGCAGGCTTCCGGTGGATGATCAGCGAACTAACGTTTTTCGTATTCATAAATCAGTGTTAGAAATATGATATGATACGAATCCTGTACAAGTAATCAGTCGATAGTCGGGGCTAGTTTAGCACGCTCGTAGCGCGGGCTAGCGAAATATCTATGTTTAGCACTCTTAAGTACTACATAATGAAGCAATGTCTTCGCGCAATTTAATAAAGTATAATTAAATTAGTCTTAATAAATATTCAATAATCTCTAATTTTGACCTTCAAAATCATTCGTCTTTTAAGGCCATAACTTGTGTTCCTAAATATTTGAATTGATGCAAACAAATTCTCATAAGTGTTTGCTTCATTCCACCTTTTTTATGCATGCCGCTCAAAAAATTATAATTTAACTCTATTCGCAAAGACACACCTTGACTAACGTTTAAATGAAATCATTTTCGGATATCCACGATTAGGCCTATAAGCAAATATAGGCTACAGTACTTGCATAATGCAGTTTAGGGTCCCTGAGAATATATATTGTCCAACTAAAACTTGTATTATTGAAAATACTTCATGGAAGATGTTGTAATTTCTAAATTCGAAATTTTTTTGCTTTTAATAAAAGATAAATATCTGTTTCTTATACAAGTTTCATCAATCGTGATGCTTTTGTCTTACCAAAAAAAAAAGAAAGTACACAAGCACGTGAATGATAAGTATACTCAATTCTATAGTCATATACTAGCATATTTAAGAAATTATCAATGATGAAATATACATGAAATAACGCCTGGTTGCATTCAAATACTTGTCATGTAATAAAAGTACATAAATATATTTATAATTATTTATTATTAAATAAATATCTTACAATATACAGGATACAAATTTTCTTAGTTTACATCATATCCATATCCTGTCCATTTAAAAAAATCTGTACAGTTACTCATTTCATTGCAATGTCAGCAGCGGTCGGACATTTTCTCCCACAACATTTGAATAAGTAATGCTTGAAGTATCTTCTGTAACACTTACTGGAGCAACACAGTGCTATTGGATTAAAACACGAATTAAGTATAAGCAAGTACATGGATACTGTGAACATGTAATACATCTCAATGGGACAGTCAGACTCTGCTCTTACAATGCAACTCAAAAAAATGTGATATGGAAGAAAACTAACAACAAACACTAGAGTAAGGCTCAACACAATTCTTGTTGTGCTCCTTCGCGAGTTTCCTTTGTTGTGAATTTCTCCTGACTCTATATTGGTACTTCTCATTAAATGGCGTGCCGCCAGACAATACATACAAGCTGTTACACCAAGGGGAAGGATACAGAACACCACAAGCTCAAACACGACCACCTTTTGGTAGAATTTCCTGCTGTAGTAGTCAGAACACATGATATCACTGGCGTGCATAGCTAACGTATATGGAATCGCAAACAGTGAACCTATTGTCCAGACTCCTAGGATGGTGGCAATCGTTACGATTCTTGTCATGGATTGATGTCTGTTGTGTAAAGGCCTCGATATTACTTGGTACCTCTGAATGCTCATAACAGATATCAAATATGCAGACACTCCTATACTAGAGTGCCGGAAAAAACCCGAACATCTTGCATAAAACCTCACCGAGTTGCCAAGATTCTGACTCTACATTGATGTAACAAAGTATTGTGTTCATGGTTAATAATATTAAATCACTAACAGCCAAATTCAATATGTAAACGTTGGGAACAGTGTGCATTTCTGAATTGCATATTATCACAACTAGCACAGCTACATTAATAATAATAATTTATTTAATCTGACAGGATTAAGGCCATAAGGCCTTCTCTTCCATCCTACCAGATAGCACATATAAATACAAAAAAGAAATACAAACACTGATGAAAATGATAAAACTTAAGTTAAAGCCCTATAGAGGGTCAACAGAGTCAAAAGTACATTATAGTGCTCTCATCGAGCTAATACAACGAAAAGAAAGAAAACAGAGATAGCAATGATGATATTGATGACTGACAATAATAATAATAATAATAATAATAATAATAATAATAATAATAATAATAAATATATTACATATTAATTTTCAATTTTACAACAGCATAGTTACAATATTTACTATATGTCATGGGTTAAGGTGAAGTTGCGCAACCTGACATGTGTTCAACAAACAATTCCACGAACTAAAATATGATTTTTTAATTTAAATTTGAATTTTGATATTGTCCGACAGTCTCTGACGTGGTCAGGGAGAGAATTCAGAGGCGTGGAATAGATATGCTGAAAGATGATGAGTAGAAGGATGTTCTGTGCAGAGGAATAGAGAGAAGGTAGATGTTCCGGGTTCGAGGTAGTGAAAGGTAAACAAAACGAGATGCTAGGTAAGAGGGTGTGGAGGTGTGGATGATTTTAAATAGTAATAAGAGAGAGTTGAAGAATCTTATTTCTTTAAGTGGACTCCAAGACAACAATTCTAGTGACGGTGTTACATGATCGAATTTTCTAATGTTACAAACGAAACGAACGCAGATATTGTGAACACGCTGTAGTCTATGGGCAAGATCAGTATTTAGGTTCGTGAATAAAGAATCGCAATAATCGAAGTGGGGCATCACTAAAGTTTGGATCAGGTTCTTTTTAAGGCTGAGAGGTAAAACATTGGTTAAGTGTTTGAGGAATGAATTATGGAAAAAGTTTTCTTACATATGTAGGTCACTTGACTTTGAAAATTTAAATTTGAATCTAAATATACCCCTAAATTTTTTACTGTCTTACTATATGTAATTGTAGTATTATTTATTTTTGTATTTGATACAGTGGCTAGATCTATTTTGTTTAATGCTCGTTGGTGGCCCATTATTATAGCTTGTGATTTGTCTGGGTTTAGTCTAAGTCCAAATTTTTGCGCCCATTGAGCTACAGATGCTAGATCTTCATTAATTCTGGTCACAGAGTCATTGATTGTACAAATTCGGGAATGAATGTAAAGTTGTAAGTCGTCAGCGTATAGGTGGTGTTTTGAATATTTTAAGATCTTTGTTACGTCGTTTATATAAAGCGTAAAAAGTAATGGCCCAAGAACCGAGCCCTGAGGGATTCTGGCCTTGACGGTACGCCAATTGGAAGAATGACCACCGGCTGATACACATTGTTGGCGTTCGCGAAGGTAGGAATCGAACCAAGCAACGGCACTGTTAGAAAGATTGTAGTTTTTAGTTTGCATAAAAGGAGATCCGTGTCAACTGTGTCGAAAGCTTTGCTGAAGTCTAGTAATGTCAGTAGTGTTAATTCTCCTCTGTCGCTAGCTTCTCGAGTGTCTTCAATCACTTTTAAAAGGGCAGTAGTAGTATTATGTCCTGCACGGAAACCAGATTGGTAGTCGTCAAGTAAGCAATGCTTATTGAGGTAGTCAGTCAGTTGCTTATGTACTACGCGCTCCAGTGCTTTTGACAGAGCTGGTAAGATGCTAATTGGTCACATTACCAACTGTGCCAAATATAAATAAATATATATATATATATATATATATATATATATATATTACAGGGTGAACATTCCTAAAAAATTGAATCTTTCTAAGTAAGAATCATCCGTGTTAACAAAAGCTGGAATTACAGCCTTGTAGCTTTCCTCCAAAGTTATACTTCCATTTGTACACTGAGCCTTTCCCAGCACTCCCCACCACAATCCTGATACTTGTTCAGTAATCTCACATCTTAAAACGTCTGTATTCTTTACCACTTTGATGTCATGTTCCTGACACCATCTCCAAACTTCTAAGAGCCCACAGTCACATTCCAGTGGGTTTCCGTACAAGAGTAAATCTGTTAACCTAGGCATGATTCTAAATATATTTTCATCTATGGTTTTCAGGTGGTTATTTCTCAGATCCAGTACTTTAACTCTAGTTGCGTTTTCGAATGATTTGTGCGTTACACGACTTATATTACATTCTGATATGTATAATTTCTCCACAGTCAGTGTGTTAAGAAAGGAACTGTTACTTGGAATCTGAAGTTCTTCGTTTCCATCTAAATACAAGTAATTCAGCTTAATCAAGTGTACAAACACATCTGGATGAAGAGTAGATAATCTATTGTGTGATAGCCAAAGTATATTCAAACTAGTCAGCCCAATAAAGACATCACTTTTCAAGCTATTTAACAAATTATACTCCAAATCTAGATACTTTAATGATACCAGACCTTCAAATATTCCGATTTCCAAATTCTCAATTTTGTTGTTCTCCAGCCGGAGACTTTTCATGTGAGTAATACCTTTAAATGTACCAACATTTAATTCCCTTAACAAGTTGTGCAGCAGATTAAGTCGGCCAAGCGATGACAGACCTTTGAATGCATCTGTATCTATGTACGAGATATTGCAATAATTGAGGTTCAAATATTCAATTTGGAAAATATTTCTGGACACAAATGCCTCCTTTCCAAGTTCGTTTAAGTTGTTGTAGTCAAGGTTCAATTTGTATATTCGGCTGTGATAAATGTGAGGTAATACTTTTAAAGCAGCATGTGAGCAATCCAGTACAGCATCCTCTGGATCACACCAACATTCACGAGGACATAGCCATGAGGAGTGCATAGCCAGGGTGATCAACCACATCCAGAATGTGAGGACCGGTATTAGTAGTAATAAAGCAACTGAGATGATTCTTGAACGTGAAGACATGGCGATGGCTTATCTGTTGAGAACAAAAGAGTAACGTCAATATTTTTATGTTTAAAAAAAAGATCACATTGTTAGAACATTATATTTTTAATAATCAGGAAACTGCACGTATTCTTTTCGTCTCTAATTGAGATGTGTACATATTTTAAACATGATTTAAAATTGTTTGTACATGTATGCTTACATCTGATTATTTTTATATTATTAGTATGTTTTTTCTTGAATTAAAATGATATAAAATTTGTATTAATAAATAGTCATATATATATAATATAGCCAAGAACATGAATTTTACCAGCAATCGAAAAGTATTGGGAATAAATTTGAATAAGGAACAAAATAAAGTTTCCTTCCCAGGCAGGATTAGAACCACAAAAGTCATAGTTACCAGTCTATCGTGCTCTGGAGTGAACAAGGCTCTGAAATCAGCTACAAGGATTGGTCCGGTTTTTTTGCCACTACTGTACAATAGCTTACTTATCTCGGAAATAATGCTGTTCGTATTTTAGCATAATAACTATTCACGCATTTTCCATTAAACACATGGTGATGGACGAACATTAACGTAGTCCTAGCTTCAATTGGAGAAATAAAAATAAATAAATGCATAAATACATGCATACAACATTCATTCGGACAAGTTACATGGTTCGGAGTATCACAAAAATAAATTTGAACTTCCGTGTGTTTGAAACTACTGGTAGATGATGATGATGATGATGATGATGATGATGACGATGGAGGTGGTGATGGTTGTGATTATGATGACAATTATCTTCATAACATAACAAAAACGGATTTTAACTGCACTTACATTTTGTAGATGAAAACTTCAAAAATTTTTAATATAATGCTCCATAAATCTTACCAATGTGGATGGATGGATGGATGGATGGATGGATGGATGGATGGATGGATGGATGGATGGATGGATGGATGGATGGATGGATGGATGGATGGATGGATGGATGGATGAATTGATGGATGGATCTAGTACTTTACACTCGACATAATATCGATTACTTCTCATTAGTGGACAATATACACGATCATGAAATTAGAAATGGTTACCAAATTAATATTACATATTGTAGGTAGATCATGAAATGCATATAGAGTCTTAGTTGGGAGGCCGGAGGGAAAAAGACCTTTGGGGAGGCCAAGACGTAGGTGGGAAGATAATATTAAAATGGATTTGAGGGAGGTAGGATATGATGGTAGAGACTGGATTAATCTTGCTCAGGATAGGGATCAATGGCGGGCTTATGTGCGGGCGGCAATGAACCTCCGGGTTCCTTAAAAGCCAGTAAGTAAGGTAGATCATAAGACTGACACAAACTTTTCTATTATGAGGATGAAATTAAATAATATTCTTCCCAGTCAACATTATAATAATTTACCAATGATAATTTTAAAAGTAGGCTAGATTTCATAATTGGTTGTCACGAAATTCTTTTTACTCTATTGTTGAATTCATAAACACAAATTCCAATGAAAATGTTATTTAATAAATAAATTTAGTGATATTTTGTTAGTGTTAATATATCATGTGTGAATTGTTTTCATTAATTTTTACTGATTTAATTAATTTAATTTTATTTAGATTTTATGTTTTTTCAAATGTATCATATATGACGAAGCCTATTAGTTGTATTGTAATGTCCTAAATTTTGTAATAGAAGAGAATATAAGTGAGGTGGTGTGTAGTGGAGTGGGAAAATAAAATTAAATCTAATCACATTGAATTAATTAAATGAAAATAATTCATATAAAAATCTCTATTGAATTTTTAATGATTGTCTTCACTTTTTTTGTTAATTCTAGATATTACTTGGCATATCATGGACGTAACTGAAATCATATTTGATCAATGCTATTTAACTCGGCATTTCTCGATTGAACCGCTTCCTGTCGGATAGCTCATGAAGTGATGACAATTGAAGAGTGTGATCCGAAAACTCGCTCAGTCCATTTGGCCATTTTTATGATTTATACATGAATGTGATTATGTTTGATACTTCTATCATTATATTTTAACCACTTCACTGATTTATTAACCCGAGTTAACTCGTTTGAGTGCCATTTTCGCTGCTAAGGATTATATCCCGAATATATACGTTTTCATTCTTTCATTAACCTTTTCCTCACTACATGACTACAGAAGTTAGTGATATTGCTATATCTGGTGGTGTTTTTGTACTTCTTCCTTGCGAGTGGAATTCTATGCTCATATAGCATTCACACACAATAGTGAGTAGATGCTAGTTAGTTTTGGCGGTTTCTGTTTGTGTTTAGTGTTTTTTTGTGCTGTTTTGTGTAAAGATGGATCAAGTTAGTGATTCCGAAACTTTTGATCAGGAATATATTCCTTTAGAAGATTACGAAATGAAACATCGGTATCAGAAGACGAAGTTATAGACCAACAAACAAATCCAGATCAGTTGATGTCGCGTCTTTTCGACAGTGGTTTGAATAGAAGACATCTGGCACCATTTCTTCTGCACCTCCGAGGTCCCCATTCCCTGATATTTTAACATTGTTTCTTCTTCTTCACTTCAAGGATTAGGTTCATGTTGAACCTGTTCCGGCGCCCATTTCGCTCTTGGTCTTCCTACATCTCGTCTTCCTTTTGGTTTATATCCCATAGCTAAAGCTGGCAGTCTGTAGTTCGGCATCCTTTGTAGATGTTCACACCACCTTCTGTTATTTCTCTTTAATTTCTCCAGCAATGGTTCCACCTCTAATTTCTTCCGTATATCTATGTTCTTCTTTTTATCTTGTATTGTACATACTAGTGTACTTCTCATAAATTTCATTTCTGCTACCTGGACTTTTGATTTATCTTTTTCTGTCATTATTCTGGTTTCACTTCCATAAGTTAGCATAGGTACTGCGATTGTATTGAAAAATTTTATCCGTGTATCTTTTCTTGTTTTGTTTTTTAAAGATCTATGGATTGTTCCACAGACATTTCGAAAGTTATTAAGTTTTTATCCAGGTCTATATCTCTTTCATATGAAATGTAGCATCCTAGGTACTTAAAATATTTAACCTGTTCTATAATTATTTCATCGATTACTATTTTTGTCCTTATTGGGTATTTTCCTTTAAATGCCATTGTTTTGGTTTTTTGAGCTGCAATTTTAAAATTATATTCTTTTGTTATTTTATTTAAAACATAAATTGATTTCTGTAATTTATCCTCACTGTCTTGGATAATTACTTTATCATCAGCATATAAAAGGGAGTTCAAGAAAGTGTTGTTCTTTAAATATATTCCTGGAGTAACATAAGATTTCCATGTTCTAAACATGTCGTCAATGTAAATATTAAAAGTGTCGGCGAGATACTGCAGCCCTGTCTTACTTCTTTATTAGTGGGAATCGCTTCTGTCAAGTTTCCTCCTATCACTAAGCATATGCTGGTTTCTTTGTAGAGAGCTTTAATTGCTTCCACAAGGTGTTTCGGGTATCCCCTTCTTATAAGTATATTCCATAGTAGTTCTCTATCTATATTATCGAAGGCCTTTTCCAGATCTATGAAGGCTAAATGTGTTTCACAATTAAACTCTCTTCTTTCTTCTATTATTCTTTTGAGTGTGAAAACTGCATCCATGCAAGATCTTCCTTTCCTGAATCCTACTTGTTCTTCTGATATCAAGTGGTCGGCTATTTTCTTTAGTCTTTCATTTAGCATTCTTGCATATATCTTGTAAGTGGTATCTAGCAGGCTTATCCCTCTGTAATTATTCGGATTTGTTCTGTCGCCTTTCTTGTAAAGTGAGATGACTTTCGCCTGGTACCATTCTTTTGGGATTTGTCCGAGTTTCCAACACATGTTGTACAGATGAAGAAGGCGGAGATGAAATAATATTCCTGCATATTTTAGTAATTCTGTATTTATACCATTAAGACCAGTTGCTTTCCGATTTTTTGATCGTTTTAAAGCTTCCAATAATTCTTCTATGGTGAGACTGTCCACTTCTTTGCAAGCGTAGTTATCTGTTACTCCTGATTCTTCCTCGTTATACCACAATTTTTTGTAGTGTTCTATCCAAGATTGTTTATCAATAGCATTTATTTGTATATTTTCAACATTGTTTCTGATAACGATAATTCTCAATTTTTTAAATTATTCTTTAATAATTACCACATCAACATTATATTCGAGGAGACGATTCGGCATGCTAATAAATGTTCACAGAATGCTGAAAATAATTCGTGGCGGCCTATTACAAACTCTGAAATACGTGTACTTTTGGGCATAGTGATAGTGCAGAACATTATTCACAAACTTGAAGAACAGATGTACTGGTACAAATATTCAATGACTGCTACACCATTCTTCCCAAAACGCTCTCATATAGGAGAGCAGATACTACTGTCCGGAATGCAATGTGCCACTGTGCGTAATACCCTGCTTTCGAGTCTATCACACGACAAGCAACATTTAACGCCTTGATAACAGCACTGGTATTGTACCTCATAAATTAATCCATAAAAAACATAAGTTGGTAAATAGTTCAGGAGAAAATCAAAGTGGGACAACTACCAGAGCTGGAATCAAGGTGCACGAGATAACTCGGGATAATAATTCAGGTATGAATGTACAGGGACATCACTTTATTTTTACCAACATTTTTAACATTAACCTGGCTATACTCGGAAACACTGTTGCCCCCTTCCATTACAGGAGTTCGATGTTGCTAGTGCAATATGTAAACAAATCATTTTACTAGCTATAGGAGGAGAGAAAAGTAGTGTATCCATTTATGTTGTATGGAAATACGATATTATGATTTTCAATTTGATCATCACTTTTATGCAATTTATCAAAATACAGTGGAATAGTAACATTTTTTTTTTCAAAAACTCAACTTTTCAGGCGGCTATGTTCGTTATGTAATGTCTACTTTATTTAGCATATTAATTATTGGTGTTAACATACAATATAGAGAGTGCATTTAAATTGAGGGCTCATAAGTAAAGGGCTGTAAGTGCACTTAAGTTAATTTTTGAGAAAATGGGGTTTAAATATTTAAGCTTTCGTAAAATCGGTGAAATTTTTATTTAAATTTTAATGTGTGATGCGATTAAAATATCCCTTTGCCACTAAAATTTTAGATACTTTAGCTTACACTGGATGCACTTAACTCATGTTATTACAAATGTCACTAGCATTACTTTGCTTCTAGCCACCTCAATTCAAAATAAGCTAATCTGAATTTTTAAACAAGTTGCTGAAAATGGTTGCCGTTCATTACAATGCAGGCTTCAATTCTTTACGCATATTATTAAAAACATTTTGAAGCATATTCTCTGAAATTGAATTTATCGTTTCTTGAATATAATTTTTAGTACGATATTATTAATATAGGTTCTTTCTTCTATAGAAAACGCAACCATATTTATGAAACACACTATACACTGCAGTGTTTACTTCACTGCTTGAAGACTTCGAACGCAACAGCGGCCGTAAGTTTGTGTGTCTGACAGAAGCAAGGACATTAGTGAAGGGGTGGGAGTGAAGTACACTCAGAAATGCAGGTACAATAAAAATGAAAGTAAAAATAAAATGATGTCCCTGTATGTCTATTTCATAGTGATTTTTAAGTATGTAAGAAAATTAGTGATGTACAGTGATTCTGCAATATTAAATGCCCTCTCTACGAAAATAAAAAATATGACACTTTTTTTCACAAAACTGGTAAACTATATAGTAAGCGAAAAGGTTAAGTGTGTTTTCTTCCATAACAACGCCAATCCTTGTCTAAAATATTCTGTTATTGTGCATGTCACTTGAAAACTCACTCAGTCCGTAGACCAGTGGATAAAAAAACTAGACCAGTCCTTTCATAAAAATGGACTTAGCGAGATTTGGGATCACAGGCTTCAATTACATTATCACCATCACCACTACAACTATCTTCATCATTATCATCTACCTGAATCCCGCCCCCTACTCGTGAGAATTTTGAACTAAAATAGACTGTAATCGTGTGAATGAAGGCCACGCTATAAGACAACACAGTACAATATCGCTTCCACCGTAATCAGCGTCACCTCCATAACCAAACACCATAATTCCACTTTTATTTGATCACAAGGATTGCTTGTTGGCCTGGGTGTGAACTACAGGGACATCACTTTATTTTTACTTCAATTTTTATTGTACCTGAGTTTTTTAGTGTACTTCACTCCCACCCCTTCTACTAATGAAGTTCAACCGTCCTGCACACAGATCCAAGACCGCATATACAGTCATAGTAGCCTTACGGGCATAATAAACAGTAAAAAAAAGGTATCGCCGTAACATGCCATGAAGGCACTTGGGGGGCATGGAGGTAGAGCCCCATGCTTTCCATGACCTCGGCACTAGAATGAGGTGGTGTGGTCGGCATCATGCTCTGACCGCCTTTTACCCCCGAGAAAGACCCGGTACTCAATTTTATAGGAAGCTGAGTGAACCTCGGGGCCGTTCTGAAAGTTTGGCAACGAGAAAAAATCCCGTCACCACCTGGGATCGAACCCCGGACCTTTCAGTCCGTAGCCAGCTGCTCTACCAACTGAGCTACGACGTTGCAAAAATATGTTCGCGTTTTGTAGTGACGAAAGAGCTTTCAATATTGAATCATTTTCGCATAGGTACTGTCGTCCATTTGCCTACGTCGTATCCCGGTTTCCCCCACCAGTTTTTATTCACCAGCTAGTGGCTGGGCTGTCTTAGCTCTTTTCTGAGAACATTAATTTCTGTTAGGAATTGGACTTATACGTAATATTATACAACTGTTTAAAATAGCTTAAATAAAAGGGGCTCGTTAAGTAATTAACTGTCACGTGATTTCCCCCCTTTCTAAGACCCTACGACATAACCACTTGGACGAACAATAGATAGTATGTCTGAGTAATTTTATCTTTTCGGATCGGGCAGAAGTGAAGATTGAATTTACAGTTCGTAAGGTACTCTATTCTAGAGTAGGTACACAATTATTTCAACATGAGTTACTAGTACGAAGGACGAAACTGGTAATTGGAATTAGGTACAATAGTCTATAGTGCAATAATATGCACAAAAGAAATGAAGCCTGTATCGAAATGAACGGTCACCATTTTAAAAATGTGTTTAAATATCCATATTATGATTATTTTTTATTTTAACTTCATTCTCTATATTGTATGCTAATATGCTGAAGACAGTATAATATACACTGCATAATGAATACGACCACATGGACAGCTGAGTCCGTGTGTAAAAACACTTATTGTTAATACTGTACTGTATTTTGATTAAACAAAAACCTAATGAAAATTATCAAACTCAAAAGCGCGATATTTCCTAGTTTACGTAAATGGATGAACTACTTTTCTTCCCTCCTATACCTAGTAAAGTGATTTGTTTGTATTCTACGCCAGTATCATCGAACTCCAGTCGTGGAAGGGGGTAGCGAACGGCGTTGATCCAGAGGTATAGCCAAGTTAATATTAAAAATGTTAGTAAAAATAAAATAATGTCCCTGTACAAACATACACATATTAAAACTTAGTGCCATGTCTTCACTCTGCCGCTTGAAGTTATACCACAACAGAATATGAGAAGAAATCATTATTTGTTGTGTTGTGCAGACAACACAATATACTGGCACAGATACGTAGACGACATACTCATACTATACAAAGGAAACAAAAGACAAATACACAAACTACACCAATACATAAACGAATTATACCCAAAACTCCAATACACACTAGAACTTGAAAACAACAACTCCATAAATTTCCTAGACATCACCATAACAAAAATCGACAACAAACACACCTACAAAATATACAGAAAACCAACCACCACCACCACACACATACACAACACATCTAACCACCCCACACAACACAAACATGCTGCATTCAGGACAATGGTACACAGATTACTCAACATACCCATGAGCCAACAACACTACAATGAAGAAGTGAACACAATCAAATACATAGCACAAGAAAACGGATACAACCCAAACATAATAGACAACATCATAAGGAAGACAAAACAAAAACTTAACAAACACAAAAACACGCAAAACACAACACAAACACAAGAACACACGAAATAGATCACACTAACATATGAAAACAAAAGCACACATAAGATCGCATCTTCATTCAGAAAAGAGAAATACAACATAACATACAGAACAGAAAACACACTACAAAGACATCTCAACACACAAACAACACAAACAAATAAATACGACCACACAGGTGTATACAAACTCACATGTAATAGTTGCGATAAGTTCTACATAGGACAGACAGGCAGATCATTCCAAACACGCTACAAAGAACACATTAAAGCAATAACCAGAGGACACAATACATCTACATACACTGAATACATAACCAATGCTAACCATACATACCATAACATAAATGCGGACATGGAAATCCTACACATACAACCCAAGAACCAAAAACTCAACACACTAGAACAATACGAAATATACAAACACACTAAAACACACCCCGATCAAATTCTCAACACACAGATCAATTACAGTACACACATACTATTTGACTCCACTCTTCAACACCTTTCAACAATCAAACACACCCACATAACAGGCAGAGAAGTTCGAGATGACGCCGTGATCTAGTAGGCTCTGAGGATGGTGCGTGAAGCACGGAAACAGCTGTAAGCCGGACAAATCTTACATAATTAACACGAGTAAGTCCACTAGTTAATCAAGTAATTATATTCAAGTGTTAAAAGTAGTGTACGCAAGATTCAAAATGTAAAACTAGAAGATCATTATTCCATGGCAGTAAACTAAACCACTTACCAAATAGAAAGTCGGATTTCCTTTATCGGCAATTTGTCCACCGAGGATCATATGTGGTACTTGTCTGCGATGAGCTCATGGAAATATGCGGGACACAGACCTCCAGTACAGCAGTCTGTGTTCACCTCACGACTGCCGTCCTTATCTCAGAACGTCCTGCGTCCTGTTCCTATTTTTAATTGGTTATTTTATGACGCTTTATCAACTGCTGTGGTTATCTATCGTCTGAGCAAGATGGAGGTGATAATGCTAGCGAGATGAGTCCAGGGTCCAGCGCCGAAAGTTACCCAGCATTTGCTCTTAATGGGTTGAGGGAAAACCCCGGAAAAAACCTCAACCAAATATAGTGAGGGTCACATAAGAACAGTTCCTAAACAGCAAATATTTCCGTCTTGTCACTGTTGCCAACTGTTACCAGATATTACCATATGAAGTAAAATCACGATTCTACGTACTGAATGACTAATTCACTTACCGTACTTTACCATTATCTCGGAAGGATATTCCAAGTAATACAATAATTTGTAACATGTTTTCGCAAACAAACTATACGAGAAAGAGATCAACATGTTAGGTATTTTGTCTAGCAATATGAAATACATTGGTTTGACTAAACAATTGATTCACGAGACCTAACCTAAAAATGTATTTTGTTTGGCCACACGAAATTATTAGTATTAACTCCGCAAACCGAATATAACCATTAAATGTATGCTTAAGAATACTTACTCCTAATAATTTTGCTATTCTAGTTATAATTGAGTCTCCGTGAGCATAATTCCTTCTTCATTATCTTCTTTCGGTTAAATCTGAAAGAATAGAACGCCAGTAGGGGAAGTTATCCCCGCTGTCGCAGCACGCTTTACACTTTCTTGGTGGAGTTGCTGCCATGCTTTTTCCTTTTTTGACATTATTATAATAAAAATCTAAACACGAAATAAATTCATTAAAATGTGAAATGGTTTTCTATCGATTAAAAAATAAATCCGTGGCGCTACAGCCCATGAAGGACCAAGACCAACCAACCGGCTGCTGGCCTCACGTCCACATGCCGAAGCAGAGGTGGACGATCATCCAACCAGAATGGAGGTACCGTGTGGTTACCACGATGATCCCCCCAACCGTTATAGCTGGTTTTCGAAACCGGATTTTCGCTACTTATCGTAGCTCCCCAAGTGCATCACGATGCTGGGTGGGCACCGGTCTCATACACTGCCGAAATTTCATGATAAAATTTCTTCCCCCATGAGGACTGGAACCAGCACGCATTCCGTAACGCGAGTCCTAGGTAAGAAACCTTAGACCACGACGTCACGGCGCGGAACTTTCTATCGATTACCCTCCTGCATTATCACACCCAAGTATGTTATATTTATTTACACCTGACTATACTTTTGAATTGTAACCACAATGTAACACATAAAATAACTATTATGTATTAATATAAATATTAATATTAATTAATTATTAGTATGTTCAAATTTCACTAGCTTCCAGTAACCCGCTCAGAAATCTATTGCAATTTCAATTTCATGGAACTCCAGTTTTTCTCGGCTGCCAACATTAACAGTTACAAAATCACTACCATTTGTAGTATCTGTCAATATCGAAATTCGAAACGTAGTTGGCAAAAGAACATTCAACCTGCAAACTAGAAAATCACCACAGTCCACAGCATATGTAGTAATGGGGGAAAAATGGTAATGAAGTATGAAGTAAGCTGACCCGGACTAGCATTTGAACCCGAGCCCGCTAGTTTCACGGCCAGACTATTCACCGTTACTCCTCAGCGGTGCACTGTTCCTGTTCCTGTTCCTAGAACGTATACTCTATCGGTCCATTGTCAGCCAACTGCACAATTTTCATAGTTATAGTGGATCTTTACATTTCTGCTTTTCGATCCACAATTCCTCTAATATATACGACTCTTTTATGTTGATATATTCATTTGCCAAGTATTTCCTAATTATTCCTATTCTTCTGTTTTAACTGAATTGCTATCTATCCTTCCCTATCTATCCTCTTTTATTCTCTCTTATACCTAGACTGTCTCCCTTCCATTTCTCGCCTTTCTATTAAATATTGCATACCGTATTCTATTCCTTAATAATTTATATTATTTATTTATTTATTTATATTTATTTATTTAGTTATTTTTTATTTTTATTTATTTATTTTATATTTTTCATTTTATTTATTTATTTTATATATTTTATTTATATATTTATTTACTTATTTATTTATTTATTTATTCATTACTTATTTATTTTTTTATTTATTTATTTTTTATTTTTATTTTTACTTATTTATTTTTTATTTACTTACTTAATTATTTACTTATTTATTTATTTATTTATTTATTTATTTATTTATTTATTTATTTATTTATTTATTTATTTATTTATTTATTTATTTATTTATTTATTTATTTATTTATATTCTCCACTCTCAAATCTGTCTACTTTTAATAATTCTTTTCCAGATATTTTCTCCTAAATTATTTGTCTACATTTTCAGTTTCTCATATTTTACAACACTTACATCACTTATGATTAGTTAGTAGAGCAGCTGACTACGGACTGGAAGGTCCGGGGTTCGATCCCAGGTGGTGACAGGATTTTTTCTCGTTGCCAAACTTTCAGAACGGCCCCGAGGTTCACTCAGCCTCCTATAAAATTCAGTACCGGGTCTTTCCCGGGGGTAAAAGGCGGTCAGAGCGTGGTGCCGACCACACCACCTCATTCTAGTGCAGAGGTCATGGAAAGCATGGGGATCTACCTCCATGCCCCCCAAGTACCTTCAAGGCGTGTTACGGGGATACCTTTACCTTTTACCTTTTTACATCACTTATGATTGTTTATATAGGCCTAGTTATTTTTTGTGTGTTTTAGTTTGGATAGTTTGAGTCCGTGTTTAGTTGGTATAGCTCATGTATTTACTTGGTGTAATTTTTGTGTTTAATTGTAAGACTTCTGTGTGTTTAGTGTAGATAGTTTGTATGTTTAGACTGTATAATTTATGTATACAGTCTGTATAGCTTTTATGTGTTAATACTTTAATTAATGTGTTCAATTTGTATAGGTTTTTGTGTGGTTAATTTGTGTGTGTGTGTGTGTGCGTGCGTGCTTTTCAGTTTCTACAGTTTTTGTGGGTGTTTAGTTAGTATAACTTATGTGTTTAGTCTGTATAGTTTTTCGTGTTTTGTTTGTATAGTTTGTTTATGTGTTTAGTTTGTAAGTGTATAGTGTAAGCTCTCTTGGACTGGCTCCCCAAGTGTAGCAGACCTTCAGCTCACCCTACACTCCTGTAGGAGGCTGTTGCCCTTATGGGATTTCAGGCTTTTCGTATTTCATATCACATCACTTAATATTTCCCTACTATTCTATCCTCTATTTATTTACGTACTTATCTCTTTCACATCGCTTCACTCCTGAATTCCCTCTTTTATTGTCTCTTTCCGTATATTTATTTCTATAATGCTCCTACAATTATAATACCTCTGATACTACTCCCAACCCACTATAGGGCTGGGGACGGAGCGGTTCGGTTCGGAGCAGTTACTGTGACGTCATTACTCTGTTGAACCGAGTACAGTACCGAGTACAAATTTGTGGCGGCAGATTTAAACTTTAGATAAATTGAGTCGATTTTAGAACGTACTTTGAAAGTGAAACCAAGCGTGTTTTAAAAGCGTTGTAATAAAGCGCTTTCGCTTTGCCAATTGACGAGAAAAAAGTGTTTCTCTTCATTGCAAAATGGCGATTGCAAATTCTATTTGCGTGATTACAGCTATTTGCGGAGTTATTTTGCATGAAAGGCCTATTTGACTTTCAGTGTTGTTATAATATATGAGAGACGAAATAAAATTGATAAAATAATTTATAATAGTAATAGGTAATAAATTAACACGTGAGGTAAACATTGAAAGCTGCAGCTAAGTAAAAAAGACGATAGTAAGAAACGGGCTCCATGAAGCGCTGCCTAAAACACTTAAAAATAGCACACAGAATTATTTACTATTACGGAAAGTGGATAAAATAATCAATAAAACGTGGAATCTTGAACTGAACATAATGATTATTTATTTTATCCCATTACTAGTCTTCAATACAACCATGTTCACTTTGGTGAAGAGTAATATTATTGACTAGCCGTACCCGTGCGCTCCGCTGCACCCTTTAGAAATAAATATAAAGTAATTACATAATTAAAATAGGATATTTGATCCAGAGACCACTCATTTGGTGCAATGAAAATTCCTTTAACATGTTTCTTAATTGTTATTACCAATTATTTTTGGAAAAGCGAAAATTAACAGAAAAATTTTGGCTACAGATTTATTATTATGTTTATATTATATTATATTATATTATATTATATTATATTATATTATATTATATTATATTATATTATATTATATTATATTATATTATATTATACTATATTATGAAAAAGTGTGTTGATAACGGATGTACTCGAATTAGAAAGTTTTTAATTTGTTGTGGGAGCTCTTAAATCTCAGGAGGAACAACTTTTACAACAGCGCAACAGAATCTGCTTGGCTCATTACCCAATTTTTTTGCATTGCATTTATTGCATATGTATTTTAACACGATTTTATTGAGCGTAGTTAAAATTTGAATTATAAAATAATAGATTGCTAAGCTAACGTACTATTACTGCATACTAAATCAATACACTCTCGTTGTTCGTTAATTCTCTGAGATAAAAATGAATATGTTCATAAACATTATTATAAGAAGTACAGGAAATGAATATACAGAATAACCTATCAAGTTTTCTGTGCATAAGAAGCTATTTTAATCGTACCTGTCCTCAATTCACTCACAAGTTACTGTAATAACATTATAGCATTATGTCCATCCAGAGAAACTACACTTTCCAATGATGAAATAATAATAATTATACAAATCGGTTAATTTAGCTTCCGATATTACCATACAAACACAGAAACATTGTCTGTAAGCTATGTTTCATAGCTTTCGATTGTTGTGTCCAAGGCCCCTTATAGACGAAGTCATTTGTTTTTTATTTCAATACACCGCCTTAGATGGCAGTTATTTTAATTTTAAAACTCATTTATCTCATTAAATATCAGTCCTATCAAAATTTTTCAGAGAATAAAACTTATCAGAAATCATTTTTAAAGAAACGTTTGTTATGTAACATATTTCACAAAAATCAATAATAAGCGAGATATTTCGATTTATTTAATTCCTGCCACCTTATAACCCCCCTTTTAAACAAAGTATTTTGAATGCCATATAGCCTAAAATCTAAGTTACAACGAACTTAATTTATATTCCAGTTTTCATCGAAATCGGTTCAGCCATTATCGCGTGAAAAGGTAACAAACATAGAGACAGACAGACAGACAGACAGACATACAAACAAAAATTTCAAAAAAGCGATTTTCGGTTTCAGGGTGGTTAATTATATATGTCAGGACCAATTATTTTTGGAAAATCGAAAATTACCAGAAAAATTTCGGCTACAGATTTATTATTAGTATAGATAAATTAAAGTAATTAGGTAACATAATTCATAGAAATAAATACAAATAAAACGTTGACCGATGAGGTAACACAAATCCAATAAACACAAATGAAAGAAAAATATAATGCACTTCTTTTTTAACATATTTTAATATTAATCACTCTAATATAATGATGATGATGATGATGATGATTATTATTATTATCATACTATTATTATTATTATTATTATTATTATTATTATTATTATTATTATTATTATTATTATTATTATTTACAGTAATTTGTTCAGACTGTCAGTGTTTATTAGGCCCACTTGACAGGTCATATAATAGGATGAACTCCTCTTCAATACTAGAGGTCTTTCAGCCCGCCTTGGGGATAAGAAAATAATTTGTCCTGCAGCAGAAAATATTTAAATACAACAGTACCTACGTTGTTGTCTGCAAGAATTAAGTAAATCACGTGAACTCTGTTTGAACGTTTGAACTGACCGGTAACGGCTACGGTTAACAGAGTAACTCCGGTGCTCGCTGCCAAGCACATAAACCGATAGAACCGAGTAACTCAACAGTTCTACTCGCTTCGTCCCCAGCTCTAACCCACAATATTGAATCACATGAAATATCTAATTCACTTGAGTACACTACCAATTAAATGTGAATATATTCTACATATATATACGGTGTTTGTCCTCCTGACTTTTCCATTAATTTGTAATTCCATTATCATCATCATCATCATCCTTCACGAATTAGGCCTCTGTAGACCTGTTTCGGCCCCATCTAGCAGTCTTCTTAAAGGTCTTCCTGGTCGACGATGTCCTCTAGGTTTATATTGCATCATAATTTTTGGGATTCTTGAATTTTCCATTCTTCTTACATGATCTAGCCAATTGAATTTGTATCTGCTGATTTTTTCTTCTACTGACTCTACTTCTAATTGTTCTAAAATTTCTTCATTCCTTTTTCGGTCTAAAAGAGTATATCCTGCTGTCCTCCTGAAAAATTTCATTTCCGTTGCTTTGATTCTGTTCATGTCTTTTTTCTTTAATGTCCAAATCTCGCTTCCGTATAGAAGGGTGGGTAATGCTAGTGTATTATATATTTTTATTCTTGTAGATTTTTGTACTAATTTAGCTTTTAATGTATTGTTTATTATTCCTAGAATTTGTGTAAATTTGGTAATTTTCTTGTTCACATCTTTTTCATTTTGATAAGATATTTCACAACCCAGATAATTGAAATTTTGCACTTGTTCGAGGCATTGGTTATTGTGTATTATCTTACTTCTCACTGGGTCTTGTCCTAAAATGCCATTACTTTTGATTTTTGTGCTGAAATTTCCATTCCAAAATCTTTTAATATTTCATTTAATGTATACAATCCTCTTTGTAAATTATCCTCTGAATTGGAAATTATGACTTGATCATCGGCATAGAGTAAGGTATTTAATGTTAGAGCACTGGTTATTTTGATTCCTGATGTGTAGATTTGGTTCCATTTTAAAATAATTTCATTTATATAAATATTAAATAAAGTTGGTTATTGGTCCATTATTTGGACATTAATTTATACTTACAACTTATACATTTGGAATAACATCAGTTATATTAATTACAAACTTTTGCTAATATGAAGAGTACGGTTAAGGAAATGGGATGCCAAATGACAAAAGGATGGGAACCAGAGCTATAGCCGCGCAGATTTTCAGAGTGAATAACTCATGTTGTATGTAGCAAAAAACTATGTTTTTTCTCAAATGTTTAACAACCTCTTATTCGGTAAGTATTGCGACTAGGATCGTGATTTTTGTCCACATTCATAGAAAAACTAATAAAGGATAATTTATCTCTCTGGCGTATTTCAATATTGTGGACTTTTTCGTGTAAATTTAATTTTAAAAACCTCTAAATTCAAGCCTCTCCAGACGTTGCGAGTTGGTTACAACACAGCGCCAGAGAACAACCCATCTAGCGAGACACACCAAGTTACCGAGTTCGTTGATCTCTTACATCTGTATCACGGGAAGCGTGTGTTAGCTGCGATGTTGCGAGACCGCTGAAACTTCAAACTTTATTTTCTAATTAACCTTGCATTTAATCACAAAACGTAATATAGGTTTTCTATTAATTTCTTGAAGCAAGTAAAGTGATAGGTTTGGAAGTAAATCCCGAAAAGACGAAGTATATGATTATGTCTCGTGACCAGAATATTATAAGATATGCAAAATAAAAATTAGAGATTTAACTATCCTTAGAAGAGGTTGAAAAATTCAAATATCTTGCAGCAACAGTAACAAATATAAATGACACTCGGCAGGAAATTAAACGCAGAATAAATATGGGAAATGCGTCATCTAGTCTGCTATCAAAAAATGTGAAAGTCAGAATTTATAAAACAGTTATATTACCAGTTGTTCTGTATGGTTGTGAAACTTGAATTCTCACTTTGAGAGAGGAACAGAGATTAAGGGAGTTTGAGAATAAGATTCGTAGGAAAATATTTTGGGCTAAGAGGGATGAAGTTACAGGAGAATGGAGAGAGTTACACAACGCAGAACTGCACACATTGTATTCTTCACCTAAAATAATTAGGAACATTAAATCCAGACGTTTGAGATGGGCAGGCCATGTAGCACGTATTGGCGAATTCAGAAATACATATAGAGTGTTAGTTGGGAGGCCGGAGGAAAAAGACCTTTAGGGAGGCCGAGACGTAAATGAGAGGATAATATTAAAATGGATTTGAGGGAGGTGGGATATGATGATAGAGACTGGATTAATTTTGCACAGGATAGGGACCGATGGCGGGCTTATGTGAGGGCGGCAATGAAACATCGGTTTCATTACAAGCCATTTGTAAGTAGGTAAATGTGAATATATTATTAAATATTTATCACTACATAGATATCTTAAATGTATATGTTACAAAGTTTCTGAGTTTACATCATATCCTTCGCTATCCATTTTAAAAAATGTATCCAGTTACTCATTTCTTTGCAATGTCAGCAGCGATCGGAGACTTTCTCCCACAACACTTCAGTAAGTAATGCTTGAAGTAACTTCTGTAACATTTACTCGAGCAACACAGTGCTACTGGATTAAAACAAGAATTAAATATCAGTAAGTATGTGGATATTGCGTACATGTAATACATCTCAATGGGATAGGCAAATTCTGCTCTTACAATGCAAGTCAACAAAATGTGATATGGGAGAAAACTAACTACAAACACCACAGTAAAGCTCAACACAATTCTTGTTGTGCTCCTTCGCGAGTTTCCTTGGTTGTGAATTCTTCCGGACACTATATTGGTACTTCTCATTAAATGGCGTGCCGTCAGACAATACATACAAGCTGTTACACCAAGGGGAAGGATACAGAACACCACAAGCTCAAACACGACCACCTTTTGGTAGTATTTCCAGCTTTCGTAGACAGAACACGTATCATCGGCGTGCATAGCTAACGTATATGGAATCGCAAACAATGAACATATTGTCCAGACTCCTAGGATGGTGGCTATCGTTACGATTCTTGTCATGGATTGACGTTTGTTGTGTAAAGGTCTCGATATTACTTGGTACCTCTGAATACTCATAACACATATCAAATATGCAGACACTCCTATACTAGAGTGCCGGAAAAACCCGAATATCTTGCAACAAACCTCACCGAGTTGCCAAGATTCCGACTCTGCATTGATGTAAGAAAGTATTGTGTTCATGGTTAATAATATTAAATCACTAACAGCCAAATTCATTATGTAAACGTTGGGAACAGTGTGCATTTCTGAATTGCATATTATCACAACTAGAACAGCTACATTACCAACTGTGCCAAATATAAGTAAAAATATATATATTACAGGTTGAACATATGTAACAAAATTGTTGTATCTTGCATAATAATCATCCGTGTTAATGAAAGTTGGAATTAAAGCCTTGTAGCCTTCCTCGAAAGTTATACTTTGATTTGTACACTGAGCCTTTCCCAGCACTCCCCACCACATTCCTGACACTTGTTCAGGATTCTCACATCTTACAACTTCTGTATCCTTTACTACTTTGATATTATGTTTCTGACACCATCTCCAAACTTCTAAGAGCCCACAGTCACATTCCAGTGGGTTTCCGTACAAGAATAAATCTGTTAAACTAGGCATGATTCTAAATATATTTTCATCTATGGTTTTCAGGTGGTTATTTCTCAGGTCCAGTACTTTAACTCTAGTTGCGTTTTCGAATGATTTGTGCGTTACACAACTTACGTTACAATCTGATATGTATAAGTTCTCCACTGTCAGTGTGTTAAGAAAGGAACTGTTACTTGGAATCTGCAGTTCTTCGTTTTCATTTAAATACAAATAATTCAGCTTAGTCAAGTGTACAAACACATCTGGATGAAGAGTTGATAATCTATTGTGTGATAGCCAAAGCATATTCAAACTATTCAACCCAATAAAGACATCACTTTTCAAGCTGTATAACAAATTATGCTCCAAATCTAGCAATGCTAATGATACCAATCCTTCAAATATTCCGATCTCCAAATTCTCAATTCTGTTGTTCTTTAGCTGTAGACCTTTCATGTGAGTCAAATCTTTAAATGTACCAACTTTTAATTCCTTTAAGAAGTTGTGCTGCAGATTAAGTTGGCGAAGCGATGACAGACCTTTGAATGCATCTGTTTCTATGTACGAGATATTGCAATAATTTAGCTTCAAATATTGAATTTGGAAAATATTTTTGGAGACAAATACTTCCTTACCAAGTTCGTTTAAGTTATTGTGGTCAAGGTTGAATATAATATACATTCGTCTGTGATAAACGTGAGGTAATTGTTTTAAAGCAGCATCTGAGCAATCCAGTACAGCTTGCTCTGGATCACACCAACATCCATGAGGACATAACCATGACGAGTGAATAGCCTGGGTGAGCAACCAAATCCAGAATGTGAGGACCGGTATTAGTAGTGTTAAAGAGACTGAGATGATTCTTGGACGTGAAGACATGGTGGTGAGTGATCTGTTGAGTACAAAAGAGTAACATCACTATTTTTATGCGTAAAAAGAAGATCAAATTGTTAGAATATATATCTTTAATAATCAGGAAACTACACGTATTCTTTTCGTCTCTAATAGAGGTGTGTACATATTTTAAAAATAATTTAAAATATTTTGCACATGTACGCTTATATCTTTTTCCTTTTTATAATATCGGGTATGTTTTTTCTTCAATTAAAATTATATAAAATCTATATTAATAAATAGTCACATACATATTTTATTATAAAACCTCTAAATTATAAATTAAACTAATGGCTTGTGCAGCAAATTCTGCAAACTAAGTTCATTAGACGTTCAAATAAACATTTTTCAGATTTATTTTCAATGAAGAATACCAGACATTCGGAAAGTTATTTGCTTCCATAACAATGAAAGATACTCTCTCTTGAGCCAATACTGAAGAGAACCACGCATATAAATATATCTACACCACACCGCCATTAAATATATGTATAAGACCCAACCCCACTTGATTAATAATTATAAAATAATTGATTTTTAATAATATTATTATCTTACGTAAGTTTTATAGCCCTCAGTAACATATATATATATATATATATATATATATATATATATATATATATATATATATATACACACACACACACACACACACACACACACACACACAGCTGTACCCAGAAAATTACACACCACAGAATCGAACCTGTAAATTATTTTTAGTAAGTTGAGTTTTTAATAACTAATTTAATTTGAGCTCTAAATATGTCAGCATTCTTGCAGATCATGGCCTTCGTGTAATATTGTTTACTGTAATATGTGTTTTGTTTTATTCTGAAATGCAACACGGCCGACTTGATGCTCGCTTCGCTTCTCCTTTACAAAAAAAAGCGAAGGGAATATCAAGTCGGCCGTGAATGCTATTAGCTAGTTCTCAGAACTGACGACAGATGGATTTTGGAAAATAGGAAAATTATGTTTTAAAATTGACATTTCACTGAAAACTACTATTTTTCCGAAAAACTTTGAGTTCCAAGCTTCAAAATGAGGGGTCATTTATTGCAATCCGTCCAGCCGTTTTCCCGTAATTTCCATTACTGTTTCCTCAGTCCATTTTCTATTAAAAAGTGAAAATTGACTTTTCTTTCCAATTAGAAACTGTGCAATGTATGATCTTATCCAGAGTATCCATATAAACCTTTGCAATTTTAATGAGTTATAATTTATCTTTGGATTGTAGTATAAACACAGTCTAATATATTATACAAACACGGAGCTTGAGGTGATGAAAGTACTAGGAACAATAGACTATGTCGGTACTATTTCGCATTGTCTGTGATGAGGCGATAGTAGCGATCTTAGTGGTTATGGTTAGCAACTATCTATGGATGCATATTCTCTTTGTGACTGTTTGTTTTTTTATTTACCAGAGCTTCCTCAAATTGGAGGCTGCCAGGGCCGCCGACAGAACTTATGGGCCCCTATGCAATACTGTACTCGGACTCCCGTTGAAAAAAGTAACAATTACAAGTTACAAGTTATTCTAACAGTAATAATTATTTGCAAAATAAATAAAAGATAACCCCATACACAGATACGAACTTAAAAATATACACTTTTATTACGTTGAAAACGTTTAGCAAAACTTCACATTAGTACAATATATTATATTCATAAAACATTCCTAAACACCTGTAATTTCTAACTTGCAGTCCAACATCAACAAACAATTCTCCTTGACTTCACTGATGCAAAACCATAAATTATATCAACAAAATTTAAAGACCTAGCAAGATCGCTCTCCAGACTAAGGAGCCAAGGTTACTCAGTCGTTCTTGACACATTGTTTATCTGAATACATTTTTTATTTCCTTCATTTTGCTGAAGGATCTTTCAGCATCAGCAACTGTCACAGGAATTGTATAGAATATTCTAATGGTTATAGAACTATTTGGAAATAAAGTATCCAGTTTTAATTCCCTCAGACTATTTAGGAGATTCATAGGTTTCAGTGGGGTTGGCCCTAAATTAGAGGCATGAATTGATGTTAAATATCTCGGCTCATCACTGATATCTTTGTTAATGTCTTCATAATGTTTCTCACGGAGTCTAGCACCCATATTAATATCTTCCAATTTTTTCTGTCTCTCCTTGTGCTTCTCAGCTCCCGATTTATGCCTGTACTTGTCCATTGTGCAGTTAAACTATAACCGGTAACACTAATGAACAGAATTTACTAGACAAACGACAACGAAAAGACGAAAGTTTCGACACGAAACATACAATGTACTGAAAAGGAAACGTATCCTGCGACTTCGGTTTGGGATAGTCCACTAGCATAATTGCGGTGGGCCAGCGCAGCGGTGGGTTGGTAGTTAAAAAGGACAAGCCAATAAATAATTGAACGTGTTCACTACAAGCGGTAGTTGTCAAATATTTGGGAATATTATTAGACACGAAACTTACATGGAATGCCCATATAACTCGCATTGTTACACTAACCTCTTCTAGAATTCGAAAATTATACCCTTTGGTTAATAGACGTTCACAAATTGGATTGGACTGTTCAATGCTACTCTACACCTCGCTTGTACGACCTCTTTTAACTTATGCAGCGCCAGTGTGGGGGACTGCAAATAAGACTCACATGCATCGCCTACAAGTTCTCCGAACAAGTTCCTGCGTACTGCAACAAATGCCCCCTGGTTTGTAAGAAATCAACAACTGCATCAAGAATTGGGAATTCTTCCACTAGAACAGTACATCCATTCAATGTCAAAATCTTTCTTCAACAAACTTCCTGGTTTTCCTGGAGCTGTGACATATAACATTGGAGCAAGATCTTGTCAGCCATCTCGACTTAAAAGGAAACTCCCTCAAGACATCCTTCTTAGTGATACTGACGACTCTTCATAATTTAACACAGAAAATCATCATATTTTTGTTCACATAATTCACAAAAATGTTCAATTAATTAATTTAAATTAATTAGAGGAGTCTTTTAGAGCCAACCTCAGCATGATATTCTGCATGTGATATTCCATAATTAACAGTGGTCTGTATAGCAAGTTTGCTGGTCGACCAATATTTAAAAAAAAAAAAAAAAACTACAAGCGGCGGGAACATAGTTCAGGCAAATGCCGGGGGCCTCAATTGTCGCGTCGGTGAGCGTTAATGCGGAAACCGATATACTATTATATAGGCTAAAAATCAAATATTTACATATGAAGTGGTAATTTGTATTAAATCTACTATTGTTGAGTTAATATGTCAAATTTATGTAAGAAATGTTCTTACAAAATTTTATAATACCCGTATGTATCTACGAATAATTATTCATGATATTAAAAAGTAATGAGACTCACTTAATCTGACGGGCCTTATTGCTTACGGGCCCATATGCACTCGCCCCCTTTGCCCCCCCCTTCTCGGCGGTCCTGGAGGCTGCCATTAAACAAAGCATACAAAACAATACAAGAACAAATAGATGATGTAAAGGTACGGTTTGTTTATGGCGATCATCGTCGGACGCACATGGCCGGCGATTATAAACGCTGGCGATGATCGCCGAGAAGTGGTTTCTTTATTGACGCACAACGCTGTAGATTCTCATTTGTTTATTCCTTCATCTACTACATATGGTCAAGTAAATTAATGTAGGCCACGGACATAACCTAAAAATTATAATGAATAAATCCAAGATAATGAAGTTGCTATTTATTCTAGAAGAGGGAGATGACGATATCAAAATCTCGCATGCGTATTATAAAAGGAACAAGCTACAGACTAATGAAATATTCAGGAATAGGTTTACAGAATTCTGTTTTAAAACATTGAGAATGAGATATCTTTATAAAAACGCTAAAAATTTAAGGAATATTTCAGACTCTCACCTGACCAGTTTGATTATGTTTTGAGTTTAATTGAAAATGACAATGTTAAATTACCTACAAATTTTGTCAAGACCCCTGTAACTCCAGTTGAAAGATTGGCAGTAACTCAGGTTATGAACATTATTATTATTATTATTATTATTATTATTATTATTATTATTATTATTATTATTATTATTATTATTATTATTATGATACTGTATTACATTACATGGTGTATTCCAAACAATCATTAAAAAAAAATAGCTAAACTAGCGCTGAGGTAGTTCCCTTCGTAATCCGCTTATACACTTTACATGTACGAACATGTGATAGGTTAGGTTTGGTTCGTTTGGGCTTTTATTATGCCTTGTATATACGATCAACTACATCTCTACAAAAAAACACTATATTTCAGAATACCGCGTACTTAGGCAGGCCTAGTCACAGAAAACTTACAGAAGAGAGAATTTCCCCTTACCCAACACTGAATGAAATTCTCTGGGGCTCGGGCGTGATAAAAATTTAATATGTAATGTAAGGGTTTATTGTTTAATTAGTTTATTAATTCACATGCTCATATTAAAAAGAGCATTATGTTGTGACACATATTCAATAATAATTTCGTCTTCAGACCGCGAAAAATTACAAAACGTCTTGATTTGTTTTGCAGCCAAAACGTACAGACGTGGTTAACGCGTACAGATTAGATATTCGATATTACAACATGACCTTGTCTAAATATCGATTATTGAACACGAATGCGGCGATGTGCGTCCTGAATTTGCTTCAGAAGCAACCTCCAGCGATCTGCGTCGCGTCCAACGAACTGCGCTGGCGATCTTCGCTGTAAAGAAACCGTGCCCATTCATTTCAACTGCTAGCAACTCCGGGGACAATCGCTGGCGATGTGCGTCCGGCGATGATCGCCGATGATCGCCGTAAACAAACTGTACCTTAAGATAACAGAGTAAGGAAAAAGTAAACAAGTACACAAACAAACAAACAATGGCAGTATACAGAATAAAAAAAGTTACAAGTAAAGAAGCGATGAAAGCTAATAAGAATGGTCTCATCGAATGGTTTCTTCCGAGGTTTCCCCCAGCCGTGGGACTGAAGCCGGATGGTCTATGGCGAGTCCTCGGCATCAACCCCTTTGATTTGATTACCCCCCTTTGATTTGATTACCTGGTTGGGTTTTTCCGAGGTTTTCTCCAACCAAAAGGCAAATGCCGGGTAATTTTCTGGCGAATCCTCGGACCTCATCTCATCATTGTAGAAAATTACTACATTGTAAAACTGTAAAAATTGTAAAATATTGTAAAAATTTGTAAAAATTGTAATTGTAATATTGTAAAATTTTGACTTGTTCCACATCTTAAAGCTTCATTGATCTATGGAAGACAATGAATGAAGATCTAATGGAAGACAATGAATGAATGAATGAATGAATGAATGAATGAATGAATGAATGAATGAATGAATGAATGAAAAATGATAAAGGTACGTCAGTTTTTTCAGTACACTGAATTCGAGTCCATATAGGTGGTTCCGTAAAAGTTTGACTGACTCTCTAATTATGAGGAGGGCCAGTTCATTCAGAAACGATTTGTGCAGTCCTAGGTTCTTACAGAATTGAGAAGAGAAGTTAGGTATCGTTCCTCTTCCTCCAAACATCAATCCCGTAACACTGGTACAGGGACATCATTTTATTTTTACTAACATTTTTAATATTAACCTGTCTATACCTTTAGAGAACCGGAAACACCGCTTGCTCCCCCCTCCAAGACTGGAGTTCGATGATACTGGCGTAAAACACAAATCACTCTACTAGGTATAGGATGGAAGAAAAGTAGTTCATCCATTTACGTAAACTAGGAAATATCGCGATTTTGAGTTTGATAATTTTCATTAGGTTTTTCTTTAATCAAAGTACAGTACTGTATTAAGAATAAGTGTTTTTACTCACGAACTGAGTTATCCATGCGAACGTATTCATTATGCAGTGTATATTATACTATCTACAGCACATTAGCGTACAATATAGAGAAAGAAGTTAAATTGAAAAATAATCATAATATGAATATTTAAACACAATTTTGAAAATGGTGGCCGTTCATTTCGATACAGGCTTCAGTTCTTTTGTGCATATTATCGCACTATAGACTATTGCATCTAATTCCAATTGCCAGTTTCGTCCTTCGTACTAGTAACTCATGTTGAAATAATTCTGTACCTACTCTACGTACTGTGAATTCAATCTTCACTTCTGCCCGACCCGAAAATATAAAATTACTCAGACATGCTATCTACTGTCCGTCCAAGTGGTTATGCCGCAGGATTGTAGAAAGGGAGGAAATCACGTGACAGTTAATTACTTAACGAGGCCCTTTTATTTAAGTTAAATTAAACAGCTGTATAATATTACGTAAACGTCCAATTCCTAACAGAAATTAATGTTTTCAGAAAAGAGCTAAGACAGCCCTGCTTTTACAGAGGGGCGAACAGAAGCAGGTGGGGGAAATCGGGATGCGACGTAGGCAAACGGAGGACAGTATCTGTGCGAAAATATGATTCAATATTGAAAGCTCTTTCGTCACTGGAAAACGCGAACATATTTCTGGAACGTACTATACTCACTAACTCAGTGCTGTTTACTATATTCGGCCTTGGTTCTGTGTGGAGGCCAGTTGGAACTTCATTAGTAGAAAGGGTGGGAATGAAGTACATTAAAAAACTCAGGTACAATAAAAATTGAAGTAAAAATGAAATGATGTCCCTGTATAAACCTGAAATTGAGTTTAATGATCTAAATGGCTTTGGGAGAATTTGTGTTGCTACTCCTGAAATTCATTGTTGACTATTATGATCAATTGTTAGCTGTTAGTGATTAATTCGCAGTTTCTAGTTTCTGTAGTAATAACAAGAAAATGCAACTCTCAATTCGACAGTGTGTTTTTATTGTGAAAACTTATTGGAAGACATATTCCTTGATTCAAACACGACGGGCATTTCGAAGAGAATTCAGTGTGTGCAGTGTTTCAAACCTACCAACAATTTTATCGATGTGATGGCAAGAAAGCTGAAGACAATTGGCTCGCTCGTCAACGATAGTGAAAAACGGAGATCTGCAACGAGTCAAGATTATGTTTATGATGTTCGAGGTCGTTTAGTAAGCTCAGTAAAAGGAATCGTTACGCCTATTGAGCCAAAGACAGCTAGCTCAACATGTCATACGCCTAACGATTCCATGGAACTTATAGCTAGCTTATTACCACTCATTCCCCAGTGAATCGAAGCCAGTTCTGATGTGATAAGTAAGAAGCGGATTCCTATGTAATTAAATATTATTTTTGCGTGTGATAAAACACAATTAACAAAGTTAAAAATTCCGAACATGAAGTTTCAAGTTTAAAACCCAAATTTTATTTCACATAAAAACACATATTTTCACCAAAAAAAAATTATTTAAATACGCATTTTCAGGAAATCTATTATAAACACATAAATCTTGGAGTTTTTTAAATTAAAACATTTTTATACAAGAACTTTTAAATATTTTAAAACTAAATCAATTATATCACTCAGAAGTAGTTTATCTTTTTAAGAATTCTTGGTTGCTTCGTGTTTCTAAGCGCTGTGTGGTGTACCCATGATCCATTTTCGTAATAGTATCGCCTCAAGCTCTGAGAACTCCTAGGCAGCATATCAGTGTTATTATTAGAGAATAAATTAACATGGACAAGGAGGAGAGATCTTGTAACACATAATTAGGAATGTTTATTGTTGCTGAAGATGATTTCATTCCACGCTTTGTTTGTCAAACACAACAGATAAGAGCTCGGGTATAAATATTTTTAATTTAAACAAATCTATCAAGTAAGGCAATACATCTTGTTGTGATTCCCTGTTATCATTTTCGTCAATCGATATCCTTCAAGATATACTGAAAGATGGTTATTTAAAAAACGATTTGGGTTTTCTATTAGCAAATTTAAGCTTTGTGTGTGATATCATAAAAAATCTCGAAACATCCAAAAACCTGTTGTCTGAAACAGGGAGGTGCGTGCCGTGGAAATTAAACTAGACTCGCTACCAGGTTCAGAAGCACAATTACTAAGGGACAAATTCCAGAAAGCGTTTGGGAAAAACAGTGGATATAAAAAAAATGTGTAAAGTTACTTAAGTATTGGAAGATGTGCCTGTAGGTGAAATTGTCGGTGTATGTGTTTGTGACATTCCTCTCTTTAAATATGCATGTCTGACGTCCTGTGATGTGGAAAGATCGTTTTCACAGTATAAGTCGTTGTTCAGAGACAATGGGCATGCATTTGCGATGGAGAATTTGGAGATGACCTTTGTTGTTCACTGCAATTCTCGGCCAACTACTAGCACTCAAGTGTGGTTTGTGAGTGCCTAGTAACATTTGTTTTTCAAGCTAAGTAAGGTATTTTTGTCATATTTAAAAATATATATATTTTTTTATTTTAGCAAATATTTTCGTACTTTTTAGCACATCTATACTAATAATAGATCTGTAGCCGAAATTTTTCTGGTAATTTTCGATTTTTAAAAAATAATTGGTCCTACCATATATAATTAACCACCCTGAAACCGAAAATCGCTTTTTTGACATTTTTGTTTGTATGTCTGTCTGTCTGTCTGTCTGTATGTGTGTCTGTTACCTTTTCACGCGATAATGGCTGAACGGATGTCGATGAAAATTGGAATATAAATTAAGTTCATTGTAACTTAGATTTTAGGCTATATGGCATTCAAAATACATTATTTAAAAGGGGGGTTATAAGGGGGCATGAATTAAATAAATCGAAATATCTCGCTTATTATTGATTTTTATGAAAAATATTACATAACAAAAGTTTCTTTAAAAATAATTTGCGATAAGTTTTGTTCCTTGAAAAACTTTGATAGGACTGATATTTAATGAGATAAATGCGTTTTAAAATTAAAATAACTGCCATCTAAGGCCGTGTAATGAATTAAAAAACAAATGACTTCGTCTATAAGGGGCCTTGGACAGCAACAATCGAAAGCTAGCCTACAGATAGCCTACAGAGAATGTTTCTGTGTTTGTATGAAGTAATATCGGAAGCTAAATTAACCGACTTGTATAATTAATTATTATTTCACCATTGGAAATTGTAGTTTCTCTAGATGTACATAATGGTATACTGTTATTACAGTAACTTCTGTTATAATATAATATAATATAATATAATAAGTAATATTATATAATATAATTTAAGTTATTTGAAGGGTTCAGAACCATAGTAGGCCAAGCGCCATTTACTGAATACGTAGAAAACAAGGGTTAAAATTAAGTTATTACCATAATTCAATTGAAACCTATAACAAGTAAAATAAAATATACACATTAAATCTACATGATATCAATCGTCATTAAACTATGGTTGCATGTAATAAAAATTAAGAAACATGTTAAAGGAATTGTCATTGCACCAAATGAGTGTCTCTGGAGCAAAATGATCGCATTTTAATTATTTGGATGCAATTTAAATTAAGTAACATATTAAACGATTTATCCTTCTATCAAACACGAATGGTCCCTGGATCGAATGTCCTATTTTAATTATGTAATTACTTTATATTTATTTCTAACGGGTGCAGCGGAGCGCACGGGTACGGCTAGTAGAAAATAAATATATTTAAATTTTTAGCACATAAAAATCCGCTCCCTAGTGATAATTGCTGGATGAGTAGTAGTGATGTTACTTGCAATTAAAACTAGGAGACCATTAATTCATGTCAGTAAACTAAACCACTTACCAAAAAGAAAGTCAGATTTCCTTGATCGGCAATTTATCCACCGATGATCATCATGCGATGAGCTCAAGGAAATATGCGGGACACAGTCCTCCAGTACGGCAGTCTGTAATCAACAGATGACAGTAGCCTCACGACCTGCCGTCCTTATCTCAGAACGCGCTGCATCCTGTTCCTGTTTTTAATTGGTTATTTTACGACGCTTTATCAACTGTTGTAGTTATCAAGCGTCTGAGCAAGATGAAGGTGATAATGCTAGCGAGATGAGTCCAGGGTCCAGCGCCGAAAGTTACCCAGCATTTGCTCTTAACGAGTAGAGGAAAACCCCGGAAAAACCTCAACCAATATTATAGTGAGGGTCACATAAGAACAGTTCCTAAACAGCAAATATTTCCGTCTTGTCAGTGTTGCCAACAAGATATCACCATATAAAGTAAAATCACGATTCTACGTACTGAATAACTTATTTACGACGATGCAACTTGCATTTGTGGGGAGGAATCTCAAGATGTCAAGCATGTATTATATGATTGTCCAGTTTTTTGCCGTGAAAGATACGAGTTTGAGTTGTTGCTAAACACTTTAAATTATACATTTACCAAACCGTTAACCAATACAGTTACCAACTCTAAATCATATAATTATTTCATGTCCTTCTTGAATAGAATATTCGTAAAACTGTAAAATATTAAATTATTCTGGGGGAAAAATCGTATTAGTTCTAATCAACTATTATGAAACTGTAAGTCTTCAATTTCGCATAATATTGTATTATTGGTTTTTATTTATTTTATTTATTTATTTTCTAATTATGTATTTAATTTCCAATTTTGAGCCATTTCTTGTAATACCTCCTTATTGCCAATTGTTGTTAGTAAATAATGCATTTACTTCGTAAATTTCAAGTCATCTCTTAATATAACTATTTATTGCTTTTAAAATAATGTGTTTAATAACTATTTTGTTTT